>CM062810.1:808502722-808847722 GCA_031772625.1 Pinus tabuliformis
TTTTATCTTCTTGCTCTTAACTGATCCTAAATTGTCCCTGTCTTTGCAACTTTGAGAATCTCTAAAGAATCATTGCATTGACCTCTACCTGCTTCTCCTGATCCCTTGCAAGTATTTCTTGAGCCTCAACCAACCTTTCATTGTCTGCTTTGCAACTTCTGATCACTGCCCTCAAACTCCTGAATGTATCTATTATACTAGGAGAATGCTCTCCTCCTTGTTTCCCAACTAATCTGTAGGGAGATTCACAGGAAATGTAGTCTACCATTTTTCTTTTCATCTTTACTTTTGTTCTTCTTGCAAGTGTACCATGTCATATAAACCAAATAGATACCAAAATCAAAACCATATCTGATCTGGTGCTCAAAAATGAAAGTTATCGAATTGAAGTGAAACCCGAATGACCACGTAGATCTCATCTTCCTGGTTCTGGTGCATCTCATTTCACGAAAAACAGACATCGTATTCTCCCAGAAATGAGTTCTATTCGTTTTCCCAAACAGGCAAATTTGGAAAAAAGAAGGTATAGGTTGCACAGTCAGCAATCCGTACAACTGACTAGGCCTATTGACTAGGCATGGTTGATTGTGTTCGAATGATCAATCCGATCACGCCATGTGTTTGAATTATACAAGTGTTGATTTGGTGTTTTGTTATTGGTTGGATGGTGGCCAACCACATGCTACCATGTGGCCTAAGCGAAGGCCACCACATCGAAGCATGGGGGCCACCAAACTTTTGGGTCAAGTTCGAACTAAACTGCGTAGGGATCAAAACCGTGACCAACTCTCAAACAACGTAGGGTTGTTACTGATCAGGCTACCATGGGGCTTGTTAAATTCCTTGGCACAAACCTATTATATGTTGTATGTGGCAGAGTTTGGGGGAAAAGGGTTTAGGGCTAGCCTCAGCACCCTAACAGTGCCTTGTGAACACCAATGAACCCCGCTGTCAACTAACCAGAGCGAAAAATCTATTAGTCGTGAAGTTAAGGCCCTGGCCGCAGGGCATATGGAATGTAACGCAACTGTGGTAGAGCAAAGTGAGGGCCTAGATAGCGGGCTGTTGGCCTTAGCCCCTAGGCACGTGGCCCCCACGTGACTTGATTTTTCGAATTTAAGACCTTAGTGGCTAAATTAGCACGCCCACTAAATGTGCCAACAACTCGCTAAAATGGCGCTTAGTTAGCACAATTTGGGGAGAAATTGTAGGACCGATGTTGGATTTTGGGGAATTTGTAGGGTGAATAACAGCCAAGCTAGGGGAACTCATAAATTATTATGTTTTGTCCAACTTGGGAGAAGGAAGAGGCTAGACATGCGTTTTTGGGTCTTCTGAAGCCATTGGAACAGGTTTCAAAGCCATTAGAGCATTGTAAATTTATGTATTCACAAATTTGAGCATAATGAAAGAGGGCCAAGCCATTGGAAGCTCAACCATGAGGCGTAGCCCAGGAGGGGTGACCACCGTAATCATGTGCTGATATGTTATTATTTATGGTGATGTTTATGTCTGTTACATGTTGTTGTTCAATGTTTTATTTATGTTAATTTTCTCATGAAATTCACATAAAAATAGATAAAATTTCATGGTTAACTTGCAATTTATCTCATAAACCCTCAAACATTTTGTTTATATTCTGAATTGGATTTAAGCATAACAAACTTAACTTTCCCATTTAGATCAAGTTTGGTATTAGAGCTCTTGGTTTTCTTTGTGCAAGGAGGATTTAACTGTTTGCAAGTGAATGTGATGCTCACAAGGTTGAATCTCAAGAGAGGAGAGGGAAAACTTATGGTTGCAGGTCCTTAATATGGGACAAGGATAAGGAGAGAAAGATTGCTACAATCTCCACCACCAGTTCTACCTCAAATTGCAGTTGAAGCTTCAACAGGCATGTCACATGAAGGAGAGCCTGCAAATAGGTTAGAGGATGAGAAGGTTTTTAGGAAGGCTTTCTTTGACATGACAAAGATGGTGAATGCTCTATGAAGAGAGGAATACAAGATTACAAGGTGAAATCTCCAAGCCTCCAAAAGGAGAAGGTTCTTTAGGAGAAGGAGGTAATGGAAATGGTGATAAACCACCATCTTCTCCACCATCATCACCTTCAATTTCATCCTCTTCCACTACTACAACCCTTACTCAAACTCATGCACATACCTCAAAGGTACATGATAAAACTCCCTTATTGAAACTAGATGTAAAATTTGAATTGCCAATGTATAATGGTGAAGTGAATGCAAAAAAGATTGACAATTGGGTTCGTCAACTTTATATCTACTGCGGGATTCAAAACCTTCAAGATGATGACACAAATATTTAGATAGCTTCCTTGAGACTGGAGGGTGCAACATTAATATGGTGGGAAGACAAGACACAAGATGAGATGAAAAAACATGGTAAGATTTCAATCTCTTGATCTGATTTTACTGTTGCAATTAAAATAAAATTTTACCAGGCTCTATCACATATGCAAAAATCCATAATGGACTAGTATAATTTTAGACAACTAAAGGGTCAAAGTGCGCAAAGTGACACCCAAGAGTTTAGAAGAAGTTGTTTGATATTAAGTGTAGATTTGCAATCACAAGAAACTTTGTTGAAGTATATTGGGGGTTTACAAAACTATTTGAGGCATACTATCCTTATGTTTAATCCTACCAGTTTAGATGAGGTTTGTGTGCAGGCCACACATCTTGAATCAAGAGGGAAAAGCATTCCACAAGAGGGAAGCAAGAATCCTTTCAAAAGTGGAGATAAAAGAAGGAGTTTTAAAGGGAAAGCAAAGAAAAATGCATCCATTAAGAAGGAAGGAGAGAAACTAACATGAAAGCATTGTTCCAAGGAGGGTCACAATGAATCTCGTTGTTGGAAGCTTCATCCTAAGATGAAACCAATGAAATTCAACGACAAGGGAAAGCAAAAGACAGTTGCAACCATTCAATAGGATTTGGGATTTGATTCGAGTGATGAAACTAAATCACAACCATGGGGATAAAATGTAAGGACTCCATTGCTAGCACTAGTACTTCAAATTGACAGAATGAAACTCCAAATGAAAAAAATAGGATATAAATTTTCCAATAAGGGTAATCTCAAAACATAGCGAAATTGATACTATTTTTTATAGTGGCTCTCAAGCCAATCTCATCTCTGAAAACATTGTCAAAAGTTTAAACTTGGAAACCATTCCACATCATAAGCCATATCTATTAGGATGGGTGTGTGACAATGCACAATTACAAGTAACTAGAAAGTGTAGACTAAAATTTGCCATTACTGCAAATTTCATAGATGAAGTGGAACTTGATGTTGTGCCATTAGACATATGTGGTATAGTTTTGGGCAACCCATATCTCTATGACAGAAAAGATATTTTCCATAGACATGAAAACAAATACCATTTGTTCAAAGATGCAGTAGAATACATTGTAAGATCCCATATAAAGAAACTAAATCTTTCACTTGTAAATGCGGGGCAGATGAAAAGACTAGTGAATTCTAGCAAGATTTTTGTGCTTCTAAAGATCAAACCCAAGAATAATGTTTATAATGAAGCTTTTCAATTTTGTGACTCAATATTGAAATGTGAATTGGTTGATGTTGTTAACCAATATGATGAGATGTTTCAGGAACCAAAAGGATTGCCTCCCAAGAGAGGAATCCAACATGAAATACAATTGCAAAAAGATTGTCCTCTTCCTAACATTGGCATGTACAATATGTCAATGATGGAAAGTGCAGAAGTTAAAAAGAAAATTCAAGAGTTGTTGGACAAAGGGATCACCAAGCCAAGTTCTTAGCCATGTGGGTCACCTATTGTTTTGGTGCCAAAGAAGGATGGAACATGGCACATGTGTGTGGAATTTTGTGCATTGAACAAGATTATGGTAAAGAACTGTTACCCACTTCCTAGAATAGATGATTTACTTGATCAATTGAAAGATGCAAAGTACTTTACTAAGTTGGACTTAAGGGGTGGCTACCATCAAATTAGAACTGTTGAAGGAGACATTTGGAAGATTTCATTCAAGACAAAACAAGGTTTGTTTGAATGGCTAGTTATGCCTTTTGGTTTATGTAATTCTCTTGCTACCTTCATGCATTTGATGAATGATGTGTTGAGGCCATTTCTAGATGATTCTTTTTATAGTATACTTAGATGACATCTTAATTTTTAGTAAATCTCATGATGAACATGTCATGCATGTGAGAAAAGTACTTGATTTCTTGAAGAAAGAATAGTTGTTTTTAAAGATTGCAAAGTGTGAGTTTGGAAAAACTTCTTTATTTTACTTGGGTCATATTGTTGGAGGTTGTGAGTATAGATCCATCCAAGGTTGATGTCATTTTGAATTGGCCAAGGCCCAAGACATTTATTGAGGTTAGAATTTTTTTGGGAGCAACCCAATATTGGAGGAAATTCATTGCTAACGTTTCTTCTATAGCAACTCCTTTGCATGCATTGACTAGTGTGAAAAAAGTTTTTCAATGGGGAGGCAAAAAAAAAAGGCCTTTGATGCATTGAAGGAAAAGATTAGTTCAACCCTAGTACTTGCACTTCCAGACTTGAGACAATCATTTGAGATCTAGATTGATGCTAGTGACTACGCCATGGGTGCAGTCCTCATGCAACATGGTAAGCCTATTTGTTTTCATTTGGAAACTTTCAATGGTGTTGTGATTAATTATCCTACATATGACAAGGAATTGTATGCATTGGTGCAAAGTGTGAAAAAGTGGAAACACTACTTGATGGGTAAGGAAACAATCATTCACACTGATCATCAACCATTGCAATACTTGCAATCTCAATCTAAGTTGTAGCAATCAAGGCACTTTCGATGGATGGGTTTTCTTCAACAATTCCACTTGGTAATAAGGTATAAGAAAGGTATATATAAAAAGGTTGTTGATATGCTTTCTAGGCCTATTATTAGTGCAACTACTTTAATAAAACACAATTATGTTTTGCATGGAAGTTATATTACGCAGTATGCATTAGACAATGACTTTCAGGATGTTTATGCAAACTTGAGTCAAGGTAACCAAGTAGAGGAATTGGATTATCATTTGCATGATACCTTGTTGTACCATCTTGGTAAGCTTTGTATTCCACAAAGAGAAAGAGTGAATATCATAAGGGAAGCACACACTTCTCTTATTGCTGGACATTTCGGTGTAAGAAAAACGATGTCACATCTTCAGAGGTATTGTTATTGGCCTCATATGCTTGAAAGTGTGTCATGTTTTATTAAAGGATGTTCATTGTGTGCAGTCATTAAGCCTAGAAATAGGAAGTTAGGATTGTACACATCAATTCCATTACCTTCACGACCATGGGAGAGTGTTTCTATGGATTTTGTAGGAGGTCTTCCATTGTCAAAAAGAGGTCATGATTATTTGTATGTAGTTGTGGATAGGTTTAGCAAGATGTGTATATTAATGCCATGTAAAAAGAAAATTGAAGCAGAAAAAACAACTAAGTTATTCTTTCAGAATGTATGGGTGCATTTTGGATTGCCCACATCCATTGTTAGTGATCAAGATTCTCGCTTTGTTGGGAACTTTTGGTCAAGATTGTGGGGATTCATGGACACCAAATTGAAAAAGAGTACAACATCATCCGCAAACGGATGATCAAACAGAGGTGGTGAATAGGACCTTGATACATCTTCTTCGTGGGTATTGCAGCAAGCATGCTAAGTTGTGGGATGAATAGTTGCATTACATTCAACATGCTTACAACTAGGCAAAGCACTCTTCAACACAAACATTGCCATTTGAAGCATGTTTTGGATACTTGCCTAGATCTCCATTAGATTTCATTTTTGGAAAGGATGTTTCTTTTGATGGTCATAGTGACATAGACAAAGCAAGAAGGTTCACTGAAAAAATCTAGTTAGTACACCAAAGAGTTCAAGAACAATTGGGAAAGAGCCAAGGCAAGTACAAGTCAAGGCATGAAAAGCATCGAGTAGATCACAAGTTCGAAGTCGGTGAAGAATTTTGGCTTCACATTAGAAAAGAGAGTCTTCAAGGGGAAGGTAAAAAACTGAAACCAATTCGTTATGGTATTTTCATAAATTTCGAAAAGATTGGTGACATTACCTTCAAATTAGATTTGCCTTCATACATGAAAATTTAGTCTGTTATTAATGTTGATAATTTAAGATTGTATGAGCCTCCTCTGATTGAAGATCAAGGAGAGGGTGTCCATATTACTTCCATTGAGGATTTATCTCCTAAGTACCTTGAAGAACTACAACAAGACACCATTCTTGACAAAAGAAAAAGGTCTTCAAAATGAGGGAATATGGACTACCTTCGGGTGGGGCTCAAAGGAACAAATCCGTTCAAGGCCAAATGGATCGATATTGGAAAGGTGAGGGAATTTTACCCTCGCTAAAAAAACTGAAAGTGATTTTTTTTGGTTTCAAAAGCTTCCCGTGGGGATGAGTGATCTGGTGCTAAAAAAATATGCTCAAAAATGAAAGTTGTTGGATTGAAGCGAAACTTGTACCACAACGTAGATCTCATCTTCTTGATTCTGGCACAACTCATTTAGCAGAAAACAGACATCGTATGCTCCCAGAAACGATTTCTGTTCATTTTCCCAAATAGGCAAATTTGACAAAAAGAAGGTACAGGTTGCCCAGTCAATATCTGTACAACTGATTGGGCATGATTGACTGGGCTCTAATGACCAATCTTATCATGCCACATGTCCAAATTCTACAAGTGCTAATTTGGTGTTTTGTTTGTTGGATGGTGGCCAACCACATGCTGCCACATGGCCTAACCGAAGGCCACCATGTGGCAACAAGTGGGCCACCAAAATTTTGTGTCAAGTCTCTACTAGACTCCGCGGGGATCAAAAATATGACCAACTCTTAAACAGCGTAGGGCTCTTACCAATCAATATATGATGGGGCTTGTTAAAGCCCTTGGCACAAACCTATTATATGTTGTATGTGGCGAAGTTTGGGGGAAAAGGGATCAGGCTAGCCCCGGCACCCCGACCGTGCCTTGTGAACACCAATGAACCCTGCCATCAACTAACCAGAGAGGAAAAATTGTTATACAAGGAGTTAAGGCCCCGACCCCGGGGCGTATGGAATGTAACGCAATTGTGGCGAAGCAGAGTGGTGACTCGCCCAACGGGGACGAGCCATGGTTCTTAGTCACTCGGCATGTGGCCCCCACATAACCCAATTTTTCGGATTTAAGGCCTTAGTGGCCAAATTAGCGTGCCCACTAAATGTGCTGGCAATCCGCCAAAATGGTGCTCAGTTAGCACAATTTGGGGTGAAATTTTAGGACTGCTGCAGGATTTTTAGGAATTTGTAGAGCGAACAACAACCAAGCTAGGAGAACTTATAACTTGTTGATTTTTTGTCCAAGTTGGGAGCAGGAAGAGGCTAGACAAGCATTTTTGGGTCTTTTGAAGCCATTGGAACAGGTTTTAGAGCCATTGGAACAGGTTTTAGAGCCATTGGAGCAATATAAATGTATGTATTCACAAATTTGAGCATAATGAAAGAGGGCCAAGCCATTAGAAGCTAGACTAGGAGACATAGCTCAGAAGGGGTGAACTCCTTCATCATGTGCGGATGTGTCACTATTTATGGTGATGTTTATGTTTGTTACATGTTGTTGTTCAATGTTTTACTTATGTTAATTTTCTCATGAAATTCACATAAAAATACATAAAAACTCATGGTTAACTTGTAATCTATCTCATAAACCCTCAAGCACTTTGTATATGTTCTGAATTGGATTTAAGCACAACAAACTTAACTTTCCCATTCAGATCAATACCTCATTCAAGTTCATGGGGGGATTATCTCTTCTACAATATCAAACCATGTTAGCATGATACATATATATTTATTATTATATCAACATAACAACATCATGCATGACCATACCAACTATACACCATGACCCCATGCATGACAACCATAGCCATGACAACATCAGATTTTACCCAAAGAGAGAACAAACCACTTTGATACCACCCTTTAACCCACCACCTCCCATATTTACCCACTTCCATCGGTTTGCCCAAGTAAACATGAGATGAGCATCACTATGATAAGACTCAACCTCCTATATGACCTTAAGGAAATGGAGTCAACAACTTGAGACCTTACTAACTTCCCTCAAGTGCTACAAGACCTCTAGGAGCAACCCAACCCCTCCAGGTGTCCAACCCTTAAGATAACTCTCTTTTTCATTGACCTAGAGCCCCAGTCAATCCCTTGCCAAGGCATGCAAGTGACTTTAGCCCTCCATTCACACTGATAAGTCTACCTCCATGTGACTATGGACTTTTCCAGTTAGTTCCATTCCAATGACCCCAAATTCTGAGCCACTTTTTCAGGACCAAGACTCAGGCCTTTGCCCAGACCTCAGTGAAACTTCCAGAGATGAAAAATGACATATAAACAAATCTTATGAACCAAAACTTGAACCAGCAGTTGGCCTAACCTCTCCCAACTGAGAATGACTTTTTGTCAAACACATGGTGAACATGCAACCTACAGGTCATGAATGCAAATATGAACATAATGATCTAAAAACTTATCTGAAGATAAACAAGAAGGAACAATGCCTCCTCACAATAGTTGTCATAACACCAATAAGTTATTGCATTCATTATCCATACATTCATTAATAGAAAGGAGTTAATAGCCATACTTATATTTGTCAATTAACCATGCTTATAACCAACATATAACTAGATAAATAACAATGAGAGAAAAACCATTAAATCCACATAATAAAAAGTACATTTAATCATCAAAAGCAAGAGGAACTTAGCTCTTATTAACCATATGCAAAATCCAACCAAGTCAGGGACTTCCATGTACCACTCGACCATAGATTGGGTTGAACCAAATCTTTCTTTCAGTCAATCACCCCTATTCCATATTCCAAGCATGAATGTGGAAGCTCATGGGATAAATACATCCATAAACAACTAAGGGAATCCATAGGTTAAACAACTCCACCCTCACCATACCATGATCTCACCTAAATCAATCTCAAGATCACAAAACCAAACTGAGCTTGGATGCCTCAAAATTCCTTCACCATCCCTTAAGGAATTTTCTTGTCTCCACCCACCTGTTGAGGGCTTCTGAAAGAAAACCATCTCCACCCACAACCCTTGGGATTTCCTGAGACCACCTCACTCAGATCCAAAGCCTTACGTCAATCCTTAGCTCAACCAAGGAAGGATCCCATCAAACCATGGCTATCCTTTGCTTTCCTTGTCCTTCCTTTGCTTTCTTGATCTCCTTCTCTTCTTGGTTCTCTTCTCCTCTCTGATACTAACTCTAAAATTGAATTGACGAAAGCTACAATTGATGCTCTGATGTCTTTTTATTATTGATGCCTCTAATTTATTCATTTTCCTTAATTTTCCTCTAATTTCCTCCTCACATGCAATTTGTGACATTTCACCTCCCTTTTCTCCTAATTTCCTTTATTTTCATAAATAATATGCCAATTAATGCCTCTTTGCCTTTTTGAATCCTTTGTCAATGCCATTGCCAATTTCCCTTAGCCATAAACACAAGTGATGTCCACTAAGATATTTTCCCAACATTCAACTTGGAATAAGTGTCCCTTGACCTTGGTTTTATTTTTCCTTTATTAACATTTGTTACATGAACTTTTGACATGGGATTGTTACAATAGAGTTGAAAATAATACCTATAGAATATAGACATACACATGGATTGTGTTATAAATATGTTTCTTAAAGAAGGTAGGGCAATGAGACATCATAATTGGAGGAGAGAAGAGTTATGGAGATATGGAGAGAAAGGCACATAGATGAGCCAATGGCTAGAAGTAACACCAAAAACAAGGAAGGAGAGTAATCAACATTGTCTGAGATAAAGGAAAAGCTAAGCAGAGGAATGACAGGTCTATAGGATAGTATGGTCATTAACAACCAAGGAACTGGTGAGTAAAAGGTAGAAAACTATAAATAAACACTTAGCTCTGATACCATTAACAAGTTAAGGGAATAACTCCACTCCAATGGATTTTTATTAATGATAAACCTTGCTTAATACAATGCAATGAATCTTTGTTTCATCTTCCAAGAGGTTTGTTGATATTTTGTACTCTCTTATTTCTCCTAATATTTACTATTTTATTTACATGGACAAAATCTTGAAGGATTATGGGTCCAACATTTCCTTGTATATTGTCTTGAATATTTAGATCTCCTCAACTCCTTGCATAACTCATAACCATTCCCCGCCCAAAAATAAAAATAAAAATGCAATTTTGCCTATAGGGTAATCTCTCACAAGTAAGACATCTTTGGCCACACCATTCATGGATTTTCCCCTCGTTTCCTCTAATAATAAGGATGAAACTACATCCTTAAACCTTAATGTGGATTGGCTAGTACTACCACTTGCTACAACTAGATTATTCTGTGAGCCTAGCAAATAACATAACAAGGTAACACACTTATGTTCTTCCTTGATCTTACTATCAACAAAGACAAGTTGACTCACCAAAGTATTAAAACAGTTTAAATTCTTTATGGTGATTTCGCCATCATCCATCCTCATCATATAACATCTTTGAAAGAAATAACTTATTTACCATGGACTTTGATTGGTGCAAGTTTCCTAACTTGTCCCATGACTTCTTTGCACAATCTTCTGTGGCGACACTCATCAAAACCAACTTTGAGAAGAAGAGTTGAATCATACTTACCTTTATTTCTAGCTTTTCCCAATTTCATTTGATGTATTAGTAGTTTTTGTACCTATTTACAAATTAAGAACATTCACAATGAAGTGAGAAAAACATAAATGGTTAAGAATCTCATACCATATATATCTATATATATATAATATATATAATATAATATATAAATAATTAAAATAAAATTTAAATTAATTAGTTTTTAATTTTTGAAAAATGAGTTGTATCAAAGTGTTTTGATGCACATTATAAATTGATTCCTATAAATGCTTATCAACGATTTAATTTATATTGCTATGCTAATTATTAGAACTATTTAATTTGCTTGATATTCTTTTTATAAAACCTAACCAATCAATAAATTATATAGAATTGTGTTTATGAAATTTTATCAATAAATTATATAGAATTGAGTTTTAAAAAAATCATTCCATTTTTTTATTGTGACTCTTCCTAATTGTAATTATTTGTTTGGTTTGGTGATAATTATGTCAATAAATACGTTCATTTTAAAATAGAGTTTTCAAAAAATATTTTAATTATCAATAATTATTAGGTGGATGCTAAGGATTTAACCTCCATAGAACATTCTAGAATATTCTTAGGAGTAGTCACAAATAAAAAAATTGAGATTTATTTCAAAAATAGTTATATTCTTTTTGACCTTTTAATTAATGAATTTAATTAAAAACCAAGTTAGATCCTTCTTAATTTCTGATATACCAAGCATGGATAAAGATCGAATCTCTTTTCACTCTAAAAGAGGTTTCCACCTCAAAAGAGTTGATCCCTCTTGAAGCTTGATAGATCTAGAGTTAAAATGAATCTAAACTAGTTTAATTATTAATTTTTGTTAATTATAATTTTAAATTTTAAATATTATTGTTATTATTATTTTAATTTTTGTATAATTTTATAGCCAAAATGTTTTATTAATAATTATAATGATTTTTATTTTTATTTTATCTTTATTTATTTTTATTTCTATGTTATTTGACTAAGTCAAATTATTTTACTAGACATTATAACATATCTACCCTATAGAGCTGGGAAACACCGCTCATCCCCAAAAAAATATATATCATAGTATTTTAATTTTAATTTTAATTTTAATTTTATGTTATTTGACTAAATCAAAATATTTAATTGGACATTACAACATCTTTACCATATAGCATTGGAAAACACCCTTCATCCCAAAAAATATATATATCATATGAATATGAATAACTATTATATGAAATGAGTTATGGTTTTTTTAGACATATAGTATTGATAAACTATGGTATTGACCCATGGTATTGTAACAACCCTATTTATAAAATAAAAATCTCAATAAAAAATTTCTATAACTAAAAACTTATATTATATATTTAAAAAATTTAAAAAATAAATCATAATTTAATCAATTTTTATAATATATAATTTTTTACACTATAAAAAGGTCGTAGTCTAACCAACCTACAAATTTTCCAAGAAAATCATTGAAATTCCTGCAAGATTTTAATAAAATCAAGCAGGGATTTTTGTAAATCTAAGTTAAAGCTGTCAAACTTCAAGAGTTTGGGTGCCCAGAAATTTTTGATGGTGTTAATCTATTTCCACCATCAAAAACATGTTTCAAACACTACTAATCCTAAATTTTTTGAATTATTTTGACCATCCAAATAATTCCTCACCTAAATTAACTACGCCCTATCAAAAAAATATCGCCAAACATTTAATTTATATCACTACAATAATCTCTTAATTCAGTCGGAACCTTTTACTAACACAAACTCCACCTCTTCTTACATACCCATCCCTTAACCTACTTTAACATCCCATTGCCATATAATATAAAAATGACAGAAACTTCTAGGTCGTTGTCTACCACTCGGATTGATGGTGACGTGGATGAGTTAGTCATGAAGCATTTTGCTTAGGATTGGCATTTAATGACAACGTGACAACAAAATTGTTTGCTATCCACGTGTCTTCTAGAAGCCAAAAGTCTCGTCCGGTAGTTACGTGTCCTTGTCCAGCAATGTTTGAAAGGACTGCCGTGTTGATGAAGTTTCTTGCGCTGGTTCTTGAATGGTTGGCGCTGGTTCTTGACTGGTTGCACGCGGACCCAACTCGTTTTTACATCTATAACTACTTCGGAAGGCAGAGATTATTATCATTATCCGGGATCTTGATCTTGAGCTTTTTTATTGCCTTTTTGGCTCACTTCATACACTCATTCTCTTTGCTTCTCTGTCTTGCGTCTCTCTTCACTTTTCTGAAAAAGTTGTCATTATTTCAGTCATAATGAGGGAGGGCACTGCAAACTGCGTGGACATCTTGTTGGCCATACTTCTGCCTCCTCTGGGAGTCTTTCTCAAATACGGCTGCCATGTGAGCATCTTCTCATTGATCTAGCACTCATTCCTCTGTTTTCCTTTTTCTTTTGTTTGTCCAGTAGTGCTAATTCTGTGAAGCTGGGTCTGTGTAAATGTGTTGATCTCATTAATTTAAGTTACTGGTAGCTTATAATTTTGAGGGTTTTACTGTTTTGTGTGACAGGCTGAGTTCTGGATATGTCTGCTGCTCACGATATTGGGGTTCATACCGGGAATTATATACGCCATCTACGCCATCACCAAGCAAAATCCATGATTTTTTGGGGGATGTGGATGTAACTGGGGCTGCGGTCTGTGCAACCAACCAGATTTGATTCAGCAACAATCCTGTTCTGCAGTGTTCTTCGTTATTGTTATTGAGCGTTCTTCATTGTTAACCATAGGTTGTAATTTCATATCTATATACACTTGGCACCTGGCACATGGCTATGTACATTTACTGAGTGAACAGTTTCCTGTCACATGTATGTTTAATGACTTCTAAAGGATAATACATATCATTTTTTCAATAGCCTGTATGTATACTTATGTCTCTGTGTCAATATGTCTGTCATTGTCATAATCAACATTTGAACATGACTGTGAAAAGGGTAAAGATTAGAAAATTTCTCCATGTTAAACTGAGATATTGTGATTTTTGTAATTTTGTAACGAGAGTTTACAATTCCATGCCTTTGTCCTTATCCAAATTGGACAAGGCATTTTCGGTGAATATATATAAGACAAGCCATTTTCAGTTAATATATTTGGTAATATAGCAATACCCTGTCAGTATTGGTACATTGGCATGTATTATCTTATTGCTTAATCTTAATGTGTTGAATAATAGTGATGAGATTAATTTCATTTGGTAATATATTTGGTGAGGTGATGTGATGAGTTGAATAACAGTGATGAGTTTATATTGGTACTTTGTCAGTATTGATAACGGTGACATGTATTATCTCTGAAATTAATTTTAATATATTGAATTTATATTTATTTTGGGCCATGAAATTAATTTTAATATATTAAATTTATATTTATTTTGCGAATATTTTAATGAGTTGAATAATATTGATGAGATTAATTCTATTTAATATATTGAATTTTAATATTTATCTTGAGAATTATCTTAATAAATTTATATATATTTTATATATTTTGTGAATTATCCTAGTGAGTTGAATAATAGTGATGAGATTAATTCTATTTTAATATATTAAATTTATATTTATTTGGTGAATTATCTCAATGAGTTAAATAATAGTGATGAAATTAATTCCATTTTGTAAATTAATTTATCTTAATGAGTTGAATAATAGTGATGAGTTATAACAATAAGATAATCTTAATATATTGAGTTTATATTTATTTTGTGAATTATCTCAATAAGTTGAATAATTTTAATATATTGAATATATATTTATTTTGTGAATTATCTCAATGAGTTGAATAATAGTGATGAGTTGAATGATGAGGGCAAAAAATGGAGCTAAACGGAACTAGGGTTTCTCTATGTGGACAAGCGAGGATTGGATCGGCCGCCAAGAACTGCCCCTCGGATGGCTTGAATGGCACCTAAAGATCCGAGAAACCTGTTCATTGGAGGGCTCTAGCATTTAGGTGGGCACATACTAAAACACCAAACTGACCTGAACAATCGAGACATTGGTTCACAGGGGAACTGGAATGTACAAGAAATGGAGCCCTTTTCCATCTGGAAGACTACATCCAAGGGGATGCAAGGTCAAATCCGGTTTGTCATATGTGTTTCCTCTCACTGATTAAGACCACCAAAGATGCAGGGAAAAATTTCGGGGCAACAATGGAAAACGAAAATAGGGTTTTCTTGCACAACAATGAGGAATGGGGCACCGCCACCACATTCCATCTTTTGGATAGCTCGTGGGGGATGTAAGAAGGCACAGGGTCGATGGCGGTTCCAATCATATGGTCGGGGATTACCTAAGGAACCATTTCGCTGGGAAAACGCAAGTATGATTTGCTGGACATGGCTTCCTTATCCCTTTGAACCCATAGAGGTTGGATCCACCAAAATGATCTGGCTATCATGGTTCTGTCAGTTGGTTTTATGGTTCACGAAGATAGTGTATCCCTCCAGGCACAAAGTTTTTCTCTATCGACAGATTGTTGAATTGCATCCCAGTTGGGGCCTGTTGTCTGAGGGCTTTGCAAGGGCGAATGGATCCAGGAGTGCGATATGGCTGATGAATCACTGGGATTGCGGCGTTTTGGTGGATGTTGGATCATCTAGCTGGTCTGCAATAGTCGGTTACAATGATTGCACCCCCTACTGTGATTCATGTTCCAGGGTATGCATTGGCTGGGTCAGGGACCGAATGTGGGGGCACATATACCCTCCAACACGCACACACTTGGATCCTTGGCGCATTAAAGGGAGGCCAACGAACAAAAACAAGGCACCAAAATCTTGAAGGGAAACGCAGAGACCACATTGCAGTGTGACGCATCGGTTGCTTCTCGGCCAAGCTACCTTCAAACGGAAACAAAACCCGGACCTCTGGTAAATACTTTTCGTTTCCAAGTTTTTGTTAAAGCTCCTCCAGGAATGTCACATTTGGTTTGGGTACATGCAACCGACTGTGTGTTGCATTTGAAGAACCTTATCTCCCATCATGTTGGATATGCCACCAGATTACAAAATCTGTTTTATGGGGGCAAAGCACTCTAGGACTCCAAGTCCCTTATGGACTACAATATCGTACTTGTGTCTACCATAACACTCAACCTGAGACTGAGGTGGTGCAGTAGACCATAGTAAAACAATTTTTTCGAGAGGAGAAAATGGGAGTTGCTCAACAAAAAATGCATAAACACATCAGAAGCAAAAAAATGGAGGACTATCTTTCAAAAACATCCTCTAGGGGAAAAATACACCTACAACAACACGAAAGCAAATTGGAACAGAACCCAACCCATACACTGTGGAGCAACTGAATTATACCCTAGAATTAAACATAGATATACCAGAAATAGATAATCACTGTATTACATTTGAAAAACAAACTATAATTTGTAGATTCAACTGTTTTTGGCCCAAACCTATTGATCTATTTCATTGGATTTTCACAAACTGGACTACTCAATGTGAAATCCATCTCTGCTCCAAGGGTTTCTTCATTATAAATTTCCCTTCAACAGAGGCTAGAGACATTATATTATGGGAAAGACCTTGGTTCTGGGGATCCATGAGTCTCTTCATCACACCATGGTTCCCGGAATTTAATGTAAATACAATGGTTATTTCCAAGATTCCAGTTTGGGTTCGCTTGCACAATCTCCCACTACATCTTTGGAACCAACAAGTCCTTGCAGGTATTAGTAACACCATTGGGCGTTATATTAAAATGGACACCCAAAGACTGGAGGAAAGAATTTTCACATTCGCACGAATTTGTGTGGAAGTAGATCTCAGCAAAGGCTTGCCAGACCGAATACAACTGAAGCATAAACAGAGGTGTTGGACACAGATTTTAGATTATGAAAATATAGCATTCAGATGCAGAATTTGTTGACAAACAGGACATCTACAAAATACATGCCCGAAAGCCAAAAAAATATTCGTAGAAAGAAGAAATCAGGGAAACAAGCCGAGGGATGCCAATTTCCCCGACCAATCTCCGATGAGGAGGAGGATGGGGATGTGGAACATGTCATACCCAATGAGAACAATCAGATGAACCAAGAACCAGAGGCAGAGGATTTAAATCCACAAGATCTGATGGACTCACAAGCGGTAAAGATACCAAAAACAGTGGATATCAGTGGATCCAAACAACAACATATATCAGACAACTCAAATTAAAGACAACCCTCGACCTATGGCTAACACTTCACTTGCACTTGTATCTTTGATGCTGACTAAAGGGTGTGGCATAAGATTGAGAAGAAAAAAGGGAGAAAAGCATGATTTTTCTCTCCATTTGTACATTATTTTTTCGCTTTCATGAACACTGATCAACAGTCAATCACTGCGGATGGAATGCGTCACAACATCTGCAACATGTAATTTTGTTTTAGTTAATAAAATTACGATTTTTCTTTCGGGAAAGAAATAGTGATGAGTTGAATAATAGTGATGAGATTAATTCCATTTTCTAAATTAAATTATTTTAATATGTTGAATTTATATTTATTTTGTGAATTATCTCAATGAGATGAGCTATAATAGTAAGATTATTTTAATATATTGAATTTATATTTATTTTGTGAATTATTTCAATAAGTTGAATAATTTTAATGTATTGAATTTATATTTATTTTGTGAACTATCTCAATGAGTTCAATAATATCGATGAGATTAATCTCATTTTCTAAATTAAATTATCTTAATATATTGAATTTATATTTATGTTGTGAATTATTTCAATGAATTGAATAATAATGAGTAGATTAATTCCATTTTGTACATTAAATTATCTTAATGAATTGAATAAGAGTGATGAGTTTGGTTGTTTGTTTGTTTTTTTTTTTTTTTTTTTAGCAAGAAAAAACTGTCTGTTCTATATTATGGTTAAAACAATACATACTTATGATAAACATATCGTCCTCATAAACCTAGAGATATATAGAGCATGACGATATTGGATAGAAAACTTTCCACCTACATCGATCTAAACTCATTGAATAATAGTGATAAGATTAATGATGATGATGATGATAGTGGTTAACGTCCACTGAGACCAAATTGGTCTAGGACCTATAATTTTCTTAGTTTTTAATTGTCTGGCTCCTTGTCTTTCTTGGCGAGATTGATGCTATAGCTTTCTTTTTTTTCTCTACGGTCTTCCAAATTCCTTTATCTTGCATCTCCTTCATCTCTTCTGGTTCTTGGGACATTGGTGTCTTAGCTTCGCGATCTATTGTGTTCGTCCTCTTGAAGATAAACAGAGAAGAAGTTTGGTCTAAGAGATCTGCTTTGCTGTTAAATGAATATTTATTTTGTGTGGTATTCGAATCCTCATAACTGTTGATGCTTGAGGGGTTGTCGAGTTCACTTTTTTGTTGTTGAGTGGGGCTTTCTCCTTGCTTGTCTTGAGAGTTGTTTCTTTCTTGCCCGATTTCTTGTGATTCAGAGTTTTCTCTAGAGTATTCTTCTTTGATAACAGTGTAGTGTTCTTTTTGTGCTCCTTCCCACCAAGTAGATATGTGGTGGTTTTTTCTAGCAGAATTTTTCTCGAAGGCTTTTGGGCAATTTTTGGCTAGATGGCCCATCTCAAAGCAGGATCAACATCTGAAGAAGACACTTTCATAATCGAGTTTCTGGTTCCACACATAGTCTTTACTTGTTAGATTTATCTCCGCTGGGAATCCAGCGTTGAAGTCCATTTCCACACAGATGCGTGCATAGGTGGTTTTGGCATATTCTTCTGTTTCTGGGCACCTGCAGTAAAATTTCCCAATTGCATTTCCAATGGCTTTTAGCGAGGAGAGATTCCAGAGATGCAAGGGTAGGCTTGGCAATCTCACCCAAACTGGTGCTGAGGTTATGACTGCTGTTGAGGGATCGAATGATGGGTTCCATGGCTTCATGAATAGGCCTGATTTTTCCCAAAACCAAGGGCCGGAATCTAGAATACATTGTCTGCTTTCAAGATTTTCAAAATCTACTATAAAAAAACCCTTAGCACAGGGGTAGATATTAATTTCATCAGAAATGACAGGCTTCCATACTTCCGAGATCCAATTGTAGAGAGCTGCCAGCCGCGGCCAAAAACCATTGAACCGGCAGATTAGGGCACTTTCGAAAAACTTCAAAGCCTCATTGAGTTAGGCTTGGACCACCCGGACAGTGGGCGCTGGGGCTTTACTGACAATATGGGCAGGAGCTTGCCCTCTAGAAGCGGACGGAACTGAGCCAGCAACTATTTTCGCGAAGCTGGGAGCCATATTTGCCAGTACAAAGCCGAGACCCAGCCGCAGAATATTAGATCTAGAGCCCACCCGCAAAGAAATAACGCAGAAGATTATATCTAGATTTAGATCTAGCCGCAGAAGATTAGATCTAGAACCCAACAACAGAGTCTTAGTAAGCTTTTTAATCTGCAAGAAACCCTATGGAGAGTGCAGCAGATCACAATCTATGAAAAGATGCTCACAATCTATGAAAAGATGCTCAGAGCCCTGGAGTCGCAGCCGTAGCCCTGAAGCCGCAGAAAGACGTATGGAGAGTAAATAATCTCTACTCGGCTTTTACATAGGGGTAAATAATAATCTCTACTCGGCTTTTACGAATGTGTAAATAAATGTTTACATATATCTTCTCCGCAGCCGCAGAAAGACCTGCAGAGTACTGAGCTATGGAGAGTAAATAATCTCTACTCAGCATTTACCGAGGTGTAAATAAATGTTTACATATATCTTCTCAGCAACCGCATAGACCTAAAGAAAAATGTAAAAAATGTTAATAGAAATTGAAATTGACCCAGCCGCGAGACCTGGAGCCGCAGCCGCAGGGACCTGGAAACCTGGAAGCATATAAAAATGTATTGAATAATAGTGATGAGATTAATTCCATCTTTTGAATTATATTAATGAGTTGAATAACTGAGATCAGTTATTCTATATTCGCTGATTGCAGTCAGTGAGTATATGCGAACGATTGCAATATCATATTCTATTTTTAAACTTGCACGGTTAAAATAAAATACTTGAACTATTGCAAACTTTGATTGGGTACAAATTCTATTTTTCGCAGCCTCTATTCTTTTTTGTCTGTGCATTATATCAATGTCCTAATTTTAATTTTATTTTTTTTTAAGAAAAATCAACATGTTTTCCTTACGAAAAGTCATGTTAAATCACGAACATATTTTCATTACGAACAGTCATGTTACATAAAGTCTGATAATTCTAATATGTATAATCAAGCGTACATAATGTCCTTAGTCTATTAATATCCTATTTATACATATCAATATTTTTTTCCTTGATAATTGTAATATGTATGATCAAGCATACATAATGTCCTTAGGACATTAATATCTTATTTATACATATCAATATTTTTTAATAAATGAAAGAAACAAATATATCGGGAAGTTAGGGTTTAATAAATTAAATAAACAAATATAGGTTTACTTTTATATATTTAGGGTTTTAATAAAAGAGGAATTTCTTTTTAAAGGGGTTGAAATCCATATTAATTTTAATTTATTAATTAAAAATATATCAAATTTTTTAAATTACAAATTTTTTTAATAGTTTTTTTATTTTTGTTTTTGTTTTTTAAAGATGAGTTATTTAATACAAAAATTATCAAGATTATATGTTTGGGTGATGTGGCCAGACACAAAAGATGTTGGTTGAAAAGATATTGGTTGAAATTGGCTTTTGGAAAACTGTAGCAACGCAAAAGACATAGTCAAAGAAACCAAAAGCCAAAAAGACTAGCAATCACGAAAATAAAAATAAAGCAGTGAGGACCATATTCCTATGAGGGAAACCAAAAGTCTTTTTGCTAAGTTTGTCAACATAAAAAGACTTAAAGCATAAAAGTAACATGAGCGCAAAAGCACGAGAATGACTTGAACTGTATAAGAGGCCTAAGTAATGCCAAGCACTACTTACTAGATTTCGCCATGGCATGCTTAAGCTCTTAGGGGTCTTCCCAAACCATAGGTGTAAGGCCTTCGTGAGCGGGCGCAGGCAGGCGCACGGGCACGCGGACAAAATGTGCGACGGGTGCGACACTTGTGCGGAGGAAATGCGACAATCTTACGACACTATGCGACATAAAATGCGACGATAAGGAAGAACACTTAATTCGACTAAGTGTTGAGCACATACATATATGTGATGTTGAAAGGAAGTAAAGCCGACTTGTAATAGAGTTACATGAGGGCATATGCATTAACTTATGGGGTCGGCCATGGGGCTGCACACCCCTTGAAACCTGCGCAAGGTTTCATATATATAAGTGGAGTTTGAGACTCATTTGTCAACCAACGAATTGGATCATCACTTCTACGCACTAGCAAGGGGTAAAACTGCGCAAGGGGTAAGAGGAGCTGCGCATAGCTCATGCGCTCTACCTAAGTGCGGTTTTGGTGAATTCTTGTGTCGGGTGAGGTGAAGGCAAGCGTGCCGGGGTTCAGTTTGGATGCAGATTTGTGCAGGACTTGGTAGAGAGGTATAAGTGGCTCGGGTGAGCACTTCTCTTTGTGCAAGGGTGCACATGATTGTAAAAGGTTGTTCTATGCCTTGGTTGTAAAATATTCTAAGTATAGACTTGGAGTTTTGCCAAGTATACTTGATGATTGTATTATTGAAAAACTGATATAATATATTGTCGGGCAGACTCACATTACAGGGAGTTGCCCCTCCCCTTTATACTTGTTGCAATTGTTATTGTTCTCGGTTTAATTGCATGATGATAATGAATGAGTATGGGCTTCATTAAGTATAAAGGATAATTGCTTTTACTTAGTTGCGAAACACAAGCTAAGTATGTTAATGTGAAAGTAGGCGTAGTCCACGAATGTTAGTATTGGTCAAAAGAACACGTTCGGTGGTGCCGCACCTTGCTACAAGCGGTTGGAAGACTACCGCAGGTGTAGGGGCGTGACAGTTGGTATCAGAGCAAGGTTTGCTCGTGAAGATTGAAGCTTGTGAACAGGTTCAGGTGTTGAAGCATTGAAGCCGGTGTACACTTGACAGGTGAGAACAAGACTTCGGTTTGAAGCTGGTGAGCAGGGTTGCTCGTGACAGGTACTTGCAGGTGAAGGAAACTGTTTCACACGAAGTGGAACAAGGGTTGGTTCAGGTTGCAGGTGACTTGGTAAAGATGTCTATCTGGCAGAGATTGGGTTTTGCTACCTTCGAAGAGTTTGAAGGAAGTCTACTTGAAGAGTCAAAGGAAATAAGACAAGGATTTGCGGAATATGGCAAAAGGTTGTTTGAAATAAGGAGTGCTCTTCATGCCTTGGCTAAAGAAGGGGTTTCTGACCAGAATGAGGAGGAAGCCTCTCAACTTGCAAAGGAAATGGACTTGCTTGAAGCAGAATTCAAGGAACTAGAGATAAGACATGAATTGAATCAGAAGAAGTGGGATTGCCTAGCTCTTGAGGTAAGGAATCTCAAGGCCTTAAAGAAGAAGGTTGAGTCTGATGGAAAGAATGAAGATGCTTCTGTGGGGATGATGCAGATACTTGGTGCTTCTGCTACTACAGAAGTGGCCTCTAGAAGGGATCCTGAAAGGAACAAGTTGGAGTATGTT
The DNA here is from genome assembly GCA_031772625.1 of Pinus tabuliformis. Taxonomy (NCBI): domain Eukaryota; kingdom Viridiplantae; phylum Streptophyta; class Pinopsida; order Pinales; family Pinaceae; genus Pinus; species Pinus tabuliformis. Next base: position 808,525,091 of record CM062810.1, read on the forward strand.
CGAATGAAGGTTGGAGGTGCTGATGTGCTCACTATGGTGGATAGTGGGGCTTCTCACAACTTCATGGGTGAAGATACTGCGAGAAGAATTGGGCTGAAGTTTGTACCGGCAAAGGCACAAATGAAGACAATGAATTCTCCTCCTATTGAGATTCTTGGTATAGCTGAGAGGGTGGACACTACACTTGGTGAATGGACCGGGAAGGTGGACTTCACTATAGTGCGGATTGATGACTATGAAGTTGTATTGGGAATGGAATTTATGAAACAATTTGATGCTATGATCGTTCCACATTTGAAGAAGATCTATATTTATGATGGAAGGGAAGATGTACCCATTGGTGTGCCAACCATTGGTGTGACAAGGCCTGATTGTAAATTAGGAGTGATGCAAATGGAGGATAAGGAGAAGATGAACAAGCGGTTGTCTAGTGTTGAGGCAAAGCTTGTGGAGCAGTCATTGGTCATCAAGACACTTTCAGATAGCATCTTGGATTTGACAAGAAGGCTAGAGCTGGTGGAGGATGATGATGATGATGATGAGGTATATGTGAGGCCGGATGTCCAGAAGGAAGACCGGGTTGCTTATCTACAAAGGATGGAGATTGAGGATCCTGATAGGTGGATCGAGTTGATTAGTGAGGGAGAGCCTTCAGGCTCTACTCCCTCTACATCTTCTTAGATGAGTAAGAAGATGGGTTCATTGTTAGCTGCTCATGGCAGTGAGTCCTTAAACATGTTTGAGCAGGTATGACTGATGGTGCAGGGATGGCTTGGCATCAAGCATCATGACATGTTGCAGATGAGATGGATGGAGTTCCATGGACCTGAGCATGGACTATGGAGATAGATTCTTGATGAGTCAAGGATGTGGCAGATGTTTGAGGAACAACTGATGATGACATGAGGATGTTCACTCTTATGGTTTGAGCGTATGGTTGGACTGATCACCCGACTAGTTCAGACATGAGGTCCGGAAGTGTACAGAGATGTGTTGGCATTATGCTGGAGTATCATGACAGAGGTTCACATGGTGACATATGGATTGAGATGACATCTTATGGAGAGCATACCGTGGAGGTGCATGCCTTGGTATGGTGAGCTTGGTGGCAGCTGGTCATTGAGCCGGGACATAGTGGAGAAGAGTCTCTACATATGTTGCAAGGATGTTTGCCTTGCGAAGAGGAGTTCACATCACAGTTGAGTGATGATCTTGGTGGATGGCTACCGGGATGATATGTTGTCGAGGACGACAATGATTTCAGGTGGAGGAGGATGTAAGGCCTTCGTGAGCAAAGTGCGATGGGCACTGGCGAGTCGTGCATGAGAGCGGGCGCGCGGGCGGGCGCACGGGCACGCAGACAAAATGTGCGACGGGTGCGACACTTGTGTGGAGGAAATGCGACAATCTTACGACACTATGCGACATAAAATGCGACGATAAGGAAGAACACTTAATTCGACTAAGTGTTGAGCATATACATATATGCGATGTTGAAAGGAAGTAAAGCCGACTTGTAATAGAGTTACATGAGGGCATATGCGTTAACTTATGGGGTCGGCCATGGGGCTGCACACCCACCTGCGCAAGGTTTCATATATATAAGTGGAGTTTGAGACTCATTTGTCAACCAACGAATTGGATCATCACTTCTACGCACTAGCAAGGGGTAAAACTGCGCAAGGGGTAAGAGGAGCTGCGCATAGCTCATGCGCTCTACCTAAGTGCGGTTTTGGTGAATTCTTGTGCCGGGTGAGGTGAAGGCAAGCGTGTCGGGGTTCAGTTTGGATGCAGATTTGTGCAGGACTTGGTAGAGAGGTATAAGTGGCTCGGGTGAGCACTTCTCTTTGTGCAAGGGTGCACATGATTGTAAAAGGTTGTTCTATGCCTTGGTTGTAAAATATTCTAAGTATAGACTTGGAGTTTTGCCAAGTATACTTGATGATTGTATTATTGAAAAACTGATATAATATATTGTCGGGCAGACTCACATTACGGGGAGTTTCCCTTCCCCTTTATACTTGTTGCAATTGTTATTGTTCTCGGTGTAATAGCATGATGATAATGAATGAGTATGGGCTTCATTAAGTATAAAGGATAATTGCTTTTACTTAGTTGTGAAACACAAGCTAAGTATGTTAATGTGAAAGTAGGCGTAGTCCACGAATGTTAGTATTGGTGAAAAGAACATGTTTGGTGGTGCCGCACCTTGCTAAAAGCAGTTGGAAGACTACCGCAGGTGTAGGGGCGTGACAATAGGCATGGGACAATAGTCATTATCATTTGAGAGAGGGTGCTTGGTTAATGAGGGAAGCTCAGTCGACTCACTATGCGCTGTTGTCTCTTGGTGCTTATTTGGTTGAGGGGGGGCTATTGGCTCATGGCGCAAAGTTGGAGGGGTGATCTCCATGAACAATTGTGGCATAGTTGGTTGAGAATGAGTGATGCTACCCTGGCCTTTGGTCTTCACACCCTTGCAACCTAGCGCTCCAAGATCTGGTGGGGCCAATGTTTTCCATTGTGTTGCATTGTTGTTGAGGCTTGAAGGAGGAGAGACACTTGGTGCTACCACGGGTGTCACACCCTATCCCGGCGATGGTTTTTCAACCGCACATAGGCAGGTGCAGCACCTCTACCCACTTTCTTTTCACTAATACTTATGAGTACGGAATACGCTTCTCTTCAACACTTAGTTTATCTTATGTTTCTTCTACTAAGCATTATAACGTGGCGGAAGTAAACATTAATATATTCTTCACAACATCATAACATCATTCATATGAATGGCAGAAATATATTTTTCTTTAATGGGAGGGGCAGCTCCCCAAATATAGAGTATCCCCAATCACTAATGATAGTTCAATGATTTTTACAAGTATACAATGTACAATTTTTCCTTTGCTGGAAACCTCAAATTTCCCTTTAGCAAAGCTTTCCAAGTTACCCTGCAACTTTCCTCAAAACAACAGCTCGGTTGCCCACCGTGTCAAGTTGCCCATCAAGTGAGGTCACCCACTGGGTTGGGTCGGCCACTGTATCGGGTCTGCGTGCCCAACCCGTCAAATCCGGTCACCCAAGTCCATGTCTGTGCCCAACTCTACCACATCTCTACCGTAGCTTGTCCATCGTGTTGTGCGCCCGTCTATCCGTTCAACCGCACTCACCCAGAGCTCGTTTGTCTACTCTACCACAACTTGTACGTCGGGACGTGCACCCATCTATCCGTTCATCCATGCCTGCCCAAAACTCGCTTGCTCGTTCTACTGCAGCTCATCCGCCGAGTCGTGTGCCCGCCTGTCTATTCAGCCATGCCCGCCCATAACTTGTTGTCTGCCAAGTCGTGTGCGCCCACTCGTCTAGGTCGACATGCCCCCTTCGCCCGCCTACACACCAGGTCGTGTGTGCTCGCACAAGTCGTGTCAACACGCCCGCCATGCGATCATTCAGAAATCTAAATATGACTGCTTCGGCCCCAACTCTTGCCTTTTGTCTGCTCGCACCTTTGCCCTTGCCTTATGCTTTCTCTTGCTCGCCCAATCTCTTAGATGTTCGCTAGCTTGAGTTCACTTGGCTTGATGCCTTCCACCAAGTCGCCCTTCTTCTATATATACACGGTGCCCATGTGTTAGAGGGGCTCGACTGTCCTCCAAGCTGACCACTCTTTCCACCACATCACCACTCGTTGAAGTCGGCCCAACCGTATGTTGGCTCCTCCACACATTAGCCCAACCACACATCATCCAACCATATAAAGTCTCCACAGCCAACCAACACTTAGCTTATTTCACCTTTCGGTTTTTCGAGGCTTGTGTTGACTCGTCATCGTGTCAACTCGTCGCCTTTGACATATGTCACCCACCGTCGCATAAAACCAATCTCACCTGTGCACAACTTGTCACATAAAACTGAACCGTACAACTCGTCACATAAAACCGAGTTTGCATGACTCGTTGCGTAAAACTGAGTTTGCATGACTCATCGCATAAAACCAAGTTTGCCTTTGACTTGTCTCATCATACATAACCATGTCAGCTTGTGGACCTGACATACTCCACCACTCTAAAAACATTGTCTTCCTCGAAAACACCATCCCAGCAACCACCATCGCTAAGACCATAAGTATGGGCACCCAAATGTATCCACCTATGACCTGCCTCATGCCATCGATATGTCAAACTCTGCAAGAAAATCATGTGCTAGATCTGCTCATGTTGGTGACTAGTTGTGTAGCTAATCCAACTGTACATCGCCTCCACAAGAACACATGCCCCTTACATCATCATGACTCATCTCTGCATCCCACTGCCAATCGTGTTCATCTCGCCCTGAAAGTCTGCTCGAAATATAGGAGACTCACTACCATGAGAAGCTAACAATGAGCCTTATGTCCATGTCAGTCTAAGAAGAGGGAGGAAGTGGAGGCCGAAGGCGCTCCCTCTTCCTCAGCTAATAGCTCAATCCACCTGTTTGGATCTTCCTCCTCCAATCTCTGCATGTATGCTTCTCGACTCTCCATCTAAACTTCAGGTTTAGCATCTTCATCCCCTTCTGCTACCTCTATTCGGCTCGTTAAATCCAAGATACTATCAAACAATGCTCTATTCACCAGAGACTACTCCATAAGTTTTTTCCTCTGTGAAATACAACCTCTTATAGAGTTCTTCATCTCGCTTGACTTCCTTCACATTCATCACTGTCAATTTACACTCAGCTATCGTAGCTCCCGCGGTTGATATTCCTATAGGATCATCGTCCCGCCCGTCGTAAATTTACAACTTCTTCATGTGTGGCACCATCATAGCTTCAAATTGTTTCATAAATTCCATTCCCAGTATAGCTTCATAGTTGTCTATTTGCACAATCGTGAAATTGACTTTCCAAGTCCATTCACCTATGCTCACATCCACTTTCTCTGCTATACCAATCATTGAATCAAGTGGAGAATTCACTGCTTTCAATCGTGCTTGAGTTGGCATCAACTTCAACCCAATATTCCTCTCAATTTCTTCCCTCATGAAGTTATGATTCGCACCACTATCCACCATTGTGAGTACAATGCCCTGCCCAATCTTCTTTTCCACATACTCCAACTTGTTCCTTTCAGGATCCTGTCGTGAGACTGCTTCCGTAGCTACTGCAACTCCCAAAATTTGCATCACTCCAATGGATGGTTCTTCTTTCTTCTTGTTCACATCGGCTTGTGCTACTGCTGCCACTTTCGGTCTTGAAGGAAAATTCTTCACTGTGTGTGGTTCTTCACATATCCAACACTTTAGAGGCTTCTTCATCTTCGACTTGTCATTCAATCTCGAAGGCTCTTCTTTCATAGACTTCTCTTTCGACTTATCTGACTTCTTCTTTCTCTCTTCGGTTCCTTCGTCATAATGTTCTACCAAGTGATCAACTACTGCAAATGCTTCCTATAGTGCCTTTATCTTCTACCTCTTCACCTCATTGTGTGCTCAAGGTTTCAATCCTATGATGAAATTGAACACCTTGTCCTTTTATGCTATATCAGGTAACTCTAAGATTGCACTCGATAACTCCTGTTGATATGCCTGTAGACTCCCTGTTTTATTCATATACTTAATCTTCATCCTTGCATCCCAAGTCTCATCTTGTGTGCTAAAATGAGTTTGTAAATCTTTCTTCATGTCGTCCCAGGTAGATATTTCCTCAACATTACCATTGGCAATCTGATCCATCTTCCTTTGCCACCACATCTTAGCATCTTTCGTCAAGAATTGAGCAACTACTTTGACTTTGTCTTCATCATCAGGTAAGCCCAAATGCTCCAAATATTCCTCCATATCCCACAAGAATTTGGCAAGAGCTTTCACACTCCTCATCGCATCATAAGATTCAAGTTCTTTGACTTTCACATGGGAAACTCCTCCGATAGGTCCTTGCCTAACTTCTTTCTTCAAAACAACTATCTTGTTTCGAGTATCGTCAATTTCTTTCTGCAACTTCAAGACTTCTGCCAAACCTTGATATCTCAAAACTCCTATGTCCTTGACTTCTTTCTCTGTTTGTGCATACAACCATTCTATATATTGGTATCGAATTTCAAAGTATTCATGCTCTTCCTTCAACTTCATGAACTTTTATTGAAATTCAACATTCTCGACTTCTAGTCCACCCTCAAAGCACATTCCTATATTTTTTCCAATACCTTATCCATGAAAACTGTTCTGGCATCCCTGCTAGATTCCCTCATCATAACTTGAGGTTCTTTTGCTTGATCAACCATCAGCTTCGCTTATGCTCTAGTAGAGACCATACACTTCTTCGTCGCCGTTCAACTTGACCCTTTACATTCCCCTGTTGAACTTTCCAAAGCCCTGCAAAAAGTCTGATATCAATTGTTGCTAGGAGATATATGTTTCTTCAATGGGCCTCTAATACCAACTATCACGCCCCTATCCTGGCTGTGGTATTTCAACCGCACATAGGCAAGTGCGGCACCACTAACCACTTTCTTTTAACCAATACTTATGGGTACAGAATACACCTAAGTCTTCAACACTTAGTTTATTTTTTGTTTCTTCTACTAAGTATTATAACGTGATGGAAATAAACATTCATATACTATTTACATCATCATAACATCATTCATATGCACAACGGAAATACACCTTTCTTTAATGGGAGGGGCAACTCCCCAAATATAGAGTTTGCCCAATCAGTAATAACAGTTCAATGATTTTTACAAGTATACAATGTACAATTTGCCTTTGCTCGAAACCTAAAATTTCCCTTCAGAAAAGCTTTCCAAGTTACCATGTAACTTGCCTCAAAATAGTATCTTGGTTGCCCACCATGTCAGGTTTCCCACTGGGTTAGGTCGCCCATCTGTTGTGTTTGCGTGCCCAACTCATCAGGTTAGGTCACCCAAGTCCATGTCCATTCCCAACTCTACCACGACTCTACCGCAGCTCATCCATCGTGTTGTGTGCTTGTATGTCCGTTCAGCCGTGCCCACCCAGAGCTCGCCTTATCTCTCTATCACATCTCATCCGCCAGGTCATGCACTCGTCTATTTGTTCAGCCGCACCTGCCCAGAACTCACCTTCCTATTCTACCACATCTCAACCATCGGGTCGTGCACCCATCTGTCCATTCAGTCGTGACCACTCAAAACTCACCTGTCAGTTGAGTCGTGTGCGCTCGCCCATTCGGGTCGACGTGCCCACCTACACCTGCCTGCACGCCGGGTCGTGTGCACTTGCCCAGGCTATGTCAACATGCCCGCCCTGCGATCGTTCAGAAATTTGGCTATGGTTTCTTTGTCCCTGGCTCTTCTTTTATGTTCGCATGCACCTTTTCCCTTGCCTTATGCTTCCTCTTTCTTTCCCAATCTCTTGGATGTTCGCTAGCTTGAGTTCACTTGGCTGCCCTTCTTCTATATATACATGGCGCCCATGTGTTAGAGGGGATCGACCCTCCTCCAAGACAACCACTCATTCCACCACATTGCCACTCGTTTAGGTTGGCTTAGCCGTATGTTGGTTCCTCCACACGTCGAACCAACCACACACTGTCCAACCATATAAAGTCTCCACGGCAGCCCAACACTTAGTCGATTTTACCTTTTGATTTTTCAACTCTCGTGTTGACTCGTCGTCATGTTGACTTGTCACCTTTAATCGATGTCACCCACTGTTGCATAAAACTAAGCTCACTTCCATACAACTCACCGCATAAAACCGAACAGCATAACTCGTCACATAAAACTGAGTTTGTACGACTCGTCGCATAAAATCAAGTTTGCATGACTTGTCGCATAAAATTGAGTTTGCCTTTGACTCATCTTGTCACACATAATCATGTCAACTCGTGGACCTGACAACAAGGGCTTCACTAGGGGAGCAATACCATACCACATGGGTTCATATTGGGGGATATATATTAAGGAAGCAATGGCATAATATGTTGAGAATATAATAGGGGGTAAAAGGTTTTTATATTGGAATGTATAAAAAATGGGCCTCAAAGTTAATGAAAAAATATAAAGGGGTATAAAAAATTTCAATGAAAAAAGGGATACCTACAATATCTAGTGAAATTAGGGGTTTTTGAAATTGGGATGGTATATTGGGTTCATATTGATAGGGGTTAAATAATGTTTTCATAGAGGCATTTTCCAATATGTATTCAAATTAAGGGTATTGTTTAGTATGCCACGAACGCATGTGATATGTCAAAGGTTCATTGAGAGAAGCCCTCGTGGGTGCTACAAGTGGATTGATGATGGGTTTAAAATGGGCTCTAAGAAGAGGAGTTGGTGGATGACTGATCTGTAAACTATCGTGGATATTCCACTGGACAGTTCATCACAACAGATATGATAAAACTATATTAAAAAAATTGAAATCTACAATATTAGAGTTTTATTTCTCTTTAGATTTATGAATCTATAGATTATTGTTAATTTTGTATGCATGCAAAATTAAAACTATGAAGAAAATAGAGAATAGTGAAACAAAAACTCACAAGCCACAATTTGGCACAAGATATGACTTGGGAAACTCTTTCAAGAGAAAAGTCAACTAGAAGGTAAGGTCACTCTACTCTCTTTCTTTGAACAAAAAATTACTGTCAATACAAAGAAGCATGGTCTATGGTTGGTGGAATACTATAGTGCACAAATCCTCTTTATGTGCTATATATCCTATCTCTCTTAGTTATTTTTTCTCATCTATGGAATAAATGAACTTGAATGAATGTAACCCATTTTCCTCTAGTCGTCTGGTTATAACACAACTCAATAGCCTACTAGTGGTTAGGTTTAACTACCTCAATTGTTAACTAGAGTTGAAATATGAACTTTTCTATAGCTTCCTTCATCATAATCATGTGACTAGCCCCTTTTCTATGAATGACAGGGGTTGGCGATACATCCTCTTGAATTATGGTGGTGAAAGTAGGAATATCAAATTCTAAGTGGCATAATTTTTTCATACGAACTCTGATTGATGTAATTCTTACATCATTGTAAAGGTCTTTGTATGTAAAATATGAAAAAAATGTGTTGCAATAGAGAAACAAAGTTTTACCCCCAAAAAACGTCGTTTGATGCCTCAAAATGCTCCTGGAAGGTTTCAGACACTAATTTTCCAAACTAGGTCTCGTTGTTAAAAATGGTCCTGTGAGAAAATTCCTCCACCTTTTCCACTCTGAAATCATCGAGATGGATGACAAACAATATAATGATCCATTATGGATCACACCTCCCCATTTTTGAAGGCTTTTGGTCCCCAAAATATTCTACTAAATGAGGTGATATTATTTTTCCTCCACCGTCCCCCAAGTGTATCATTTAGCTTTGCCTGGAAGTTGTCCTTTCAATCCAATCAACCAAAGTTCATGTTGCCCATGCCTTGTAGTTTTGGGCCTCTTTTGAAAATTTTTATCCTTTTTTAATTCTGCTTGGGCATATGATCCCAAATCCTCCATAGAAGGTAGTGTAGAAAATCTTGTAGACTCACAAGCTCATGCAATGTACTAAAGCAAAAGACAAGAATCTACTTCTACTTTCAACCAGAAAAAGCCAATAGATCGATGAAAACAATATGAACAAGAAGAAGATAAATCAATGGCACATAACACAAGATGTATATGGGGAAAGCCACTGCTCAAAACCCTGCTATCTGTATTACATATATCATAAATATGAGTGAAGATACAAAGCTTGTTCTCACTAGAACAAGTTTGTACAAGTATGTTCAACTCTCTCAGCTCATAAGCTAGCTCTTGGCCAACACTTAGCCAATTTTGCAGCTCTCCAAGCCCCTAATCTCTTGCACCCTTGGTCAAAGAATTTGGATGAATATAATATGCTCTGCTCAACCTTGAGCTTAACCTGCACAAGTATTTCCTATCCTCCGCTTCATGACTTCCTTTAGCCAATACTTAGCCAAATTTCCAAGCCTCCAAGTTTTTAATTCTTTGCACGATTCCTAAGAGAATTAGCTCGTATTTAAAGGGAAATTCCTCATCCATAACTGCGCAATCAAAAATTAAGTCCTTCTCTGATTACATGCATGATATTTACAATTGATAGTACATTGTCCCTGCACTCTAGTCTCAAATGGGTCTTTCTCAAAATCGACATGCATGAGTTTATAATGAGGGAATCTTCAGTTAACTAAAGTAACACTTGTGGATGTATGAGTGCACCAACTGATTGTTAATCCTCTGTTAGTTCCACAAAAAGTTAGAACTAATTTAACTGACCATAACTCAGTAAATTGAGTTATCTAATTACAACTCAAAAATAAACTCATTCTAGACCCCTAAAACTTAGGGAGAACATATACATGACTTCCAACTCAAAATTCCTAAGTTAACTAAGTCAAATTAACTTAGTTAACTATTACAAGTTGCTATGAGAAAAGAATTACAATTTTAATTCACAATTTAATTCTAGGACAAATTAAATTGGAATTTCTAGATTCTATTTTTAACATTTCTTGTTGTTATTTTCAACAGGTAGAAACTACTCTTCCTAATCTAGCACGGAACACTGAAAGGGTTTCATATTTTTTACATTCACAACTGAGTATATGTGCATGTATGATGGTTAATTAAGTCAATATACATTATCACCCACCTTTTCCACTATCTCGAAGGGACCATGCCACATAAGCTTCATTTGTTTACCAGCACCCTATAGCCTCTCTTTGTTTAGTTGTGACCATACTTTGTGTCCCACCTTGAACAACTTCTTTGTTTTTGTGTTGATCATGCCTGGAACAAAGTATACTTCAGTATACAAGTACATGAGACACTTGTATATAGATCTACCTGATCTTCTTAACAAATTTTTCAACCCTCAAGGCATCCCCTGTAAGATCCTCCCTCAATTCTCCTTGCTTCCCATATGAAATATCCAAAGGTGAAGGCATAAAATACACAAAAAAAGTTTAAAATGGGGACTTACCAATAGAAGTGTGGACTGCCCTATTATAATAGTATTGTATATATACCAAAGTTTCATCCTATGTCCTCAAATTCTTTTGATTATAACCCCTCAAAAGCTACACCAAAGTCCTATTAACTACTTATGTTTTCCCATCTGTCTGAGGAAGGAATGATGTAGATCTCTTAAACTTCATGTCCATCTTCTCCCACAATGTAGTCCACAATTTAATGAGTAATATCATGTCCCTATCTAAAAAAATTCTCTTTGATATCCCAAAGTGCACCCAAACCTGTCCAAAGAACAAGTTTGTTGCTTCTTGTCCATTGATAGTCTTTCTATAGGGAATTAAAACAAACATCTTGTTAAACCTATCAACTACCACAAATAAGTAGTTATATCCCTTCGTAATTGTTAATAAACCTCCCACAAAGTCCATGGAAATGCTTTCCCAAGGGTGAATGGGTATAAGTAAGGGATGTTATAGGCCCTGTTTCATGTTACTAGGTTTGCTGCTACAATAAAACATGCATCATCTTATGAACCTAGCGACATGTTCTTTCATATTGGGTCAATGCACATACCTCTACAAGTTGGCCATTGTCTTCCCTGCACCAATGTTCTTTGCAACCATGGACAGGTGAACCTCTCTGATTGGTTGCAAATTCTCACCTTTAGGAACACACAACTTATCTAGCCTATAGTGTAACCTATCTTGGAGATTGCAGTTAAGAGTGCTATCACCATCATGCACATGAATTTGGTTCTACAATTGGTGATTTAGGTGGATATTGGTGGCCACCTGCCTATTCCACCTATACCTCTAGTTGGTTTCATCATTTTCCTTAATTATAGCACAACTTACTATTTTTAGCAATTTTTCTGGTCATGAACTTCTAGAGCTATGTTGACCCCCCTAAATGATATTTTTTTGAGGTCTATAGTAGGCTCGTGCTGAAAATATTGTAGTGCTCGAAGAGACCTTTCTAACAAGATATTGTATGTTCGAAACGAAGATCGTATGACCAAGTTACAGCCCCGGGAATTTGACTGTCCAACTAACCTTAAGGGGGCCCACAAACGCTTGGTGTTCCAGCTCCTAGGGTTAGGGTTTTGGTTGTTTAGTGTCTCCCTTTGTTGTTCAATAATAAAAAAGGCCCTTGAGCCTCATTATAACATAGTTCAGAGGCATTTAGTAGCCAAATATCTTCTCAGAGATAAGCTACCATTGCCCAAGCTATTTTATTTCCATTTTATATCTAAGCATATTTTAGTTCTTTGATATTAATGAAATGAGTATTTATTTCTACTTCATCTTTGTTTTTATGTTTATATTTTTATTTTTTTCATTCCTGCATAAGTTTGGATTAGTGGTATCAGAGTAGTCTATTATTTCTCTATTTTTTTGTGCATGTACCCAACGCGGTCAGGGTATAAGGAGTTGGGACTTGAACTAGATGAGCCCTTGCAATATTGGTGCCTCCAACACCGATGACTTCGCATGGTGGAAGAAACGAAGACGTGGTGGTAGGAGATCCTATCAAATTGTTGCTCGAAGAAGCCCTCGAGTGACATATAAACGGAATAATGGATAATTTTTCCTAGATCCTTTGGTGGATGCCAACCGATGATGCATCTTCATCCAGTACTCACTTTGGAGGCATCACCCCTTTAAGGTACAAGTTAAATTTGATATCCGTATATTCAAAGGTCAAACAAATGCAAATGTTATAGATAAATGGCTAAATCTGCTGGATGGAAGGTTATTTTTCTGTCCATAATTTTTTCAACAGGGAGAAGATTACTTTTTCACTACTTAAATCCCCCCCCCCATGTCAAGGAATGATGGGAAACTTGTTGTGAGAGACAGGTTGAGGAAACCTCTCTATTTTTAGTCATACCCTCTTGAAACTCTTTCCTAGATGTTGTCAAGGAATGATATTACCCTATTGGGAGCTATGAAGACAAGTACATACAATGGACTATGATGTAGAAGAAAAGGGATCAAGATGTGCATGAGATGAAAAATATTTTCCATACCTTGTGCAAAAACTTGGGTATCATAAATTCGGAGAAACATCTGGTGCTCAAGTACTACAGTTGTTTGCACAAATACATTAAGGAGGAAATGGAGTTCTTGGACATCTCCTCGCTTGGTGCAACATACCGATATGATACCAAGATTGAGCATAAATTCGAGCAAAAGAAACAATACTTTGGATCTACGAGCCCAAAGCAGAGCAAAGACACCCACAAGCCATAAAGAAAAGGAAAGATTCAAGGCACGACACCCCAGGAAAACTCCTCAAATTTGCAAGCCAAGAATAATGAGAATGCAAAGAAGGACAACAACAAGTGGTGTGAGTTCCATAAAACTCCCATCCACAACACGAATGAATGTCATGCAAATCAGGCGCTAGTGGCTGAGCTAAAAGTCTAAGAGAAGGATGCATGCTATCATTCTAATCTGAAACCTGACAAAGGAACCAAAAAGGGAAAGAAGATCATTAACGTAGAACCCACTGTGATGGTAGCCACCACCAACCTCCAAAAGTCAGAACCCGAGGATCTAGAGGAGGGGGAGCACTTCTTACACTTGTAGATGTGGGTAAAGGGTTCACCAATGCAGTTCATTGTTGATAGTGGGAGTGAGAAGAAACTGATCTTAGTCGAGGTCATTAAAAGAATTAAGTTTTTAAAAATTCCACACCCACAGTCGTACACCATTGGGTGGTTCCACCAAGGGCGATATCTATGTGTTAGCCAACAATGTCACCTACCTTATAGTATCAAGCCCTTTGTAGATGAGGTATTGTGCGATGTTTCCCCTCTAAAATTCTATGATGTTTTATTAGATCAACCATACCTATGGAAGCTTCATGTTGTATATGAATCCATACCTTGTTCTGTTATTATTACTTTGGGTCAGAAATTGTACATGATACTAGAGGTAGCGTCACCCACTGCCTTTTCTTTGATATTTGCTAAACAATGTAAAAGGATCATTTCCCATACTGAGAAATTTTTCTTCCTTATGGTTCTCCCTCAGAGAAAGAGGAATATTATGGCCACATCCACAACCTCCAGACATGGCTCCTCCACACAGCAACAACATATGGACACGGTTGTGGAGGAGTACAAGGACATCCTTACCTCACCCACAGGGGTACCCCTACATTGTCAGGTCAAGCACTCCATCAATCTAACCCCAGACGCACCTCTACCTAATGTACCGATCTATCGATGCTCTGCTCTGGAGAAAAATGAAATCAAGAGGAATATTCAAGAGTTGTTGTAGAAAGGGCACATCAGGCCAAATTCATCACCCTCTGGGAGCCCGATCGTGTTGGTACAAAAGAAGGACAAAACCTAGAGGCTATGTATTAACTATCAGGTGCTAAATAAGATCAGTGTCCGGAACAGGTATCTAATCCCACAGATTGATGACCTTCTTGACTAGCTCAAGGGGGGGGGGGGGGGGGGGGGGGGGGGGGGGGGTGAATATTTCAGCAATGATTGACTTGATGTCTGGTTATCACCACGTACCAAATGAACCCTCCAATGTGTGGAAGACTACCTTCAAATCCAAGGAGGGACTTTTCGAATTTCTAGTCATGCCTCTCAGGTTGACGACTACCCCCCCACAACCTTCATGAGGCTAATGGACGACATCTTGTAGCCCTTCACAAGCTTGTTCGTGGTAGTATATTTGGATGACATCTTGATCTTCAGCCAAAGTTGGGAAGAGCATCTATACCATATTCGACATGTCCTTCAAACCTTGAGACAACACAAATTGTGTGCCAATTATGAGAAATGCACTTTTAGTGTGACCCAAGTTCAATATCTGGGGTACATCATTGATGAGTGGGGTGTACATGTGGACCCGGCTAAGATACAAGTTATTTGGTATTGACCAGCCCCAACAACTATAACAGAGCTCCACAACTTTATAGGCCTTGCCAATTTCTATCATAGATTCGTGTTGGGATTCTCTCATATCACTTGGCCTTTCAATCAAGTCACCAAGGGCGGAGTGAAAGATTTTTTTTTTTTTGAATCCCAACAAAAGGTGTTTATCAAGTTGAAGCATCACCTCTAATTTGCACCAATGCTCACATTGCTAGACCTGCAACAACCATTTGAAATTGATACATATGCCTCTGACTATACTATTGGTGCAATTCTTACCCAATAGGGGCATCCGGTGGCATATCACAATGAGACACTTTCATATACAGTCCGAAATATCCCACCAAAGAAAAAGAGATGTATTCCATTGTGCATCCCCACTGACAATGGAAGCATTACATTCTAGGGAAGTAAATGGTCATCCACACAGACCATTGTACCTTGTAGTTCATATAGACACAAGGAAAGTTGTAAAATAATCACCATAAAAAATGGTCCACATATCTGCAATAGTTCAATTTGAACATTAAGTACAAGAAGGGTATCACCAATAATGTTGCAGACTACCTCAACCAACCACTAGTTATGGTGTTGACCACTTTTCTTGACTCTTATGGACATGATACTTCAAGATGGCCACATCTTTACAATAGTGATCCAGAATTCGCAACCACATACTATATGCTCTTAGAAGGTAGGAAAGTTCCAGAATTTCACCTCCAAGACACATTGTTATGCCACCTGGAACACCTCTATGTTCCCTCAAGTGAGTGTGCCAAGATGATTTGGGAGGCACACTACAATCGGGTCGCTGGCAATTTTGGGGTAGAAAAAATAGTGGTAGTGTTGCAGAAGTATTTTATTTGCCAAACCTTCGATAAGATGTTGGGAATTACATTAGATCTTACACTACCTACACCATTGCCAAACCTACGATCAATAAGTAAGGTTTGCATACTCATTTTCCTACTCTTAACTATCCCTGAGAATCCATCTCCAAGGATTACACGTCAGGCCTTCCTTCTACCAAGCATGGCAATGACAATGTTTTCATGGTCGTCGATAGATTCTATAAGATTGTCATTCTCACAGCCTATAAGAAGAGTATCACAACAAAAGTCACTGCCAAACTCTTCTTTGAATGAGTATGGGTACACTTTGGGATCCCACAGTCCATTATCTCAGATCAGGACAACAGTTTCCTAAGTACATTATGGTCAAGCCTCTGGTCTTTGTTGGATAATGAGCTAACTAAGTCTACAACTTTCCACCCCCAAATGGATGGCTAAATAGAGCTCGTCAACAGGATGGTTATGCACATCTTTTGCATGTACAACTCGAAGCATCCATGCACATGGGATGAAAGCCTCCCCTATGTCCAACACAACTACAACAGAGCTCTCCACAGCTCAACTAGCCACAACCCCTTTCAGGTGGGGTTGGGATTCCAGCCACTATGTCCCATTGATGTTTCCATACCACTTGCAACTACTAAGGAAGATTCGACTCATGTCCAGTCTGAAGTTGACAGAGCTACTGGCTTCATTTAACTCATCATCACATCCACTAGTAGGTCCATGACATATTGGAGAAAGAAAATTCTAAGTACAAACAATTTCATGATCAACATCAGGTGCCACACAAGTTTCAGGTGGGCGAAAAAGTTTTTTACATTTGCAGAAGGAGTGCCTTGTTGGGACCCACCGCAAGCTTTTCTCGCTCCTATATGGGCCCTACACCATAACTAAGGCTATATGAGATCATTATTTTGAGCTCATCATTCCATCATTCCTTGGCCTACACACAATATTCAATCTGGACTAATTGTGGCCATACTTTCCCCCATTGTTGGACACATTAGGCATTTCTGAGTAGATGACACCAATATATCTCAACCAAAGTTGTATTAAACATGCCACGACTGATAGGATCATGGACACACAAATCAAAAACACTTTCTAGTAGACGATCTAGCTATATCGAGTTGTCAAAGCAGGCCAACTCATTCACCGGGGCCAGTGGCTCACCAGGGACCAAGTTCAATAAAAGTTTGCTCACCTCATGGAGTGTTGAGTCAAATTAATTACTTATCATTTAATTGTCAACCCGGGGGTTTCGTAAAACTTGCGAAGCATGCATGCACTATATATGAAAGAAATTAACTTTCAATTTAGATCAATCTAACTACAAAACCAAATAATGAAAAACCAAATTCACCTATTCTAATTCAGCACTCAATTCAAAAGAAATTATAGTACAATTAAGTACAGCGCGCGGAATTGAAATCTTAATCTTTCAATCTTGCAAGAATTGAAAAGCACACCACTCTCTTAGACATGAAAGCAAAAAAACCAATCATTCTTAACCTCTCACACAGGAAAAGATATGAAAGAAAATAAAAACACAGGCTCTTAACTTCTAGGTAGAAAGAAAACAAAAACAAATGCTCTTAACTTCTAGGTAGAAAGAAAATAAAAACAATCACTTTTAACTTCTCACACAAGAAAATATATGAAAGCAAATAAAACAATCATCCTTAACCTCTCACATAGGAAAATATATGAAAGCAACAAATATTAACCTATGAAAGTAATAAATCTTAATCTATGAAAAACAATAAATCTCACACATTGTAGGTAGCCAATCCAAAAGCATGAGAGATGGCAAGTTGAGAGGCTCCAAATGCAAGCATAACCAAATCAAGGTGAATATCGCTCATGAGCATGGTGCCAAATCCAAATTTTATATTCAAAACATGAGCATTTCCCCAACTTTACACATGCTTTTCAAAGGAGAAGGCTCTCCTATTTATACAAAAACATAAGAAGCTACCTCATTAATGGAGGTCCATTATTCTCTCCCTAGATACCTAGAAAATCTCATAGAGTTACAACTCAAATAGGTAATGATGAGATAGATATCCTCTTTGACGTTTATCCAAATATTCTTCCATATCTTGATGATAATTCGAATTTGAGTATTGGAGGCCACATAAGGGTGCCTTAGAAGCTTCCAAATGACCTACACATGTCATGAAACTCAAGCCAATTTTAAGTATTAGCAAGTATATGTCATTTTTCTAAGTTTTAACCATTTAATTCACTTATTATACTAGAAATCATTAACTTTTGGAAAACACAAAGGTAACCCATATAATTATGAAAATGGAGGCTAATGAAAGGTTATATGGTCATGGAGTTGTGACATGTGAATGAAATGGTGGTGATAAAGGTGAAAGTGGATGATATTTTGAATACATTTTGGAAACTCTACATTTCCCCCAACTGATGTTATTGCATGTCCTCATGCAATCTACTACATTTCTTAATCATGATTTTCTTTTGAATGAGCTTGGCTTATATCATATGTCCTTAAACTTTTCATTTGATAGTATTTGACAATTTTATTTTGTTTTGAAAAGTATTCCCTGTCATACATTGAATTGAAGCATGTTTGGTTGGTTCTTGTGTGGCAACCAAATCTTAATTGGTATTGGTTCTTGTGATTCAATACCTTGTTTCCTTTTGTTGCAGCAAGATTCATTGGACATGTTTAAGAATGCATAAATCAACCATATAATATGCTCATCATTTAGACATTTATTTGAAAATCACATAACTTTGGAACCATAATGCAATCATAACTGATTAGGATGAGTATGTTAGGATGAAATGAAGTGATTTGGATGTGATAATAAATGGATGTCCCTTCCCCCCAACTGAAGGTGTTTAAGTTTTTTTCCAAATGAGAAAGGAAATATGGTGAAGTATTTTCCAAAAATTATAATTTTAGTATTCAAGGAATTCTATGATTAAAAGATAGAAAAGAACATAACTTTACTTACCTAGGAAGTGGACAAACTGCGCATATGTAGAGAAGTTGTAGCTGTTACTGGATCATGGAATAGAATGTAGAATTTCATTTGCTTCTTGGTTGCATAAATGGTGGAGGAGGTGGTGAAAGTGGATTCTTTATTCTTGGTTGCATAAATGGTGGAGGAGGTGGTGAAATGATATAGTCTTCACCTGCTACAAAACCCGATGGTGCAATTTTAGTCACGCGAATAAGTGTGTTGTTGTCAAGCATGAAGAGAAGTCATTGGATTACCGACCATTGATGAATGTCGTTAACCAATGTGAGGAAAACTCACCATTAATTTCAACGAGAGTCAAGGTCCCTAAGTACATCCTACAAAGTGTGAATAGATGAGCTGATGTCAAGCCACTTCCAAGATCCAACGATCAAGGGACATTAATGTATTTCCATGATTGTCAGCGAGAGAACTTGTCATTGAAGCATAAAAGCCTCAAGGTACTAATAAAGACTCTAGCCCTGAACCTAAATAATGTGTTGATGTCAATAGGCGAAGACTTGTTAGAAGGGAGGCATTATGAATCCCTCATCATCTAACACGAGTATGGAATAATGGTTTTGGAAGGACTATGGATGGAAAATTTTGCAGTGGGTCAAGGTTTATTTAATGGAAAGGAAAATGACAAGAGGGTAAATAAGCGAACAGAAAGCAAAAGGACAAATCAACATGTAAGTGAGTTGAATGTCTCTATTAATGGGTTAATGAATGGAAATTATGGAAAATGTAAAGGAAACATGCGAATCTTTGCAAGGAAAATGGTGATGGCGATGCTTAGTGAAAATGCTTGAAAATCTTGTGAGTTTGGAGAGGAAAAATGATGGCATTTATGAATGATAGAAATGTATTTAATCGGTTCATGTTTCTTGAAATTGGTCATACCAATCATGCATAATTGGCTTCCTTCAATTCTCCGATTGCCCAAGAACCTGAAAATAAACATGGCACTAAGATTTCAATAAAACGTAAGTGTATTCAAAGAGAAGTGATCAATTTCTTTTTGATACATACGAAAAATTTGCATAATTGATAGGTTCATGATGTGTTTTCATTTCAAATGGTTGGTCCAATTTCACAATCATGATAATAAATCCCATTTCTAAAAGAAAACAATTCCTCAATTTGTGTTTGAATCATAGCATTTCATAAGGATAAAGAAATATTATTTGCGAATGCTTAATGATTCCTGCAAAACAATCCTCAATCAAAAATTCATCAATCAATCTTGCAGATAAAGTGCCTTCATAGTTCTTCTTCTTTCCTACATCATGCTTGAAAACATAATCATTAGACAAAACCAATAAATTTTGATCATGATTTTTTGATTAGAATGCATTGTTAACAAGTAGATCATTAAGTTAAATATATAGCTGCAGAATTGTTTTCCAGCAGCAGAATTGTGGTTCAGCTGTAGAATTGTGCAATTTCTGTAGCTAAAATTTTAAATAGATAGTTAAGTACACACAACTATGCATTTTTGTTATGAAGAAATAGCCAGTCCAATCTTCAAATTGATCAATACTTCCAGAAAAATTAGCAAATAGAATTTATTTATTTATTTATTTTGTAATTTTTTTCTTGCTTCGACAGGTGTGTTCGAGTGGACCATCACAATAATTTTTTTTTTTACTTTATCCAATCATGAATTGAATTTCACATCAACTTTTTTATTTTTTTTACAATTTTTCTCATGGCAATTTTCTTAAAAAATAATTATAATAATAAAACATACAATCTGAAAATTAATGAAATATTTACAAAACTAAAAAGTAAAATAGATGTACATAAAAGAAAAACATAACAAGAAAAATATATGTACAAACTAAAATATATATACAAACAAATTTATTAAAAAATCATATAACATAAATGTACAAACTAAAACATAAACATAACATTAAAACATAACCAAAAAACACATAACATTAACATTTTATACTAAAAAAACATAACATTATACATAAAACATTAAAACACATAATTTTTTATTTTTTTTAAACATATAACATAAATATTAAAAACAAAACAAAACTTATAACATTCTAAAAAATAAACACAATGTAACAAAAAACAACGTAATAAAAAAAACGAAACTGCCACGTATAAAATGTTTTCATGTGTGAAATCTTGAAGTGAAAACCGTTTCATAATCTACCATGAGGATTGTGAAGTTTTGGTGAAAACAGTCGCAAAGCATTTTCAATTGCCACAGACCTCAATGGAAATATGACGATGTTATCAGAAGTTAAACACCCTGTAAATCTGTTAGTGAGAACGATCTTGGAGATGCAAAGCTTCTCTGCCATTTACCTTGAGGCAGCAATGGAGGTAGGTGTGCATCATTTTCGTCCTTCTCTGAACTGTCTCCTAACTTGCTCATGGAAATAGAAAGGGCCAAGGTGCTTTTACTAGTATGCATTGCTTTCTTAAATATCCCAGTGTTGCTATTTCTTGGGGGATGAAAACGATTCATTTCCTAACTATTGCCATATGCCAGCAAGTTCCTTCGCGTCTTGTTATGAGGATTCTCTGGTTTTGTAAGGTCTTTTATAGAAACAACAACATCATTAGAACCATAAACTAAACACCGACATTTCTGGGGTGGCTTTAACTTGGAAACAATGGGTGTAAATGCGTGAGGATTTGTAGGAGTTGAAACTGCCACAAATCACAACAACTAGATTTGTTTTTTTAGTTAATATTTTTTCATCATTGCTGGGATTCAACTTTGTGGTCTAAACAAATTTCACGTTCAAACCTTTTAGTGTTCTCTTAGTGGATCCACCTCCTGTAGATCAAGTAAACTGGATCTTCTCCTTTCAGTATGGCTGCAACTGAAGTAATTATCTATCTGTGCATTAAATTGAAAACCGTTTTTCTCATGCAATATCGCAAGTAAGGCTCCAGAGAACCACAAATATCTCCTAATTGAGTACGAATTTGAGAAAATCATTCTTGAGTCTTATAACTAATACCGTTCTGAGAAAAACCCATGTTTTAGTTTTTTCAAGTTCATTTTCATTTGGCCAGAAATCGTGTTTTAAAACTGACATTTTTAAGTTGTGACGCCTTTCCTCTGCTCAAGTAAAAAAACTACTTGTTGGATCTTTCATACTGGAATTAAATAATGGATGTTTCCTCTCTTGCGAGAAAATTTCCAATCTCAAGCTGCTATGGATCTCTTCTGGGCACAATTTGATTTGCAACTCCACTGTTATTCTTGATTCTTTCTACGAGACCGGCTGATGACATGGTATGTGGTTTTTTTTCAGTGATGTAATATAATGAATTGAAAATTAACAACTTAGATGATCTCTTGGATTTTGTGCAGAACAATGAGGATGAGTGGGAATATTTTTAATTCAGGAGGATTGAATTTTATCAACAACATTACGATGATGGAAATCCATGCATCATTTTTTTTGAATGTGCATAATCTCAACTGTAAGACTGTTAAACTTAGTGTTCAACAATTTATTGCCAACACTAAATAGGGTGTGAATGGAGCGTGCCTACATCATTTTAATGATTAATTGGATTCAACTACAACACGTCCATAAGATCCCTTTTTTATTCAAAACCAAGAAGAAACCCTTCAGTCATTTGCGCAATCTGATATTTGCATTATCAATTTTTCAATTCTTGATTATGGTAGAGTCGATATTTTTTGCAGGCATGTCTCTCATTCATCACTTATTTGACAAGAGATCCAATGTTTTTTATTCTAAATCCATGGGAAGAAGAGATCCTTAAGGCGAGGAGTTCACTTTGGGAAAGATCCAGGATTATTGGATTGTGATGGATGCACTGGAATTAAATTAGGTTCGGCTGCAGAAATGAGTCGTTTCTGCAGCTCTTCAAAAATGGAATAGATATGCAGCAATTTAAAGCAAGATCATTTTTTTTTTAATGATGAATTTTGGATTTTGATTTTTAAGCTAATGCAATTTTGTTTCTTTACAGGTCGCATGAGAGCCTAAATTGTCAATTTCCCAATTCTCTTGAAAAATGAAGATAGTAAAAAGAGAACTAATTTTTTTTTTCTTTTTTTTTTTAATTTCAAACTTACATTTTCCTTATTAAAAAACATGATTTTTATTATTATTATTATTTATAATCAAAACATGATTTTTTTATTGAAAATACTTTTGTGACGTTAGTGAAAATGTAGGAAAATAAATAAAAATATAAGATTTTAATGTCTAAAAACTTTTAGAAAATGCAATCAAGCTTGATTTTATTTTTCCTAACTTATCTACTTAAGATATTTTTTTTTTTATTTTTTATTTTTTATTTTTAAGTATATGAATGTTTCCAATGGAGCCATTTACAGATTAAACTTTCTAGAGTGTTCATATCCAAATTTGTGAAATGTACCTGATTGTGTATGAGGACATGAGAAATCATTTTAACCTTTAGATTTGCCGCAAAGATCTCTTGAAGAATGGATAAAATGTCGTGGCACAATCGCGTTTTGATACCATTCCTCAATATAGTCTTTGTGCTCCAAAGAATGTTTGATCTGCATTCTAGATCCTTTGTCCATAAATGGTTAATATCGATTTTTTTTTATAAAAATGATATGCAGCTAAATGATTCATGTATCTAAAAAAAAATCGAAAAATGAACTCTAGATTGAAAGCTAGTTCCTATGCACACTTCCCCGGCAACGACACCAAAATGTTGAGGTAAATTAATTACCTATCATTTAATTGTAAACCCGGGCTTTCATAAAACTTGTGAAGCATGCGGCACTATATATGCTAGAAATTAACTTTCAATTTAGATCAATCTAACTATGAAACCAAATAATGAAAAACCAAATTCACCTATTCTAATTCAGCACTCAATTCAAAATAAATTATAGTACAATTATAGTACAACGTGCCGAATTGAAATCTTAATCTTTCAATCTTGCAGGAATTGAAAAGCACACCTCTTTCAGAAATGAAAGCAAAAAAAACAATCATTCTTAACCTCTCACATAGGAAAATATATGAAAGAAAATAAAAACAAATGCTCTTAAATTCTAGGTAGAAAGCAAATAAAAACAATCACTCTTAACCTCTCACACAAGAAAATATATGAAAGCAAATAAAACAATCACTCTTAACCTCTCACACAGGAAAAGATATGAAAGAAATAAATCTTAACCTATGAAAGCAATAAATCTTAATCTATGAAAAACAATAAATCTCACACATTGTACGTGGCCAATCCAAAATCATGAGAGATGGCAAGTTGAGAGGCTCCAAATGCAAGCATAACCAAATCAAGGTGAACATCACTCATGAGCATGGTGCCAAATCCAAATTATATATTCAAAACATGAGCATTTCCCCAACTTTACACATGCCTTTCAAAGGAGAATGCTCTCCTATTTATACAAAAACATAAGAAGCCACCTCATTAATGGAGGTCCATTATTCTCTCCCCAGATCTCTAGAAAATCTCATAGAGTTACAACTCAAATAAGTAATGATGAGACACATATCCTGTTTGACCTTTATCCAAATCTTCTTCCATATCTTGAAGATAATTCGAATTTGAGTATTGGAGGTCATATAAGGGTGCCTTGGAAGCTTCCAAATGATCTACACATGTCATGAAACTCAAGCCACTTTTAAGTATTAGCAAGTATATGTCATTTTTCTAAGTTTTAACCATTTAATTCACTTATAATACTAGAAATCAATAACTTTTGGAAAACACAAAGGTAACCCATATAATTATGAAAATGGAGGTTAATGAAAGGTTATATGGTCATGGAGTTGTGACATGTGAATGAAATGGTGGTGATAAAGGTGAAAGTGGATGATATTTTGAATACATTTTGGAGACTCTACATGGAGGCTCTGCACACAATGGGGACTATGGAGTAGGAGTATCCTCTCTGTGAACAAAGATGATTGCTCTAGCCCAAGAGAATGGTTCTAACCGCAAACAAGACAATCTAATGTAAATTTCCTTAGATTAGAATCGAATAAGAGGGCCTACCTATTATAACACTAATCCACTTGATGGTGATCTTGCTTCCTTGCTCCAGCTTCCTTTTGTACCTTTCGTTCAAATATCTGAAACAAACATGCAAGAAAGAACAAAGAACATGATAGCATACAATCAAATTCAATCTACTTAAAAGGTCAAGGAGTTCTAAGCTATCAAATGTAATATTACACATGATATAGGAAATAAACCATTAGCTGTATTAAAATAAACTTCAAAGAAAAATACAATCGGAGCCTTGATGTTGCAGGTTCCCTTTGACGTGTCCAGGTTCCAACACCACTATAAGCATCTCATGATTCACCCTCAAAACAATAGAAGTTCAAGGCTTCTTCCTCTTTACTCCAAACCAAACACTACAAGCTTATTCTCCCTTCACACACAAACTAGAAGGCTAAAGCTCTCAAGATGGCTATCAAGATTATCAGATTATTTCAGCCCTTTCATTAGCTAGCTGAGGTTGGAAAATGAGGAGTTTCTATAGCTTTGATAGAGGGGAAATGAATCCTCTTATGATGGAAGAGGTCTTATCCCTTTTGGTTTGTTCCGTTTTAATAGGGGAAAAAATCCCAAATACTCTCTCTCGGCTCTATCTTGCCCAACCATTTACCAGACTTCCATTCACGAAGCTTCTAGACCTAGAAGCTTCGACTCCATTTTAAAAAATTTCCAAAATAGGGCTGCACGGTTCATGAATGGCTTACCATCATCGTTCGGTGCTAGGACCAGTGTTAGACTCTACAAATCGGTGTAGGGAAGAAACTGAGTGCTAGCGCCAGTCTTGAAAATTGAGTTTGAAGGAATATTATTGGGAAATGATGTAAGAGGGAAATGTTCTGCAAATGAAGAGGGATATAGGGACATGTTCTTCATGGCAGGGAAACACATGAGGGTCACTGTAGAGGTCCTCCGGGATTGAGGAAAGGGGAGTACAGGGATAGTGACCAAATGTTGTGTAACAGATGCCCCCTAAAGCATGAAGGTTGAACAAGAGTGAGGGGTGAAATGCTTTACGAGTAGATGCATGGAACCGAGACCATCGTCAGAAAACTTGCAATAAAGCATAGATAGATATACATCATTGAAATATCTGATAGATGAATCGTGGTATGGATGCAACCATATAGAAGAAGATCATGTAAATCGATCCAAGGTATGGGCACAACCATCCAAGAAGAAGGATTGTATCAAACCCAAGGTATGGTCACAACCATCCAATAATGAGAAAGATCACATATAGTAGACTCATGGTATGGTCATAGCCATCCATCTGAAAGAGACATGTATGTAAGCATGATCATGTCACATTTCCCTGCAGCCTGGACTTTTGTAATCTGAGCCCAGGGTCTTGCGCTCCAACATGACCCGATCAAAGTACAAATTCTAGCATGTGAATAGATGTGTTGACGTTGAACATGCTAGAAAATCACTTTATTACCAGTCAATGATGTGAACTATTAACAAGTGCGAGAGAAATCACCAATAATGAAAATGGCTCTCAAGGTACCAACAGCATAATTCACAGAGTGTGAATAAGGAACTGAAGTCGAACACTCGTGAAGTCACTTGATCAAAAGCAAATGATGAGAACTTGTTGTCAAGTGTGAAGAACTTGCCATTAGGGCATGCAAGTTCTAAGGTATTGGAAGGGAGTCTCTCGACCAACTTCCCGGATAATGAGCTAAAGTCGACAGGAAGTGACCATGTTGAAGGAGGGCCATGATGTATCCCAAATCATCAACCCAAGAAAAAGGGATGCAATGATTATGGATGATATAGAGAATTAGGAATGAGTGTAAACTACAGAAGGATTAACCCTTAAACATATCGACGATACGAATCCGAAGTTTGGCAGCTTTTGGATCCATAGGATCAGAGGTCATGATGACATGGCAGAGATTAGATGGAAAGGAAAAAGTGGTGACCCAAACCCTTGAAGGTCAATGATGAAGCAGGGACATTCCAACCTGACATGAAGCAAAAGAGTGTCATGTTCAAGAGTGACAAGCTGCTGACACAACTGGTAAAAATTTCCCATTTTCCCTCACCATTTCTGGCAGGTACCCCAATTATTTTTTATCACAAGGTTGAAGGGGATAGAATATTCTTGTAATGTAAGTCCATCCTTCAAGTAGATCCGACCCAGTAAGATTAACGAGCCCTAAGAAGGAGAAGCTCTTGTTCGTCATGGTGATGAATCTAATGTCGTTTTAATCTTTTAATGAGTCTGACAAAGGGAAAACTTGGTATCTTTTTCATGTTTAAGTTTGAAAAAGACAAGAAAAAGAAAACTCCAAAAGGTCCCTTTTCGTAAATTTGTCTCTCGAGCACGAAAAGGTAGAAAACAATACTCGAAAGAACCTCTTGACCATGTCAGCCAAGGAGTACCTTTTTCGTAAATAGTTTATCCTAGCCCGAAAATGGGATAAATCTATATTGGGTAAATAATGTTTCGAAACCATTTTACAAGGTCAAAATGACAAGAACGTAACAATATTTTTGTGTTTTGAGAGTTATAAAAGAGCTTAAAGTGGACTCCCCATTTTTATTTTCTTTAACGAGTCAAAAAGGAAAAAATACTCCCCCATACTTAAACTCGGCAATATTTTCATTTCTTTTTTTACGAGTCGGGAAAAGAGCTTAAATACGACTCAAGTTTTGCATCACCACCTTCAAACCATCATTTTTCGCTGCACAAGAAGCAAATGTATTATCCATTTCTAAGGAAAAATGGTGAAAAATACTTTTTAAAACCCTAAAACATGGTGAAAATTTTATAAAAAGGGAAAAAGTAAATCATATTTTACCATTTACCTCTTTTACCTCATTTGGAGCAATTTTTACCCACTTGTTCCCTAAATATTCAAGAGCAGATTACTACTGATCCAAGAGGCTGATCGTCGAACCGTTTGTTGTAGGTAAGAACCATGGCCCTACTCTTTGCATTGATGCCTATTTTTCATGCATTTAACCATCTTTTTTGGTGTTTTAAGGGATTTTTGGCAAAAAAATTTGCCCTCGATCAGCACAGGACCGCACCGATCGAGGATTTATAACACAAGCACTCGCATCGTCGATGCAGCTGTTTTAAAAACAGTTGCATTGGCACAGAGAACCAGATTTTTTCAAATTCCAATCGATTTTATTACTCTAAATCCAAAATTCCTCTTACAAAAACTGGTGTTGAGTTGAATGTGGGGTGTTTGTTGGAAAATTATAGCAAGAAAGATGGGGATCGAGTGGAAAGAACATGAGCATGAGAGAATAGATGCTTTGGCATTGGAAGATCCAAACTGTCTAGATGCATTGAGGAATTGTGGGCTCCTCAAGTTCTTTCTTACACCAGGGCTTCAGGCTCAACTTGAGCTACTACAATACCTGATCAGTCAATGGGACATTGGACGAGTTGTATTTGTGATCCATGAACAAGAGATGGAGCTAGAGACTTCAGAAATTTAGTTCATTATTGGACTATCTTGCAGAGGGGAACCAGTCTAATTGTATGGAGGCAGGCCCATCGAGACGAGTATAAACATGATCCTTGCTAAACATTGCCCGGGAGCTCTGAAATCCACAAGAGGCAAGATCGGTATCATGACTATACACGATCTTATATTGAAGGTGCTGCTCTTGACCATTAATAGGGTAGTTGGGGCTCAAGCATTGCATGAGTCCAACAAATCCAAGTTCTAGCATGCGGTAGACTGCACGACGCCCACTGTCTTCCACTGGGTGGAAGCCATGAAAGTGAACATGAAACGCCAATTATCCAAATGCAAGGTAGGGAACCTGAGGAAATTTGGCTATGGTTTTGTTCTAGTGACTTTCTTCCTAGAATGGATCCCACTATTCCACTATCAGCTAGTGGAGGTGAACCCCCAGATGCCACAAGATCCACGGATGGTCCGTTGGGGTGAGCTGATGCCCAGGACTGGAGGAGGACAAGACATGTCATACAAGCCCGCATTATTTGCATGGTTGAGGCATCAAATGATTCTTGTGGAGGATTTGCCATATAGCGGGACTGACTTCCATGGTGATCCTGACATGCCACTACTAGAGGGAGAGGATTTTGATGATGGAGGTGAGCAAAACAAATTTGTTTTTTTTTTGGTTTTTTATTTTTTTTGAATATATGTATTCATGACATATTTACTGTGTAATTGCAGATGTTGGACAAGAAACACTAGTAGGGATGTCCCCTATAGCTAGACACATGGCTCGACAGTTCGAGGTTGCTCCTTATCAAGAAGGAGTGGACAACGAAGAAGAGATTGCCCAAACTCTGGAGGGCTTGACCAGAGGAATCCTAGAGTATGCATGGATTGAGGATATTCCTTGCTGCTATCAGAGGCACACAGTGGGGGTGTTAGATCGGATTCGACGATTATTGACTCGTGTAGTATGAGAAGTAACATGTTATCATGATCACCATGCAGAATAGTCCATAGTTTAGCATTTACAGTTTTGAGGCCTGCGAGCCATGGATGTATTCAAAACACATATATTATTTTTTGGATGTTGATGTATCACACTCAAACATTATCGATATATATATATGCTATATTTCCTGTTTACTATGATACAATTTTTTTTTACATATTGTGTATATGTCTATCTAAAACATAATAAGCCAATGCATCTGTTAATGTATTCATATGCCTAGGAATGTGATGATATGTGAGATAATAGAAATTTCTTTCCAATAGATGAATATGCAAATACATTCTCAATATCTGAGGGTTTTTGATAGAATATTGCCCATTGAGCTGAAGAACAAGAAGTTGCGAATTAAGGTTAACAACCATTTCTCTAATGTCAAGAGCAATGACCTCTGACAAGAGTTCGATAGCTGCACTATATTCAACAATGTTATTAGTTGTTTGACCCAAACAAATACCTTGAAGATCAATCAACTCACCATGAGGGTCATAAATAGCCCATGTTGCGGATGATAGATTTTAGGTACTACGACAAGCACCATCAGCGAAACCGACATAGGGAGTCATAGACATATGCAAAGTAGGTGAAGACATAATAAGCAAGAAAGCTCCTTGAAAAACACACCAAACCAAACAGCACAAAAATGAATAACACACTTATGTACATAAGTAACCATGCGAGTTGACTTACACATAATAATTTTTTAGGTATAACCCATTGCAGGGCTTTCTCAAAGGGTTTCCCTCATAATTAGTTAGCTCATAGGCCCCTTTTTGTAATACACGCTTGAAAATATAGGGCCCATGCCACATGGGTTCGAATTTACCTGCCCCCATCTTATCATTATCTTGGTCATATAGCAAGACCAAATCACCCTCAGAGAAAGCACGAGGAGAGACCGATTGATCAAAATGGGATTTAACTCGCTTTTTCTGAGCTTTAATGACTAAAGCAACGAGACAACGAGTTTCATCCAGACGTTCCAAATATAGGAGATTCTCTTCTTGAGGTGAGGTTTCTGGGAGTAGTTTGACAACCAATTTGAGTGAGGTAATTTCACATTCAATCGATAAGGTAGCTTCCAGACCATAGACAAGTTGAAAATGTGTGAATCCAGTTCCGTCTTTAGTCGAGGTTCGGTAGGCCCACAGAGTTGAAAAAAGCATGAGATGCCAATTGGATTTGTGCATCCCAATGGTGTGTTGAAGCATAGTAACTAAAAATTTGTTTACCACTTCAACTTGGCCGTTGGCCTGAGGGTAATACAGAGTTGATATGTCGTGACGCAAGCCCAATTTTGAAGTCAGCTCAGCCATCATATAATCATGAAAATTGCAGCCATGGTCAATGACAATGGCTTGAGGCACTCCAAACCTGGAAATCACATGATTGAATAGAAATCGCGCTGCCGTTTTATCGTCAGTTGAATATGTAGGCGTCTCTTCAGCCCATTTGGTGAAGTAATCCATGGCAACGATAATATAACCATGCCCCTCGGTCAAACCAGGGTTACATGTCATAAAATAAATGCCCCATTTGGCAAAGGGACCGATGGTAATAATGGGGTTAAGGAGAGTGGGTGGGGCACACATTTTTTGCTGATAAATCTAGCACTGGTGGAATTTGCTGATAGCAAGAATACAATATTTAAAAATAGATGGCGAGAAATAATCAGCGTAGAGAATCTTTTGAGCAGTGGAATAGCTAGATAGATGACCAACACATGCACCATAATGGTAGTCATTTAAGACTCTTTCAGCCTCATCGAGAATTAAACATCGCAGAAGAATTGAATCAACACCAACGCAGTATAAAGTATCCCCAATGATGCGGTAAGGTTGGGATTGATGCCAAATGCATCGATGATCATCCTTGGACAACACAGATCAAAAGGTAGAAGTTTGGAGATACATAATGATATCACCGTACCAAGGATCAAGGGTGCTAATAAGAAAGAGAGTCTCATCGGGTAACTTCTCATCAACATCAACAGGGAGAAAAACAGAGGGAAAGGACAAAATTAACCCAGCAAATACGAGTGATTTCTTCAATTTGGAAGTAGTGAACACCAAATCAAATTCTTGGAGGATGACACTCCACTTGGAATATTTTCCCCCAAGCAACTAACGAGTTAGAATATAAGTCATGGGGTTGCAATCAAAAATCACAGTTGTAGTGTGGAGGAGTAACACCAAAAGCATTGAATAGCCAATTTCTCGACAGGAGAATAACAGGTCTCAACATCGAGAAGATTGTGACTAAGGCAATAAATGACATTTTCATGACCTTCGTCATTGTCTTGCACCAGGACCATAGCAATAGTGATTGAAGCTGCAGCTAGATAGAGGAAATAATCATGATGATAATTTAGAGGGTGTAATAAAGGAGCATTAATGAGGATAACTTTCAAGTCATCAAAAGACTTTTGGGTAGTCTCATCCCAACAAAACAAAGTTCCTTGCTTAAGTAATCAAGTGAAACCGGAAGATAGCTCAGCATAGTTAGGCACAAAGTGACGAAGGAAATTCGCTTTCCCTTGTAGACTTTTTAATTAATGCAACGAAGAGGGAGGGGGTAGATGAAAAATAGCCTCGACTTTGAGAGGATCAAGATGAATAGCATCCTTAAAAACAATAAAACCGAGAAGTCGGTCGAACTCAATTTAGAAGACACACTTATGCGGATTAAGCCGAATGTTATAGTGTTTACAACGAAGAAATATCTGTCGAAGGTGATCAGGATGGTCGTGGCACTTACATGAATGAGCAGGAAGATCATCCAAATAAGGTTGAGTGATTCTTTTAATGTCATTAAAAGCATAATACATCGCTCTTTGGAAAGTAGCCCCAACATTCTTAAGTCCAAAAGGGAGATTTTTATATGAAAAAGTCCCCCACAGACAGATAAAGGCGGTCTTGTGTTGATCAATGGGTGCAATGTTTATCTAGTTATAACCAAAGAAACCATCCATAAAGGAGAAAATCTCACTCCCATCACATTCATCTATGATTTGGTCTATAAAAGGAGTGGGATAATTGTCCTTTAGACCAACACGATTAATGTTACGATAATCAACACAGACCCGAATGGTGCCTTGTTTCTTAGTCACCAGTACAATATTGGACACCCAATTTGTTAGAGGAATAGGATAAATAAATCTAGCTTTAAGAATTTTTTCAACTTCTCCCTTGATGGCGACCGTTTTTCTAGGGTGCACAGGACGAAGCCGTTAACGAACGGGCTTTGTGTTAGGATAAGTTGAAATTTCGTGCACAACTATACTTGGGTCAATGTTGGGCATTTCTTCATACAACAATGCAAAAACATCTTGAAACTCTTGAAAAAGACGATTATAAAGCTTGATCTCATCAGGAGAACAAGTTACCCCAATATGAACGTTTTCAACGATACCAGACTTAACAGAAATGTCAATAGGCATTGTTTGGGTAATATTACCCATGTTCCCTTCCGACCAAACTTCATGGGTCATGATAGGTGTCTGAAGTGGTTGGGTCAGGTAACGAGAAGATAATTTCTCAAGACAAGTAAACATGGCTTCCGAGCCAGGTAAGAACGAGGAACGATGATGAGTATCATTCCAAGGTGCTTCCTCAAGAGACATAATTTCCATGATACTCTCATCAGTAGGAAACGTCTCGATTAATGGATCGGAAGAGTCTGAAGAATGAAGCCAAGGAGACTGAGAATATGTGTCAAGAGAGGTACCCAAAGTAGTGGAATCATTAGATACTGAGGCTGAAGTTGAAACAATCTCCACATAATTAATCTCAGCTGGGCTTAACAGTATGACATCACCCCATGAATCAACTTGATTAGGAGGAAGAATGACCCAAGGATAAAAATTAACTGATATCATGTTGACTGAGGCAACATGCAGAGGTGGTAGGGGAAAAAATACCCATTAAAGTGGGATCTTTAAAAAGTCCAGCCCCCACACTCTCATATGGAGCATCGATATGCTTCACGTAAGGAACACTGCCATCCGAGGAAGAAGAGGCAAAGAAAGACAACTAGTCGATCGTGAAAATTTTGCCTTGATGAGGAAAACGAAGCATGAAGAATAGAGAGGAGGCTACATCATGCATAGCATGGGTCCAACTCTGTCCGAGTAGAATATTATAGTTAAGATTTGCATCAACAATTTCTACTTCTACATTGATTTTCTTTCCTTATGGCAAGATTAGGAAGGACACCGCATGGTCAAAAATTGCGTCCATTAAAGGCTTCCAACGTGTTAGGTGATTGATTCAGGGTAGGAGAGCCAATTTCCTTCCAACAAGACACATACATGATGCAGGTAGAAGCACCTTCATCAATGAGGGTCCTGTGAATGGTATTTTCATTAATGATCACTTGAATGAGAAAGGCAATTTGATGAGGTAAGCATGGAATGTGGTTTTCTAGATCAAATCAAATAAGATTGGAAGAAGATGGATCAACACCTCAAATGGCCAACAGTAATGCCTTTCGCTGAGAGGGAAAATTTTGAAGGACCTCGAGAGCAGACATAGTTGATGGCGCCTAAGCCAAGTCTTCAACAATATTATAGTGCTGAGTGGTTCGAGCATTCAGATTATACGAGGAATTTCGCAGCACACCCCGAGAGGGTGGTCTAACAATAGAATCATGATTAGGTCGCTCTATATAGAGAAGGCCAGAGGTCGACGTGATAGAGGAGGAAGGGGTACTTTCTTTCTCTTTCCCTGCCATCGGGGTTTGATAATCTTTAGATCTGGTAGCCACATTTATAACTGTGTTCATCATAAACACTTGGGAACCTGAGGGAGTAGATGACTGAGGCTGGTCTACCATTTGGGTCTGTTAGTCGTGATCCATTTTAGTAAGTGACTAACTTCAGATCATTGGGGACAATCCTTAGTGTAATGATCCTCCTCACATATGAGGAATGGATACTTTGGCTTTCTTTGAGAAGCATCGCCAGCAGATGACTTAGAAGGGCCTTATTTTAGGGCATCAGCTTTGGCCTTGCCTTTTCCCTTCTTTTTACCCTTAGAGGACTTGTCTATTGTGGTAGAATATACAACGTGAACCTCAGAGGTTTTACCAAGACCAGGTGAATTTCGAGAGGGATCATTGGAACTAGTGTTTAAGGCCGATTTCTTCTTGGAAGAAGATTTCGTGGGGGTCCGAGACACGAAACCAATCACTCCATCAATAGGTGGCATATATAGAGACTTCGATGTTGTCATATCATATGATGGTATTGGAGCATTGGGTAACATCTCATACAATGTTCCAGATTGTGAGTAGATGAGGTCTAAACACTGGGCACGAGCAATGTCTTGCTCCTCAGTAACACATCCACCCATAGCTATGTCCTTAGAAATTTTACTGACGAATGATTTTGTGAACCATTCTTTCAATAACTAATCAACAATTTCAAACTTGATTAGGCGACGCGGACGTCTCCATTTGTGGATGTGATCAAAGATATGGGTCGCGATGTCTTGCTCATGTCACGTAAGAATAGCGAACCGACAGCTGGAAATGAGTGAGGAAAGACATAACAAGAGTGTTGAAGTCACTATAGGTACCTCAAGGAAATTCAATGTACCACTTCGTTGTAGCCCCAGTAAGAGTTCTTTGAAAAATTCGTAAGCAGATAGAATCATCAAAGTACAAATTGGAGGAGAACCAGAGGTGATATGTCATCACGTGGGCTTGTGGATCCTCCTTCGCTTTTCCCTCAAATTTCGGGCAATCGCTCGGAACTTTCATCGGAACTAGAGGCCAGTAAGGAGAATGAAGGATAGGATCATTGGTGAGCCTAGAAACATCTAGCAGTTCCAACATGGCCAAGAATGACAATTGTGAATTAAAAGACATTTTGGGCCTCTGAGTAGGCTCGAACTATGGAATCCATCCTTGTTGGTAAGGATTTTCCCCCATAGTGGAGGATTTTGTCCATATGGATTCTGATTTTACCCCCACTATAGGTTTCCTTTCCCATAGCGAGGATTCTGTCCTGGGTAGACTTGATATTGTCCTGCCATAGACCATTGATAGGCATATGGGTTAAAAGGCTATTGAGCTTGTTGACCTTGGACGTAAGGATTTTGAAACTGCTAACCCTGGACATACTAATTTTTCACCTGCTGCCCCTAGACATAAGGGTTTTGAACCTGTTGCCCCTGGACATAAGGATTTTTAACTTGTTGCCCCCGGACATAAGGATTTTGAACCTGCTGCCCCTCGGTTTGACCTTGACCTTGCAAAGGTTGACCTTGGCCTTGAACAGGCTGACCCTGCTGCTGCAAAGGCTGGCTTTGAGGCTACATGGCCTAGCCTTGTGGCTACTGTAAAGATTGGCTTTATTATTGTTGTTAGGGCCTAGATTTGCCTCAGGCTGAAAAGGTAGGATCCAGGGCCAACATCAAACCACGCTCAGCCTGGGAGCTAGCCCTACCAGGTTAGGAGAGGGCTCTCTCTGGGTCAATCTCAGCAAAAAATGATCGATGAGGGCTTGAGATGACTAAAATATATATTGATCTTAGGCTAGGTACATGTGCAAGAGAGTTTAATTGAATAAAGTAAGGTTTTGTTGGCTCAGAGGGAAAGGCACATTTTGGGGTGTGGGGATTGAGGCTCAGTTTTGTAGAGATATCAATGGGGCAAGGTAGGTAATTGTTTTGGCACTTAAATTTGAGCGAGAAGGAAGGAGTAGATAGGTGAGGTGTTGAAGAGGGAAATATCAATCATGAATCCTCCCCAAACAGCTGAAAACATTAAATAACTAAAGAAAACTTCAAATAGAGCACTGCACTTTCAATGGATTCTACTCACACTCTTGTTTGTTTAGTTCAGAAGAAATAAGATAGATAATGGCATGTAATCACATAAAAAAATTCACAATTACAAAGAGAATCACCGTACCAAGACACATTGCCACATGAATCCCAAAGAGTGTTGCAAATCCTGGTCTCAATTCCTTAGCCAAAATGAAAATATGAGTGTACAATGAAGCTCAATGCTTTCTCAAGAGTCCAAACATGCTAATGACTGAAAAACAACATAATATAGACAAACATAGCTCATCCTTGCCTCTAGGGGTCTAGCTCACATGTTTAGGAGCTGATCCAACTAATTCTAAACTGAGAACTAGAAACTACATAACAGCATGCCTCTAGAAACAAGGGAACTGATTCATTCAGTTTCAAACAACCTCTAAATTGATGAATCTACCTCTACAAGTGAAAATCCAACATATTTACATCATGATCCATCAATATACATCAAATTACATCATAAATTTTCCATTATGAAAGTAAAAAGCCAAACTAGGCAAAGCTGGGTGAAAAACAGAGCAAAACTTGGTCAAACTGGCAATTTTTCCTCTATGCGTCGCGCCTGATTCTCTATGCATCGTGCCAGTTTGGACCCACTTTTGGAGGTGTTCACGATGTCCAAATGAGCTCCAGGTGTTCTTGCTGGAAAGGTCTATCTGTCTAATTTCCAACCCAAGTGGCATTTTTCAATTTGGCCTCCATTTGCCCCTCCAAAAGTCCATTCTCCCAACACTGCTTCCTGTGTGTCAAAATAGGGGCAGTGAGGTCATTTTTTTAGTGTTTTTGACCTTTCTGAGGGCTCAAAACCTGCCCAAATTTATTGGTCATAGGTAGGAAAGTGTAATTTTGCATGAAAAATCCAAAAATGCTGAGTTTTTGTGATTTGGAGGCCTCTAGCAAAAGCGAGCGCCACATGGCGCAGCGCATAGGGTAGAAAAACCTGTTTTTTGTGCCAAAAATTTTCAAAATGCAAAAATTGCTCCAAATTTCTTGAAATTTGGGCTAAGTCTTCTTTATCAAGCATGACATTGGGCCAAGGAAGCCTCAGCCAAGATCTGAAGTCCTTCATCCTCTTTTTGCCTCCTTGATGCTCTCTTCAACTTTGCTTTCAAACTCCTGATTCTCGCTTGGCACACCAAGTTCCGGGACAAGTAATGATATGACAAGTTTCTAAGCATATTCTTCTCATTAATTGCCTTCTCCAGCTTCCTCTCCAAGTGGATATTGACTCTTTCGAGCCATGACTCCCTATCAGCATTGATCTCTTGCTCCAATGAAGTGAACTCCACCCTCCTCCTTCGGGCAACTTAGCAGTTTTGCTTAATGTTTTGCAACCTCATAACCACCTGTTGATCCTCAAGCTGTTTATTCCTCTACTCCAAGTACTGTATAGTCCATTGGGCTCTATCCAAGTTGGTAGACAAGGAATCAATGTCCACCTGCTGCTCCTTAATGATCTCTCTACGATTTGCGCTTTATGGGCCCATATCGGTATCATCACCCTCAATGAGAATGAAATCAATCTCCTGCTCAATTGATGGTCCTTCCTCCTATAGTGGCCTCTTGCCTCGGTCCTGAACCTACTGTGCTGATGAAGGAAGTGAGGCTCCTTCCACCCCAGGTGGAGATAACACTCGCTTTGCTGCTGCAAACAACCGTCTAGTGCCCCTCTGATAGGTCATGAACACTGGCACACTAGCAGTCTCATGGCCCTCATGCTGATAAGAAGGTCCACCTGTCTCATGCCCAGCCTCTGAAGGTCCCTGTGAAGCTCTGAAAAACTCACGAGAGATGAAGTCATCCCAAGTGATGCCTTGTAAACCAAGCTGATGAATGACCACAATTTTGATGAGAGCAAAATGATAAATACTGTTGAACTGTTGCTGAGGGGTCTTGTGCTACACAAGAGTGGTCATATTCTCTATGTTTCAGCATGTGAAATAAGGAATGTTCATCATTCTTACCTGGGTAAAATGCATCAGCAACCTGATGTGATAAGCATACAGGCGGGAGAACCGGCCCTCACAACTGAAATACTTCATGATGAGTTTCATTAAAGGAGCATATTCATCCTTGAGGTACCGAAAAGGAAACACTCTCTTGAGCTGTCTCAAAAACCGGGTTTAATGTATGCTTCATAATGTTGCCGGTCAATTTTTTGCCTCTTGTTCCATTGCTCTCCAATGTTGGGCATGCCGGTTGATAGTGAAATGGATTCTGGTGTTAATGTGAAAGTGACACTAGCAAGAGTGGCTTGATCACCATGTAAATGCAGCACAAATAAGTGAGCCAACTCATGATGAAACTGAATATTAGCAACCTTCTCACAAAATTCATAACATGACTGATGCTGGAAACAAAAGACAGCAAGTGGGCAAGCCTGTAACTCAACAAGAGTGGTTGGTTCTTCTCTGATATGTTTGCCACCTCTATGAGGCCTCCTGGGTGCATGTCCCTCTATGGGTGAGTCACTTTGGGTCTCCTCTTCATAATCATATGAAGGATCAGATGCCATAGCTGCTGGTAGATAACTGTCCTGGAGAAATAGGTGTTGATATGTCAAATTGTCTTGGACTATTTTTTGGTGATGTGTTTGACCTCTGCCACCAAGGGAAAACAATGAAATGAGGGAGTATAAGGGGAGGGAAAAATAGTGGGAATTTTGGGACTGTTGGGATAGATTTAGTTAGGGAAATATGGGATGTTATGGGAGTTTTTGTATAGGATTAGGGTTTGGGGTTTTACATTTGGAAATTTGGGAAAGGGAACTTGGAATAGGGGATTAGTGAATTTAGGGGGTAAGGGAACTTAGGGAATAAGAGAATCAATGGAAAAAATGGGATAAGGGAGTGAACTTGGTGGAAAAACAGTCATCAAAACCCTAGGTAGCAACTTTCTTTGAGGAATTTAAAATGGTACAGTTTGATTGTTTTTTAAACACTCACCATGTAACACACACCATAGCATAAACACCAAACTCAGATAATCAACAGAGGTGGAGCTCT
This sequence comes from Pinus tabuliformis, assembly GCA_031772625.1. Lineage (NCBI taxonomy): Eukaryota > Viridiplantae > Streptophyta > Pinopsida > Pinales > Pinaceae > Pinus > Pinus tabuliformis. The sequence goes on from CM062810.1 coordinate 808,564,079, forward strand.
ACCTACTTGGAACAAGGTAAATTCATGTGTTTTTGGTGATTGGAGGTCATTCTGGCAATTTTCGGGCCCTCTGGCTATATGTGCCGCACATCCAACCCAATGCGCCGCGCCCTCCATATGCGTCGCACCCTTGCAAAATTACACAGAATCCTGAGGCCCGATGCACCGCGTGATTTTCACCCAAACTTGTCACTCACTCACCAAAATCGCTTTTTCTTGCTTCTCTTTGCTCTTGGAGTACAAATGAACTTCAAACACTTGGAGGAATGATTTATACATGGAGCTTTTAAATTTATTTTTCCAAAACCCACTTTCATAATGTTTTGCAAATGACTTTATCTTCAAACTCTGTTTTTTGCACTTTTTTCACTTCATTTGAGTTTTGTAATGAACTAAATGACCTGAGCTTTGCTTGTCTTACAGGTGTTGAAGATCTTGGGGCTAAGGAAAGAAACCAAGGTGAAGATGAAGGAATTTGCAATAAGGAAAACAAAATTTTCATGATTTTTGTACAATAAAAGTTATATACTCTGTTTTTTAGGAAAAACACATTTTCAAACACTTGGTGATGAAATTTATTGATGTTGAAATCTCCTCATGGATTGCTGGTAATTATTGGACATTTTGACACATTTTTTGACGAAACCCAAATGAAATTGTAGACCTAATTGACAATGAAACCCTAAAGACAACCTTTGAAATTTTCAAGATAAAAAGAAGACTGTATATGCTTTTTTTAATGAGCAAACATGAGCCAGCAGGTAGATAACATGAGGGAAACTGTAGGAATACCACTATAGTCAGATGATCTATGTGCTTAATGGAATGCAAATGACTGGGTGGGACACCTAATATGAAATGCAACAAGAGGATTTGATCTCTGACAGAGGGATGAGAATACCGACTCTAACAGCTGCATAGGCTGACCTTGTGACTGCTACAAAAATTGCCCTTGATGCTGCAAAGGATGGCCTTGCGAGGACGAAGGTTGGGAGGATTGCTGAACAAACTGCGTCTGCGGCTGCAAAGTTTGTTGTAGCTATTGCAAGGGTTTCCCTTGCAGTTGTAGCAGTTTTACTTGCTACTACAATGCTTCCCCTTGCTGCAACGAAGGTTGCCCTTATTGTTGCAAAGGTAGTTGGATAGTTCCTCGATAGTTACCGAATTAAATCTGTCCATACCCACCAGGGACAATGGATTGGCCAAGCTAAACATAAGGTCTAGCTTGAGGAATGTAAGGTAGGGAAACCAAGTATTGTGAACCATATGGAACATAAGCCGATTGGAACAGAACCTGAGCCATGTATGGCTACTGGTATTGAACGTTAGCTAACTCGGATGGATCAACAGGTTTAGGAATAGTGCCATAAAGAGGTTGATTCGTGCCAACCATGTGAGTTTGTGATCCACTCACATTGGTTTGGCCTGACATCATAGAGATATTTGGATCTTGCCCCCTAGGCAGTGATACAGTCTGTCCACTCATTGGAGGGGTAGAAGAACTTACCGAGATCGTTGGTTGAACCAGAAGAGTCGGTTGAAATGACGAAACAAGTGGAGACATAATGGTAGGTTGAACCGGAACTCAAGTGACTGCAGTTCATACAATCGATCGAGAGGTCGTGTTCTGGATGAACGGACCTGAGGTGGGCATGGTACTAGAAGACAAGATAGGATTCTGATACAATGATGAAGCACTGGGAGCACCCGAAACCAACTGATCTAGAGAGGTATAACCATGTAGCAATAAAGCCTCACTAAACTCAGGATAAACGCTAGACAGGATGGCTCCTGTGTAAGGGAAACCTTCCAGAGGGAACTCATATGGTTGCTCGTCATCCACTTGAGGAGTGTGAGTGGAAGAAAATTCCGACTAATTCGGAGAGGAGATTAGAATTTCGCCTTCTGACTCCATAGGAAACAACCGACGACGAGCCAAAGATGAACAAGGAGACAACTCCAACGGAACACCAGGTTGATCGTACAGACTATAAGGATGTTGTGGAGATACCACAAAAGGGTCTATAACTAGTCCTTGTGGACTATCAAAAGTCTGAGGACTCTTGGGAGTCTAGATAGGATTATCAGGGGACTCTGGGCCAGATTTGTAAGGTGACTCAGTATCTCACGGAGGCGGATGAGAAGATAGAGGTTGAATACTCAGAACAATTCCAAGTTCAACACCTTGATCCTCAAGTGACTGCGAAAGTTCAGGGAAAGCTTCTCCGGATGACCTTCCAGATGAAGGAGAGGAAGAAGAACGAGGAAAACCTGATGGTTCAACCACGATGAATTTGTCTCAAACAAAAGAGAAGAGATATTAATTTCAAGGCTTTAAAAATATATTAGGGATATCCTCACGATGTGGTCCAGAAGAAGATTATCAAGAATGTGATGTGATCATGGGCAAAAAAAAATTAAGACGCTGAAACAGACTGATGCCTTTTCATGTTTTAAGAGTCGAGAAAAAGGCAAAGATGACTCTAGTCTCTTTCAATTTGAACGAGCTCGAAAGGACAAGTGCTCGATGATCTTTTAAATTTAAAGAGTCAAAAATACCAAAATGACTACTAAGGATAATCAAGGCAAAGAGATTACTAGGTAACCGTGAACTACAGAATACCTCTCGGTGAACCGAGAAGTATGGGCAGACAATCTCCCCGAATGTTGTGTTTTGTGTATTGCGTTTACAAGGAGGCAGACTCGGCTTCGTACGGATAAAGGATTGCAAACCTAGTGGGTCTCCCTTTATATACGCGATGGTACAGGGAGCACAAGTCCGTACTAGCGCTTTCTAATGTAGAAGCGAATGATAGCTGCTAGGTTTAAAGATGTCGGAACACGTCTCTACCCTAGACCTCTAAATGTGAGTGTTTAGTTTCAAATGCACCTTAGGGTAATTGAATATATTTTATAATTTTATCTTGAAATAAAGTCTCGGTTTTTAGGCCCTAACGATGTCACATGAAAACTCTTATGTGCAGCTATATGATACAAAACCCTTTCAATTCGATGAATGCTTACACTAATTTAGATAAGAGAAAACAATCAATGCAACAAACAAGCAATCAAAAATAAGATGACCCTTCACTACTTCGCTTTCAAAACAAAATAATGAAAATTCTTTCAACTTCCTACTCTTCCTATCAAATGCACTTCAACTAGTCCTTTTAAGAGTAAAAGAATTTCATTTCATTTTGCATGCTCATGATGATGCAATTCTAGCTTTAAATGATGCCAATCAATGCAACATGTCAACTAAAAAAACTAGAATGATGTATTTTCTTCAATGGAATGCTAAAATGAATCTTTCACATGCACATTTCAATGAAAAATTTCAAACAACCAAACACCAATCAAATGAAAAGCACGATAAAAAGAAACTCCTTTCAAACCAAACACAAAGATTCAACTGAAACAAATCGAGCAATGTGATCTATGCTTGGAAAAGAGACGTTCAACAAGAGAAGAGTAAATGAAACTTTTTACTCGTTCAATTGAAACCAAAGCAAAATAGATGAAAGGACTAAAAAACAAAATGCACGAAGCAGCAAACCAACAACTCGACTTGATGAGCATACAAATGAATGAATGGATGATGACCTAGATGGCCTAGGGACATAAACCATCCAAAAACTCAAAAAATCAAGTAAGGCAATCTCAAACCAATTAAGCAAACAAAACAAGCTAAAAAAGCATTCTAGCCAGGGAGAATATAGACAACAAGCCAAGAAACAAAATTTATGAGGACAAGACACACTGGCAATGATTTAGGAGAAAACCTGATTTTAACCTACAAGCATCGACGCGGCTTTCTAACTAGCAATGAGCGCCAGAAGGGGTTGTGGTTCGACTGTTCAAAGGGAACTTGTGCTGGTCGGTGCCACTGCTAGAAAATAAACAACGCCGATCGAGGGATTCAAAGAAACAATAAAAATGTTCACATACCAGAACTAGACCTGTCACTCTAAATTCAAGAATCAAAGCAACATATGACTTGAAGTACATATTACCAAAGAGAGAGTGAAACAAGAAAAGTTGTCACAAACCATGAAATGAAAAACAATTGAAAGAGAGGGATGGATCCCTAGCAAAGTCGCTAATTTGTGGAGTAGGAGTATCCTCTCTGCGGATAGAGACGATCCCTCTAGCGCAAGAGAGTGGGTCTACCCGCAAACAAGAAAATCTAATGTAAATTTCCTTATATTAGAATCGAATAAGAGGGCCTACCTATTATAATGCTAATCCACTTGATGGTGATCTTGCTTCCTTGCTCCAACTTCCTTTTGTTCCTTTCATTCAAATACTTGAAACAAACATGTAAGAAACAACAAAAAATGTGATAGCATAAAATTGAATTCGATCTACTTAAAAGGTCAAGGATTTCTAAGCTATCAAATGTAATATTACAAACGATATAGGAAATAAACCATTAGTTGTATTAAAATAAACTTCAAAGAGAAACACAATCAGAGCCTTGACGTTGCAGGTTCCCTTCAACGTGTCCGGGTTCCAGCACCACTATAAGCATCTCATGATTCACCCTCAAAACAATAGAAGTTCAAGGCTTCTTCCTCTTTACCCCAACCAAACACTACAAGCTTATTCTCCCTTCACACACAAACTAGAAGCCTAAAGTTCTCAACATGGCTATCAAGATTTTCAGATTATTTCAACCCTTTCATTAGCTAGCTGAGGTTGGAAAATGAGGAGTTTATATAGCTTTGATAGAGGGGAAATGGATCATTTTATGATGGGATAAGTCTTATCCCTTTTGGTTTGTTCCATTTTAATAGGGGAATAGAGCCCAAACAGTCTTTCTCAGCTCTATCTTGCCCAACCATTTACCGTACTTCCATTCACAAAGCTTCTAAGCTTCAACTCCATTTTAAAAACTTTCCAAAAGAGGGCCAGCATGGATCATGAATGGTTTACTAGCATCGTTCGGCGCTAGGACTAGTGTTAGACTCTGCAAATTGGCGTAGGGAAGAAACTGAGTGTTAGCGCCAATCTTGAAAACTGAGTTTGAAGGAATATTATTGGGAAATGATGTAAGAGGGAAATGTTCTACAGATGAAGAGGGATGTAGGCACATGTTATTCATGGTAGGGAAACACATGAGGGTCACTGTAGAGGTCCTCCAGGATTGAGGAACAAGGAGTACATGGACAGTGACAAAATGTTGTGTAACAGGGACCATTTCTTCCTAAGGGGGGAGTACTAATCCAAGTGTATATTGGTGGACACTTGCCTATTCCACCTGGATCTCCATCTAGTTTCATCAATTTTCTTGATTATAACACAAATTTCTATTTTTAGCAGTTTTTCGGGTCCTCAACTTCTAGAGTTGTTTTGACCGCCTAAACGACATTTTTTGTAGGTCAAGGATAGGCTCATGCCACAAATATTGTATTACTTGGAGAGAACTTTCTAAAAATTTATCATACACAAAAAACATAGATCATGTGACCATGTTACGACCCTAGGAAGTTTATTGTCTAACTAACCCCTCAACGGGGGTGACAAAGTCTTAGTGTTCCATCTCCTAGGGTTAGGGTTTTGGTTTTTTAGGGTCTCCCTTTTTTGTTTAATAAAAAAGGCTTTTGAGCCTCATTGTAACATAGTTCATAGGCATGTAGCCACCACATCTCTTCTTAGAGATAATATACCATTGCCTGAGTTAGTTTATTTCCATTATGTATGTAAGCATCTTTCAATTCTTTGATATTAATGAAATGAGGATTTATTTCTATTGTATCTCTGTGTTTATGTTTATATCTATATTATGTTTCATTCGTGCATAAGTATGGATCAATTGGTGAAACACCTCCTTGAAGTCCTCATCCTTTGAATATGCCTCTTTGTATGCATGATGGGTGAATGGCTCCATGTGCATCAAAGTTCCCAAATATGTGATCTTTGATATGGGTGGTCTTGAAAGCATGTTGGCCAAGTTTTTTGTTTTTCCCTTCTTCTACTTGATCATTAAATGAAACTATTGTAGAAACCCAATCCACTTGTAATGCTTGGTATGCTATAGCATTACTCTAAGCCTGCACATACTATAATGGTTGGTGATCTATGTGGATTACTATCTCATTTCCCATCAAATACTGCTTCCACTTCTTCATAACTTGCACTAAGGCATATAGATCATTTTTGCAGGTAGAGTGGTTAAGAACTAATTCATGAAATAATTCAGAATGGTAGCATATAGACCTTCCTTCTTGCATCAAGCCCACTCCCATAGCATACCCACTCACATATGTCTTCACTTCAATGGTTGTTGCATGTTTGGTAATGCTAATGCTAGTGCTTAGCTGATATTCTTCTCTAGCTCCTCAAAGGCCCTCTGCTGACCCTTTTCCCACTAGAAACTCTTGCCACTTGTTATTATGGCGTGAAGTGGCACTGCTACCACTAAAAGCGAGGCTATGAATTTCCTCAGGTACTATGTTTCCCCAATGAAACTCCTAATCTCATAAACATTACTAGGCATCGACCATTTCATGACAACCTACATCTTAGAAATAGCTATCTTCATCTCTCGTCCACTATCACATGCCCCAAATACATCAAAGAATGATGTGCAAACTCACACTTCTAAAAATATGCTAGCAACTATTGCTTTTTTAGCGTTTCCAACAACTTCGTCAAATGTGAGGTGTTCTACTCCCATGTAGCATTGTATATGAATATAATATTCCAAATAGACAATAACTGAAATGAATATATAAAAGGGTGCAATATATCATTCATTAAAATTATAAATCGCATTGGTGCATTGAATAGGCTAAACAATGACTAACCACTCATACAAACCTTGCCTAGTTTTGATGGCAATTTTCGAGCTATCTTCTTCTTTGACTCAAACCTAATGATATCCAAAATTTAATTCGAACTTGGTGAAATATTTCATTTGTTTCAACTGATCCAATATATCATCTATCCTGGGCAGGGGGTACATGTTCTTGAGTGTGATTTTGTTCAACACCCTGTAATCAATACACATCTTCCAAGTCCCATCCTTCTTTGGCACAATCATGATGGGTGACCGACTTGGTGATGTACTCAGTCGAATAAAACATTGTTTTAGTGATCCAAGAGGCTCTAAGAAAACCTCAAAAATGTAAGTGCTCAAAATTTGAATTGCGTCAAACAAATCTCATATGAGAAAGATATCACAATCTGAAGTTCAAGCCAAACAACAAAAGAAAGGGCACTACTAGTTCCACATGGCAACACCAAGAAGTGTCACGTGGTAGACCAAACAATTGATGCGAAAATCCTATAGGTAATGATGTGGAAGGCTCCAAATCTATCCACATGGCATCACATCAGCACAGTCAACAATGACATGGCTTGACATTGACCAATCCATGAGCGACACATGGCTAGTCATTGGGCATCACATGGCACCATGTGGTTGGCCATGTAGTTTTGCATAGTAAAAAATGATGTGGCTTAACATGAACAATCCACCAGCAACATGTGGGCTAATTACAGGGCATTATGTGGCACCTTGTGGTTCTCCACATAGGTCTACCAATTAAGAAAATTTTGTTGTAATGGTCGAGTGTCGAACCCCTAACCATGACGGTATCACGTCAATGACTAACCATTGTACCAACATTAATTCTTGTTAAACATAGCACGTAGAGTTTTATTTGAAGGCTATGTATGCTATCAAACCCAAGATGGGGGGGGGGTGTGGGTTTGACCCTGGGACCTCCGAACCAAAACCAACATGTCTCCCTTCCAATACAACATAACAAGAAAGGTGTGTGGTCAAAGATGGTATATTATATGGTTTGTGACATGGTTCGTTCGACTAAATGACAAAGTATGTTGGTTTAATATATTTGGTGGAGGGTATTTGAAATAGTTATATGTAATATAATGACACTCAAGGCTTATATATGGTTGTTATAACCATAGGTTTTAAAACTATGTTCCATTGTTAATATGCCATTTGGGGTAATTCCAATAGACTTATGGAAATTCCCACTTGATGTTAAGTTTATATAAACACATCCTCATTCGACTGAGGGGGACTTGTGAGAGGAGACAGAGCCAACAAATCCATACTAGGGCATGAATTTCATGACAATATTTGCAATTAGCAGGGAATATTTAGTTTGCATGGCACAATTTTCGAGGTAGTGGAGCCTAGAGGTCGAGGCTAGAGGTGATGGTGACAAAAATTGATGATGTTTATATGATTTCTTTATTATTTAATGAGACGATATGAATGGTGTAGACAAAATCTAGATCTGATCAGCGGATCTAAGGGCTCATGGTTTAAAGTCTGCATGTGCCATTAATGCTTGACATGAATTTCGAGATAGAGATGCACTTTACATAACTTGATCGTGTTTAAAGGCAAAAGTTGTAAAATGATGAGATGGACCTGCTAGTGTTGTGTTTACTATGTTTTGAGCAGGGAATATGAGGGCTCATGGCATAAGCCCACATGTGTCATTAATGCTTGGCACAAAGTTCCATACAAAGATGAACTTTTCAGAAATTGGTCATGTTTACAGTCAAAAGTTGTAAAATGATGAGAAGAACCTGCTAGTGTTGTGTTTGCTAAGTTTTGAGCATCCAATTGAGTGTTTTGGCACATAAATCAATGCAAATCTCATTTAGTGTTGCTTTTCCCCTTTCAAGATATATATTAGAGAGAACATGCATTTGAAAATAGGCTTGGTTCTGAGTAGCAGATTCAAAGAGGACCTTTTCCACTTGTTGTGAGAGTTTAGCCCCTTTACCTTAAAGAAAGGGAGAACAATTTATGTCACTTGTTTGTGAGAATTCATTCATTTTTTATTGTCTAAGGAGAAAACAATGTAAACTTTGAAACGGAAGCTGATACTGTTACCTGTTTTGTAGAGATAGCAAAAAAGTGACCCGATTTTGAAAAGGGGTGATGCAGAACACATGTTTTTTTTTAGAGCACTGTTTTTGGCACTATAAAATTTTTTATGTACATTGCGTTTTAGAATGGTTGTGATTTTGATGCTGATTTAAAAAAGTGGTAATTTTACACCATGCCCTTTTTTTAAAGGATTTTTTGTTTACTTTAAATTTTCTAATGTATGAAATGTAAATAATTATTTTGTAAATTTAATACTTTTTGAAGTGGTCTTCTTCTTCATATTTTTTTTTGTAGTGAGGTTTTATTGTTTTGCATATTTAAAGAAGAAGGTCGATATTTTGAATTTTCGATATTCTACACATTTATACATCGTTAATTAATTTTTCAATCCACATGAAATAATTGTATTTAAAAAACAATATTTTTTTAACTATTGACATAAAAATAACCATTTTTAACATAAATATAACTAAAAAACTACACGTTTTGATATTTTTTTTTTGTTAGAAATGACATGTCAAAATCACAATTTTTATAGGAAATTTTTAACTAAAAATGGTTAAATAATAGTTTTTTTTTATGAATTTCATGTCAAAAAAATAATAACAATCATTTTTTTTTAAATAATGATTAACTTAAAAACTAATGTAAAAATCACATAATACAAATATTGAACACATAACAACCTTAATTGAGTGTATATTCTTCTCATAAAATGTCAAAGTCAAAACATTACAAGTATAACTAATTAATAATTACAAAAAATGAGCTTGATTTCCAAGCATAACTTAAATTTAATCAACAATGTCACGTAATCCAAACTCTTTGTCCTCTAGAGTTTCATTATTGTCTTCTTCCACAATATTTTCTGCTTCATTTTGCTCATTTTCCTCTTCTAATGGATCTTTGATGTCTGCGAATCTCCCAATGTATGCTTTTCCAATCATTCCATGTAATGGTGGTTGGGGTTTCTTTGCCTTTTTTGCCACTCGTGATTCACTAAAGTCCCCTTTCTTCAACCCAATTTCTTGCATTGCATCTGGAAGAAATTGAAGAGCATTAATTCTTTGCTGAATGAAATTGCATTGTATTGGATCTTTTTCAATTGCAATGCAATTTCTTCCTTTTTGAAGGCAACATGCTAGTGTTGTACCTAATTATCAAGCACAAAAGAAATAATGAAGTAAATTAGTACAATGACATATTAATTAAGAAATAACATATTGAAATTCAATTCCATATAATAAAAATTACCTGAGCCAGAAAATAAATCCAGAACCCAATCTCCTTCATTTGAACATATGTCTATAAGATAGTTAATCAATAACTGTGGTTTTCGATAAATGTTAACTATCTCTCCTTTTGCTTCTTTGTCTTCATATTTTAGTTTTCTCACAACAGCATCATAAGTCAGTGTTTGGCTATGACTCTTTCCATCTACCCAATTAAAAATCATAGAAATATAGCTATCATCTTTTGCCCAACTATCAATATGGATGAACTCACAATCATTTATAAATAGTTTATCTTCACGGTTAAGAAGATTTGACTTTTTCCTGTAACATGAAATAGTAAAAGTTCAATTAACTTATACATAAATGAATTTTTCAACATTAATCAAATATACATTTTAAACATCTTACCATGTAAGCTGCATCCTTGAATTTGTTTTCCCCTTGAAGCTTCATAATAACATTGCCAATTGTGTGTCTAAATGAAATGTCACAAATCTCCATAATGGTGTTGACGTGACTTATAGAAATCCTGCAACCACTTTACTAAGATCTTGATAAGTATAAGGGTCACTATCATAGTCAATGTTTGGAATATTGAAACCATGGGGAATATCTGCAATAACTAGGGCATAATCCCTTTTAGGTATGAGTTTAGCAATGTCTTCAAAGTCGTCTTGTATTACTTGATATTGAATAGTGTCTAGCCCATTCCAAATGAAATGAGTAAGAGTTGGATCAAGTTCAACATTCTAAATACGTTGCTTCTGCAATCTTTCGATCTTTATTTTTTCAATAAAGGTTCTGAAACTATCTAGTGCTCCATTATCATCCTTCTTCATCTTTTATAAAATAAACAAATATATGTGTAAATTATAAATTAAAAACAGTACACAGATGAATAAAAACGAATGTATAAATCAACATACCTTTTTAAATGCAAGATAAAAAGCTTTTAATGTTGATGTAGAACTTGAATCTGGATAGTTGTGTACAACATCATCCCAACTATCTTCATTCAACAATTTAACCATTTGTTCTTGAATTTTCATGTAAACTTTGTGACTGCATAGATAAAGTAAAAAAAGTTAATATAATGATATGTATAACAAATACTACCAAGAACAATATGCTATATTTAAAAGAAAATTATAATCTAAAATAAATAAAAATAATTCAACAAACTTACTTTTGAAATTCCTCAGACATTTCCTGCAATGATAATTCCTTTGAACTCACACGAGATAATATTTCTTTGAGAATTTTTTCATCCTTCACTCCTTGCAATTCTCTCCAAGGTGTGATAGTCATATCTTCTGGAAGCTGCTTCATTTCAGGGCCTGATTTATTGTTGCTACATATCACTAAATTTGCCACCTTTGCCACCTTTTGAATTGATTTTCTCTTCAATTGGATAGTCTATTTCCATACAACATTCCTTTCGGAAATCTACAGTAACATTTATCCTATCCCCACCACATTTTTCTTCAAATTCACTGTGAATAAATCAAACCCTTTGGATGAAAGTCATAGACATCCTATATTCACTATCTAAATTATGATCCCATGCCACTAACTTTGCTTCTGTATCTGATAAACTAGCATAAATGACACATTTCATTGTTTCAAAACATGGGTTATTGGGATATTCCTCCATCAATTGTCTTTGAGCTTCTATAGTATGGTTCCCCCCAACCACATAATAATTGTATTAAAAACATTTTGACTTATCAAATGCTTCTTTGTTGGGAACTTGAACTGGATCAACAAGAAGCACATAACTAAACACATGAGCATATGGATTGTACCTCATCAATTTCTTCAAGTTGTGAACATGCAGATGATGTGACTTTCTGACTTGATATTGACATTGTCCTTCACTTGCCTTATAGATTTGTCTAACATTAAGCTGAAATGTACGACCACCCTCAATTAAGTTTCTTTTTGTCAAATTCTGTCGAATGGCATTTTGTTTTGTTTTGATAATGCAATCCTCTAAATCAGCTCCTGGTGTAATGATTTATCTGCTTTCTTTTGAATTTTCACTAGGTTCTTGACTGTTGGTAATGACTACTTCAAAATCTTCAACTTTACGTTTCTTCTTCATAACATTCTCATCATTAATTTTAACATATTTATTCTTGGGCATTGTTACTTTTGGTCTTTTATGACTTTTCTCAATTCCAATGTCATCTTCAGTAATTAAAACATATGTTTCACTGTCAATTTCAAGTTCATCATCTTCAAAAGTAACATGTCTACCCTTGTTAGATTTATCCACTAGAGGCCTTTTTTTTCTGATCCCTTGGATGTAGTTTTGTAGCATCATCAATTACTACATTTTGCTTGTTTGCCAAATCTTCTTCTGACACTGAGTAGAAACTGCTGACAACTGTCATAATATCATGCTCTATGAAATGAATTCCTCCTAACCTAATTGAACAACTTTCAACAAAATTTTGCCAAACAAAATATCATATGTCAATAAAAACAAAGTTAAAAAAATATAGTGAGATAGTTACAAAAACGCAAAACACAAATATAAATAACAATACTTACGATATTTTGTTTCATCTCATTTACGATTTGTTTACACAACTTTGTAGATACCTCTCTCGTGTCATACAATGAATATGATAACTGGTATTTAATCCTTTCATGTGGCTTGGGCGGTTTTGTAAGTATGTAAATAACTTCACTGTCTGGTACCAAACACATGTCTATGACTCTTCCCATCACGTCATAAATTCCATTATCATTCGGTATATCAATATATAAATATATATTCACATTTTGGCTTTCTCTTTCTTTCACATACTAGATTCTTTATGGAAGTTTCACTTCTTTTGATTTCTTCCAGTATGAAATCATCTTCTTATCATTTGAGGCACTTGAAAGATTTGTAGCCATAAGCTCAGGTGGAGTTCATTCACCAATGTTTTTTGAAGATCTACCTTTAAGAGTCTTTGGTCCAGAAAGATTCACAGAAATATTCTTTGATGCCATTTTCCTGAAAAAAGAAACACATAAATCAATGAATGATGAAAACATATTAACTTAAATTAACAACAAAAACGATAAATGACAATTAATTTTATAAATCATAACAATTTCGAAAAAAAATAAAAATTAAAAAATACATCGCCCTGCCGCCGCACCCTAAAAATCAGCCGACCAACCGAGCTAGTTGTTGGGTCCGACCCCCTAGCCCACCATAGCGGCCCAACCACTGCCCTCCACCCAACCCCTCCCGCGCCACCCTGGCGGCCCGTGGCAGGGTGATTCTCGGAATTGCCCTGCCACCCAGTGGGTGGGGGGGCCGCCGAGGTGGCGCGAGGGGGGCTACCATAGGCTCCCCCTGCGCCACCTCGGCAGCCCGCCCACCCACGGGGTGGCCGGGTGACTCTGAGAATCACCCTGCCACCTTGCAGGCGGGCGGGCCAGCCATACTCATCGCCCCTAACCTACAGGCCCATTTGGCTGCTGCGGGCATTACCAGGCCCGTTTGGCTATTGTGAGCTTTATCGGGCCCACCATTCTCACAGCGGACGTAGTGGGTAAATTTGGCCTGCAAAAAGTTTTAATTTAAAAAAAAAATTCTATTTCATTAAACTTATTTAATCTTAAAATTTGCAATGAAAAAAATTAACTAACCTTTCAATTGTGAGAATTCTCCATTGAATATGTTGTTGATAGCAATGTAGCTACTCCACAAATTCACTCCAAGTCTTTCAACGAACCTCAGAAAACCTTGATGTGGTGTGAGTAATAGTGATAATGGAATTTATTATATAGGTGAAATTACATAGATGTTTTACCATACGGTTAATGTGAGATTAATTTGTTTTAGAAAAAAAATTAACATGTTAATTTTTTTATGGTGATATAGGAAACTATGATAAAGCGAATATTATGGAATCATTTTACAACGGGGTGAATGTGGGATTAATTTTTTTTAGAATGTATTATAAAAATTAAAAAAAACATTTAATTGTTTAGTAAATATTATATACTTTAACTATTAAAATAATTTAGGTAAAAGTTGTAGTTTACAATTTTAACTTTAAAGATTTATTTCATAAAAAAATTTAGTTTACATTTTTCAATAAATTGTAGAATAAAATAATGAAGGGAAATAAATCTAACAAAATTTTTGGAGGGAAATATTTTGGCAAAAAATTTTGGAGAGAAAATTTCATTCTCTAAGCTATATAATATCTTTAGGAGACTCTACATTTATATCATTCAATCTCTTCTATTTGAAAGGGATGGATTCTCCTGATAGTGAAGTTTCGCTTTGTACAGCGTCAACATCTTCATCGCGTAACAACTCTATTCATATTGATGAATATAATGGGAATTCTTCCACTATGAATAGAAAGACAATTCTTCCACTTAGTCCTAATACTAAGGACTATGATAGTAGCACTGATGAAAGAGGGGATGGAGAATTTCAAATAAATAAAGAGTCATGGATTCCACTTAATCTTAATTCTAAGGACTATGAGAGCAGTAGTGATGAAAAGCATGATGATGAATTTCAAAAGAATGGAGTGTCACAATGTCCACTTAGTCCTAATTGTATGGACTATGAGAGCAGCAGTGATGAAGATCCTGATGATGAATTTTAAAATAATGGAGTGTCACGGTGTCCACTTAGTCCTAATTCTAAGGACTATGAGAGCAACAGTGATGGAGAGCATGATGATGAAGTTTAAAAGAATGGAGTATCACGGTGTCCACTTAGTCCTAATTCTAAGGACTATGAGAGCAGTAGTGTTGAAGAGCGTGATGACAAATTTCAAAAGAATGGAGAGTCATGTTGTCCACTTAGTCCTAATTCTAAGGATTATGAGAGCATCAGTGATGAAGAGCGTGATGACAAATTTCAAAAGAATGGAGTGTCACGGTGTCCATTTAGTCCTAATTCTAAGGACTATGAGAGCAGCAATTATGAAGAGCATGATGATGAAGTTCAAAAAAATGGAGTGTCACCGTGTCCACTTAGTCCTAATTCTAAGGACTATGAAAGCAGCAGTGATGAAGAGCGTGATGATGAATTTCAAAAGAATGGAGTGTCACGGTTTCCTCTTAGTCCTAATCCTAAGGACTATGAAAGCAGCAGTAATGAATAGCGTGATGAAAAATTTCAAAAGAATGGAGTGTCACGGTGTCCTCTTAGTCCTAATCCAATGGACTATGAGACCAGCAATGCTAAAGAGCATGATGACAAATTTCAAAATAATGAAGTGTCACTGTGTCCACTTAGTCCTAATTCTAAGGAATATGAGAGTAGCAGTGATGAAGAGCATGATGATGAATTTCAAAAGAATGGAGTGTCATGGTGTCCTCTTAGTCCTAATTCTAAGGACTATGAGAGCAGTAATGATGAAGAGCGTGATGATGAATTTCAAAAGAATGGAGTGTCACTGTGTTCTTTTAGTCCTATTTCTAAGGACTATGAGAGCAGCAGTGATGAAGGACAGGATGATGCACTTAGTCCTAATTCTAATGAATATAAAGGTAGCTATGACAAAGGATAGTATGTAGCATTTTCAGTAAGTAAACAGTCACATTTTCGACATAGTCCTAATTCTATGGACTATGAGAGCAGCACTAACAATGCACATGAGGAAGAATATCCAATAAACATCGAGTCAAATTTTCCATTCAGTTCGAATTCTAAGGACTATGACAGTAGCACTAAAGAAGGGGAAGATGAAGAATATCCTCCAAGTCAGTATTTGAAAAGCACAACTGATCATAGTGTGGATAACATTCCTCTTAATGATGATGAAAATCCTTATACAAATGATGATCCAATGATGGAGATGTTGCCAAGAAATATTGTATCAAGGAGTAGGAGCAGACCTTTTCGTATCAATGCAAAATGTTATAGTCATACAATGGGTAGAGCAGAATATCTGACGAGAAGAAGTTCTATCAACGCTTTCATTTCAAGTGAATGTTGTCAAAAAGGTTGCTTGAAACATATGGATTTCAAATTTGCATTAGAGAGCAGGAAGAATATTTGTCAATGAATAAAAGCATGCAAAATTCATATTGAGTTGGGTGCATGCAATCTACATTGTCAGGTTATGATTATCATATTGGGTCTTTGTTAATCCGTAGAAAGGCTTTCAAAATGTTTCATTCGATTGGGAATTTTCGCCTCTCGAGAATTCAAGAAAATTTGGAAAAGGATCCCACATTTTATTTAGAAGTACGTCATAAAAGACAGTTTGGGCCATTATCAAATACTGCAATGTCATGGATGAAATATTTCTTTTCAAAGCATGGAGAGTGTATGCCAAATAGAGAGACAATACATATTCCAGATAATTTTTCAAGACGAGAAATCTACAACTTATACAAAGAATATGCAAAAGGTGCTGAGGGACATGGCCGGTTTATTACATATCAATATTTTGTGAAGGTATGGAAGAAAGAATTCAACAATATCCGTATTCCTAAGAAGACAAGGATGGGGATTTGCAGTACATGTGCTTCTCTTAAATAAAAAAGGGACAAATGTGAAGGGTCAAAAAGAGGTAAGCATTCATAACTTTAAATTTTAAAATTGTATAGTCATCAACTATGAAAACATATTTCTTAATGGCTTTCTTTTATGTTGTGTAGATTCAATTGTCAAAGAACTTCAGGAGCATCATGAACAACAAACAAGTGAAAGGAAAAAGTTGTACAAACATCAAAAGAAGTGTTATGATAATTCGAATAAATATTTGGGTTTGATAATTGATGGTATGGACCAAAAGAAAACACTTTTACCATAATTTGTTCGCACACCCAAAAATTTACAGGAGCAAAATTTTATTCATTGTCACTTGGTTAGTTGTATGGTCTTCAATGGGAAAATGTTGCCAAGGGTGTACTTCACAACTCCAAATATTCATAATGATGCAAATCTGACCATAACCATAATTCAAAATGTGCTTTCTCATTGGTCTGGTAATCTTCCTGAAGTTTTGTATCTACAATTGGACAACACTTGTCATGAAAACAAAAATCAGGTTGTTTTTGGATATCTAAATATGCTTGTTGAATTGAGAAATTTTCAAAAGGTAAATGTTGGTTTCCTTCTTGTTGGGCACACTCATGACCATATTGATCAGATGTTCAGTCGTTTTTTAGTCACATTGAGGAGGAAGGAAGTTGGGAGCTGGCCATCATTAATTGAATGTATTAAGAAATCATACATGCTAGAGCCTACTTTTGATATGTTGGAAGAAACCGTTGACATGCCAAGGTTTATTCTGGGATCACATGGTACAACTTAATGACATTAGTTTCCAACATCAATTTCGTATCAAAAAAATTGATGGGAAAACACTAATATGGAGCAAGAAGTATTCAACTAATGCAGAATGGGCACCATCATCAAGTTTGGAATTTTTGAAGTTCATTCTAGATCATCCAATATTTGCATCAAAAATATTTTTATTACAATCAGTTGGTGAAGTTCATAATGCACGCAGACAGAATAGAGATATAAATTATTTTGATTGCCTAGAAGAAATCAAGAAATGTATTAGATATACATATGAGTACTTTGACATTGTTGATTCAGTTTGGTGGGAGTCATTTTTCAATAATCAAAGTGATATCATTTCAACAACAACAAATGAAGATATTCCTTTGAAAAATCCATTTATTTGGCCACAAAATGTGTAGAATGAACATGAGGAAATAAACATTGTTGAACAACAACAATCTCAAGGTATTATAATTCTTCACAGGCAGAGGAAAGAGAGATGTATATTGGTTCTAAAATATCTCATGCACAACATGAAGCCATGGAAGACCTTTACAGGGGTTCGGTACAGGATATTAAGGAGGGTTGCATGATCGCAGTGCTAGCAGATGGAGATCCCAATGGCTATCCATTCTGGGTTGCTAAAGTTATAAAGGTCTTTACAGAAAATCAGGATGTTACAGGTGTTGAAGTACATTGGTATGCCACAAATACACGCCCATTAAATGGTGTGTATAAGCCAGAGATGGTAGTTGACAAAAAAAATGGTGGAAAGAGAAAAAGAAAGGGTACAAATATAAATCGCCGCCGCACAGACATATTAAAATTGGAGGATGTTGACATACTTGTTTATGACTTCAATTTAACAAAGAGAGGAACTCTTCGCTTCAAGACGATAGAGATTCTGAAATGGTTGTTACCAGAAGGAACAGTGTTGAGATGGGAGTCTGTTGAAACCAGTCATAGATCTAGAAGAATTTTGAAACCTGAAATGGTGGCCATGCATGTGCACTCAGATGGGGCACTAGTTGATGAAAGAGAAGAATATGGAATATTTTCGTCAGCATCTAGTCACTCATATGAATATGTGAATTCTAATGGTGTGCAAGAAAATATGAGTGATTTTGAATAATTGTTTAAGACAGTTTATATAACTAATGTTTGCATCGTATCTTGAAATAAAATTTTTGATTTCCATATGGTGTTAAATGAGAAGTTATGAGTCATTTTTATGTTGTTGTATTATATGTCTTAATTATGATGATCTTTATTGTTTAGAATATCTACAATGCAACATTAAATTAGAGATATAATGTATGTTTCATTCAATATACAAATAATGACATTTGAATTCATTTAGTCATGTAATTTGTTCATAATGTCATGGTTTTTTAATTTTATGGTTGAAAAAATTCCAATTTCTTTTGTATATAGCATGTTATGGTTGAAAACATGTTGAATTTATAACTTGGAAAGAAAAATGTTATTCTACCAAAAACATTAGTGTGTTTTTTTCCTCATAAACAACTTTTTTTGGCACATAAAAATTCGGTTTTACTAGCATTTTTTAAAAATGTTGAAAATTGACCTTAAAAAAATCATCGTTCTAGTATCATCACTTTTTCGTTTTTAAGGTGTTTTTTGCATGAAAATTTTGTTTTCACTGCCATTTTTAAAACATGTTCAAAATTGACCCTAAAAAAAAAACCATCGTTCCAGTATACACACTTTTCGTTTTTTGCGCTGTTTTTTTAGTTTTTTCGGTGTTTTTTGGCCAGAGTTCCCATTTTGAGTTTATAGTTCCCGTTTCAAAGTTTACATTGTTAGAACATATATTTAAAGGAGATACATTGCCACATGAGTGAGATTTTAATCCTTTTGTTTTGACAAAGAAGAGCCTAATGGAAGAGCAACTAATGAAGTGGCTATGCAGTTGAGCAGAGCCCGGAGACATAGCTCACACATTATGGGTGAACTTCCTTATTAAGTCCTGGTGCATTTGTCGATATTGTCATTTCTTAATGTGTTTCTTCTTCATGTGACTTGGAAGAGGTACTTGGATCTCTAGTGCTCCTTCCAAGTATCTCAAGCATCTGGAAGAGGTACTTTCCTTACTAGAAGAAAATCAATTTTATGCCAAGCTATCAAAGTGCACCTTTAGTGAAAAGGAAGTTGAATACCTAAGACACATCATATCCAAGGAGGGAGTTAGAGTATACCCCATTAAGATTAAGGGAATCAAGGAATGGCCAAGGCAAAAAAAAAGTTTGAAATTACAGGGGTTTCTTGGATTAACATGATATTACCGAAGGTTCATAAAAAATCACGTAAATGTAAGTACTCCACTAACAAATATATTAAAGAAAAACTCCTTTCAGTGGGAAAACAAGGCAAATGAATGCTTTGAAGCATTAAAAGAGATTACATCCATATTAACATCATATAACATCATCCATCCTAATATCATATTACATTTTTCAAAGAAATAATTTATTTACCATGGAATTTGATAGGTGAAAGTTTCCTAACTTGTCCCACGACTTCTTTGCACGATATTCTATGGAGACACTCATCAAAACCATCTCAAAGAAGAAGATTTGAAGCATACCTCTTACCTTTATTTCTAGCTTTTCCCACTCTTATTTGATGTATTAGTAGTTTTTGTACCTAGATCCAAAAAAACCAGTATTTCTCTATTTAGAAGAAGATATTCCATCTTTAGTTTCATGGCTCAAATATCTAGCCATTAAATTTCTCAATCTTGATATTGGAACTACTCACCATTTTCTTCCATATAAGAGTCACTACCACGAAGTTTAGATAAGATTTCTTTATCAAGAACAAACTAAAGTTTAGCAATAAGGGCATCCCTTAGAGCTAATAATGTCATTTCAATACCAAATGTAAGTTTTAAACCTATGTAAGTGATCAATGCATATGGATTCTTAATACAATATAAATAACAACAATGACACACAATACACTTATATTTTCTCAAAAGCCTTTAATGAATATATATATATATATATATATATATATATATATATATATATATATATATATATATATATATATATATATATATATATATATATATATATATATATATATATATATATATATATATTAAAGTTAGTGTCACACCTCTAACTTATTCATTGTATTTACTTAAAGGTTTATAATATAGTATTTAGGTATTCTACAACATCTAAAATCCTAATCCATTCACTCAAATCAAGATTATAACCCTAATTCCTTTATTGAAATTAAATTGCAATGGAACAAAAAAAACATTAACATAAAAGACCAAAAACAAACTTTACAAAAAACAATAATAATAATAATAAAAGTAAATAAGTTGTTGCCTTGAATAGTAATAACTTGGGGCTATTAGCTCCTTCCATAAGTCACATACCAAAATATAATGCATTTCCAACGAGATTCACTCACAATATCCATTAATGTATGCAATTATAAATTTCATCATTTTACTTTTATATCTATCAATCCAATCTATTAATAATATAATATATTTTATATAAAATTAAATTATTATAAAACTTTCTTTTTTACAAAAGGAAGATATAGACAGTATATTTTTCACCCAATTAAAGTTTGAAACCACCAAAAACATATAAAAACAAAATATTCATTTTAACAAATTTCCATCAACTTCATGATGCTCCATGAGAAAATAAAATAATATAAGTTCTTCCTTTTATTATTATGTCAATGGACGTGTTTATTTTGGAATAGGACTTCTAGAATTATAATTGGATGGTAAGGATTTAACTTCCATGAAATATTCTAGAATATTCATAGTACTACACACAAATCCATGGTTGAGATTTATCTCCAAAGTTATGTCTTTTTTACCATTTTAATTAAATTGATTTATTAAAAAAATGTGATATGAAGTGAATTATGGCTTTTTAAGCATGCGGTGTTGATAAGCCATGGTATTGGTATGTGATATTGTAACAAAATATATTTACAGATGAAAATTTCATGGCATGGCAACTGCAGTGCGAGGCGGTTATGGTTAGGGTTTCGGTCGTGAAACCCTTGTCTGCAGCTCATCGTGCTCGTTCCCTGCTCCTCTCCCGGTTACCTCACCTTCACTACCGTCGCCGTTACTCGACTATCCACCATCATCCGACGCTCTGCAGCTTACCGTCTCCGCATCACTCTGTCCCTGCCGTTTGATGCCCTCCTTGCCGTTACGCCTCGCTACCGCAACCCGTATCATTCCCTGGTTACCTGTGTTTCGAGGTGCTCGCCGTTCCGAGGATTTCGCTAGCTAGCAGCATGGAGGACCTAGATTCTGTCGATTTCACCGAAGATCCGCTGGAAGGCGTCTCCATCTGGCGTACGCC
The DNA here is from genome assembly GCA_031772625.1 of Pinus tabuliformis. Classification (NCBI taxonomy): domain Eukaryota; kingdom Viridiplantae; phylum Streptophyta; class Pinopsida; order Pinales; family Pinaceae; genus Pinus; species Pinus tabuliformis. The sequence goes on from CM062810.1 coordinate 808,585,838, forward strand.
CAATTCCACCTCACAAGGTATGTTTCACCTGGATCCTTCAGTCAGTTTGGTTGCTTACACTGCCAGTGATTCCCCGCGACACCCTCCCGTTATTCTCCCGGATATTCCCCCCACCTGGCCAACTTTTTCTACACCGCCTCTCTCGCCAACCACTCTGGGTTTTGTCGCTGGTTGCCTTAACCCTAACCCTAGTTCCTCTCAGTCTGCTGCGTTTCATTGGCCCTACTCTGCCGCTCCGTCATCGGTCGCCGGCTCTCACTCAGGTTGTTTCACTGATATTCCTCCACTCTCTGATTCACTTCCCGTCGCTGGTTCCATCCCCCCTCCCCTTGCTCCCGCCACTAATCCTCTCCGTGGGCTTGACTCCTCCCCTGTATCGTACCCTCCCCAGCCTCGTCCGCCGAGACCAGGACCGGGTAAAAAGTACCGTTGTTTCAGATCCAGGGAGGAGGACATTTTCCTCCGGCTCGAGGAGGACATCCAGTGGGGAGACATCATGGAATTTGCAGATAGGGTTCTTGTGGGTCGTATCAGAGGCAGAAATTACTCAGCTGCACGTTTGAAAGCCTGGGCTACAGAAGTTTGGGGACAACACTTGGTTGACATCCCCTTCGTGCAAACCTTTGTGAGGGGATGGTTCGCATTACGGTTCGCTCGTGCCGATCACACAAATTGGGTTCTCTCCTCTTTTTGGCACTTTGAACATGCCCCGGTTCTTCTTAAGCGCTGGACTCCCATGTTCGATCCGGCCACGGAACAGATCGGAATTGGCCCTGTTTGGATCAGACTTCCCGGCCTCCCCCTGCAATTTTGGTCTGAAGATATCTTCCGCAGAATTGGTAATGCTATTGGCGTCTACATGGATTATGACAAATCATATCTTCACACAGGTATGATGGCATATGCGCGGCTTCTCATTAATCTGGATACCAGGGGAGGGCTTCAAGAATACATCACAATTCAGTGGAGGGACTTTTCCAGGAAGCAAAGCATAGACTATGAAGGGATCCCATACAGATGCCGCCGTTGTCATAAGGTTGGTCATCTCTATCGGGACTTCCCACTGCTGAGAAAAGGGTCGGCATAAGCGTAGGAAGCTGCTCAGGATCGTCCCTCCCCACCTCCTGCCCAGCCACCGGCTGCGGTGCCCGCGGAGACTCCTGAACACGCTGATGCAGCTCCACCCATTCCAACTGGATCACTGGCGGAGGATCCCACCCGTTCATCGCCTGCCCCCGTCCCAGATGACTCTGATCCGGCGGGAGACGATACACCGGGTATGTCAGCTGTCTCCTCTTCTATTTTTTACTCTTCCATGCATGATCTGGCTGCCTCTGTCTCATTTCATCGGGATGTATCCTCTCCTTCACTCGCATCTGCTTCATCTTTACCCTCCTCCCGGTTACCCATCCCTCCCTCCACTCTTAACTGTCCCATCCCCTCCCCCTCTCCTTGCGTTTCGCCGTGTATGCCATCTATCCCCTCGCAGTCGATCGATCCGTTGCCGGCGCCCACCTCCCCGGCTCCTCCCCGGTACTCTCTCCGCCCCCGGACTAGAGGGTATGGTTCTGACGCCATTGGGCTGGACCTCGACCCTTCGCCTTCTCATCAGAAGCTCTCGCGGGGGCATCCTTCCCGTTTATCAAAAGCTAGACATGCGGCTGATGCTGAAGTCACTCTTGGACAACAACAGACCATCTTCAGGGCCCTTAGAGCGTTGAATAGCCCTGCCACTCATCCATCATGAAGATTTTATCCTTCAATTTCAGGGGGTTTGCTAGTACACCCAAAAAACTAGCTCTTCGGAGACTTCTCTCCCTCTCTCTTTCGGACATTATCTTCCTGCAAGAAACTCTCTATAATGCGGACTCCCTTATACCAACCCTCGAGGCCTGGATGCCCAACTGGACCTTCCACGCTATAGATGCTTCCGGGAGATCTGGTGGTTTGGCGATTGGTATCAACAACAGAGCGCTGAGAATCATTAACACCTGGGGTGGTAGAGGTTTCATTGGCATCGATGCCTATGTACAGTCTATGGAATCAGTTCTCAGACTCATCAATGTATATGGCCCTTGCTCTGACAGGGCTGCCTATTGGCAATCTCTCTTGAACTCTATACTCTTTCAACAGGATAACATTATCTTGGGAGGGGACTTGAACTTCACTATGGGTTTCTGTGAATCATGGGGGCATGCAGCCAGGATTGATCCTTTCTCGGATACTATATCTAACCTTCTGGATGAACACCACTGGATCGACACCCCCATGACAAAATTACAACACACATGGTCAAACAATAGAAGTGGTGATCAGAGTCTTGCCAGGAGGCTCGATAGATTTCTTATTAAAGAGTCCCTCCATAACAGGATTGCTCGTATAAGGCAATGGGTGGGCTCTGGTGGCATATCCGACCACAGACCAATATATTTGGAATTCTCTGATATTCATAACAAAATTAAGAGCCCCTTCAAATTCAACTCCTCCTGGTTAAAAGACCCATCCTACATTCAGATGGTCACCAATTACTGGCAGAGTCACCCTATCAATGAGGAGGAACATTTCACTGAGGGCTTCATCAGGAAATTATCGGAGCTCAAAAGGATCTCTAAGACTTGGGCACACCAAAAGAGATTACGTGATGATCAATCCTTGAGGGAGGCTGAAGACTTCATTGCTTCACATGAAGATGAGGATGGTGGCATCTTTCCCACACAGGAAAGAAAAAACCTATACATGTCTCTTATAGAAAAGCGAACCCAGATCCTGAAGGACAGAGAGGAAAGCTGGAGGCTGCGTAGCCGAGCCATATGGCTCGCCGAAGGGGATGCCAACACTCGTTTCTATCACAGATTCGCCAATGGGAGAAAGGCTATTAACACTATATGGGAACTAAAGGATGAACAGGATCATATGGTTACTTCTCAGAGGCACCTATCTAAGCTAGCAACTGATCACTTCAGGAACATTTATAAAGCTCCCCGTGAATCAAACATTCTTGAAATTATGAGAGTGGCTGAGAAATTCCCCAGATTCGTTGATCCGGAGGAACACGATGATCTCACTAAGGAGGTGACTATGGCCGAGCTGGAAGCAACCATCAAATGGTTCAAGAAGGATAAAAGTCCAGGCCCCGATGGTTGGACCATTGAATTCTACATTGCCTTCTTCTACATACTGGCAGATGATCTTTTGAAAATCATTGAACTTTGCAGACTATCGGGCAGGGTCTCCATGGCCATCAAATCCACCTTCATCGCCCTTATCCCCAAAGCTGATCACCCTGCATCTTTCAATGATTTCAGACCTATCTCTCTCTGCAATTGTCTCTACAAGATCATTGCAAAGATTATTGCCAATCCACTAAAGCCTATATTATCTTGCCACATCTCATCTGAACAATTTGTCTTCCTTGACCATCGCTAGATTCATGAAGCCATAGCCACTGCTCAGGAACTCCTTCATACCCTACACATTAAAAAGAAAAAAGGCATGATCCTCAAATTCGACCTCTCAAAAGCCTTTGATAGAGTAAACTGGTTATACATCAGGTTACTCATGACTCACCTCGGCTTTCCCTTCGCTTTCATTAAATGGGTCATGTCTTGTATTACCGAGGTTGCTTACAGCGTTCTTCTAAACGGGGAGGCCACTCCCTTCTTCACATCGGAAAGAGGGCTCAGACAGGGCTGCCCCCTCTCCCCTCTCCTATTCCTGCTGGTAATGGAAGGTCTGAGCAGACTTATCATATCAGCTAAAGACAGGCATCAACTCTCTGGTATCTGCATATCTGATAATTTTTTCCTTACGCACTTACTGTTTGTGGATGACATTCTTATATTCCTCAATGGAGGGCTGGGTGATATCACAACACTACATAATATCTTTCTACTATTTCAACTAGCTACTGGGATGATGATAAATGACAGTAAATCTACTATTACGACAGTTGGCTGCTCTCGCCATGAATCTACATATGCATCCCAGCGGTTCCCTTTCGCCTCATCCATGCTTACTGACGGCATCAAGTACTTGGGGTACAGGCTGAAACCTCTCGGCTACAAAATAGCAGATTGGACTTGGCTCCTTGCCAAGGTGGAGAAAAGACTCCATATCTGGTATCATAAATATCTCTCAAGAGCAGGTCGCCTTATACTTATCAAAGCTGTCATCGAAGCCACGCCTGTATACTGGATGACACTGGCTTGGATTCCTCGAGGAGTCTTAAACAGATTACAGAGCATTTGCACCAGATTCTTATGGAATGGACAACAGCCTGGGAGAGTTTTTGCCTGGGTAAAATGGGACACCATTGCCAGGCCTAAAAGATGGGGTGGATGGGGTATCAAGAGACTAGATCTGTTTGCTAAAGCCCTAGCTGCTAAACTTGGCTGGCAGCTCCTGACTACCGACAGCCTCTGGTCACGTGTAGCACAAGCAAAATATATCAGACCCTCCCATCTCATGGATTGGTTCCGACAGCAACACAACCCAGGACTCAATATCTCTAATATATGGAAGGCAGTTTTACTCTCCCTTCCGCTCCTAAGGGAAGGCATTACCTGGCGCATTAAGAGTGGGCAGGATGTAAGGATTGGTATAGATCCCTGGGTAGGATGCGGCAACCTGCACAGACTCTCGGATGGCCTTATCAGACACCTACACAACAGGGGCATAACTCATATTAATCATATCGGTGACAATGCAAACTCTGTCTTTCTACAACAGGCCTGGTACTCATCGGCAACCTTGGGCATCCCGGATCAGTGGCAGACAGAATGGAACAATTTTACTGAGGCCCTCACACAAGCTAATATCAGACTGTCAAAAGGACCTGATGAGCTCATATGGGCCATTGCTAAACATGGACATTATACTCCGAAAGAGGGATATCTAAAGCTAATGGAACTATATAAACCACCGGACATCCTATCTCACTGGAATATACTTTGGAAACTACAGGCTGCACCTCGATGTCGTTTACTCATGTGGAACATCATTTTTGACAAAATCCCCACTGGTAAAAACCTCTTGAAAAGATCCTTCCACGGCCCATTCAGATGCCACCTCTGTTGTTGTGAAGAGGAGAGCACTGATCATCTATTCATCCATTGCACTGTCATTAGATCTCTCTGGCACAGTATATCAACTCATATACCCGATCTCAAGGAATGGAATGGGACAAACATCAAGGATGCTTGGAGCAATTGGATCAGAGATCACTCTGGCAAACTCATAAACTTACCCCTGCTTGTTTGTTGGGCTATTTGGATAGCCCGGAATCATATCATCTTTAATAACAGACCCCCTAACTGGCCAACCATCCTGAGCCATACTATTGCTGACTACAATCTCCTTCCTGTGACTGATAGAAATATACCTGCCCGCTCTATTACTCCTCTCACCATTGATAAGTCCAAGCCATGGGCCTTCTTTGATGGCTCTGCACAGGACACAGGATGTGGCGGGGGTGCTGTCTTATATTTGAATGAATCTCACTGCTTTAGGATCCAGATTAAACTTCCAAATGGCACCAATAATTTTTCTGAACTTAGCACAGCCAAACATATCATATATTTTGCAATACAAAAACATTGCAGACACCTCCAATTATTTGGTGACTCCCAGATTGTTTGCAATTGGATAAACTCTGCATCACATTGTTTTACTTACTCTTTGAGAAATATACTTGACGAAGCCAAAAGACTGATCACTTCATTTGAATCTTTTGACTGTCGTCATATCTACAGGGAACAGAATGCAGAAGCAGACCAACTGTCAAAAGAAGCAGCGCATAGCCATCTAGACCAATGGCTGATACAGGAAAAGATTGATGGAACATTCCATCAATATTATCACAGGCCTTATATAGATCTTAACAGGAATGGGTCACCGACCCATCCATAATATCAGACTTGGGAAATGGCATCCTTTTTTTATATGTTTTTTGTACAGTTCATGATGATTATTACAGTGCTCTCTGCATAGAGCAAGCTTTTGGTATTTAAATTTTGTATCTATAACAGTTAGACTCCCTACGAGGAGATCCAGATCACTCAGGTTATTTTTGTGAACTTGGACTGGCCAAAGGCCACATATGAATATGCGATATGCATCTACAAAATGTAATTTCTCCCTTTTAATAGAAATTACGACTTTTTCCTTATGGGAAAAAAAAATATATATATATTTACAGATTAAGAATCTTCACAGTAAAGTGGAAAAAAATATCCATGATGAAGAATCTCAGAATATATATATATATATATATATAATTTAGTTAGCTTTTATAATTTTATAAATTTTAGCAACAAGAGATGTATCATAGTGTTTTGATGTATATTATTAATGTCTATACGTGTTTATTAATCATTTAATTGTGCAGAGAGGCACATTCTACAACCCAGTATGATATGTAAGCATGTTCGTCCATCATCAAAGTTGAAATTTTGCGCATGTCGAGCAAAATAAAATCTAAAAAATCTAAAAATAAAATAATTATTTTAAATGTTTTGTATAGTTATTCAAATTCAACGTATATGATAAAATAACTATTAGACACATAAGATAATTGTATTGTAACATTAAATTTGTTATATTATAATATATATTAATATATCATGATATATATTAACTCTAGATATATATGGGAGGGAAGAACAAAGACAGAGTGATACAGGTGGAGAGATAGAGGGATTGAGGGGAAGGGAGAGAGAGGGAGAGAGAAGAAGGATGATAGAGGACTTGAAATACAGGAGGAGAGAGGGAGGGATAGAGAAATGGATTTGGAAGGAAAGAGAGTGAGGGAAGAAGAATCACATAGAGAGAGAAAAGTGGAGAGATAGAGAGAGAGGGAGTGACAAGGGAGAGATGGAGACTAAGTATATATGTTTGGGGGTGAGATAGAGAGATATAGAAGGAGAGATAGTGACAAAGTTGGAGGGAGGAGAGAGAGAGAGAGAGAGAGAGAGAAAGACATAGAGATAAGGGGGGAGAGACAGAGGGAGGCAAGAGAGAAAGGGAGAGAGAGGAAGGAAGAGATCTTGGATGTGGGAGAGAGAAGGAGATGAAGGGAGAGAAAGAGGGAGGTAAGAAGAAAGACATAGAGAGAGAAAGGTGGAGTGAAAGAGAGGGAGTGATAAGGGATATGGAGAGAGAGGGAGAGAGGAGAGAAAGAGGGAAGAGAGATAGAAGGGGGAGAGAGGGAGATAAGGGGAAGAAAGAGAGAGAGGGAGAAGAAGAGGGAGGAAGAGATAGATACATATGGAGAAAGAGTGTGTATGTTTTGGGGGTGATATAGACAAACCAAAGAGAGATAGAGAGAGAGAGATATATACATGGAAGGTGAAGAGAGGGAAGAAGAGAGAGAGGGAGAGAGGGAGAGATAGATAGATATGGAAGGAGAAAGCATGTGTGTTTGGGAGGGAGGGGGAGTGACATAGAGAGGAAAAGAAGAAGATACGGAGTGAGATATATATATATATATATATATATATATATATATATATATATATATATATATATATATATATATAAATGGAAGGGGGAGAGAGGGAAGAATAATTCTTGCACTATATGCATTGATTTCAGTGTAGATGGTGATTTCTAATCCTATTTGATTGCTTGCATTGAAGGAGATAAACTGAAGGACGTGTGAGAGGAGGAATGAAGAGAGAGAGAAGGAGAGGGGTGAGAGAGGGAGAGAAGGGTAAGAGAGAGAGAGGGAAACACATGGATGGAGGGGAGAGAGAGGAGAAGAGATATAATGAGAGAGGGAGGGAGATAGTGACATGATTGGAGGGCAAATAGAGAGAGAGAGAGAGAGAGAGAGACGACTTGAGAGAGAGGAGGAGAGAGGGAGGGAGATAGTGACATGGTTGGAGGGTAGAGAGAGAGAGAAAGAGAGACGACTTGAGAGAGAGGAGGAGAGAGGGAGGACAAAGAGATGGATTTATAAGGGGAGAGAGGGAGGGAAGAAAAAAGACATACAAATAGAAAAGTGGAGTGAGAGAGAGAGGGGGGGAGTGAAAAGGAAGGGATGGAGAGAGAGCGTGTATGTCTTGGGTGAGATAGAGAGACAAATAAGGATAGATGAAGGGAGATATAGATATAGAAGGAGTGGGGAAATATGGAAGGATAATTCTTGCACTAAATGCATTGAATTCGTGGCAGATGGTGATTTCTAATCCTATTTTATTGGTTGCAATAGATGTATTAATTTGAGTGTAGATGTTGATTTCTAATGATTTTTGGTTGTTTTCACTAGATGCATTGATTTTAGTGTAGATGTTGATTTCTAATCCTATTTGATTACTTACACTAGATGCATTGATTACAGTGTAGATGTTTTCTAAATCTATTTCATTGCTTGCACTAAATACATTGATTTCAGTGTAGATGTGGATTTCTAATTCTATTTGATTTCTTGCACTATATGCATTGATTTCAATGTAAATGGTGATTTCAAATTCTATTTGATTGCTTGCACTAGATGCATTGATTTCGTTGTAGATTGTGATTTCTAATCCTATTTGATTGTTTTCACTAGATGCATTGATTCTAGTGTAGATGGTGATTTCTAATCCTATTTGATTGCTTGCACTAGATGCATTGATTTTAGTGTAAATGTTGATTTCTAATCGTATTTGATTGCTTGCACTAAATGCATTGATTTTAGTGTAGATGTTGGTTTCTAATCTTATTTGATTACTTGAACTAGATGCATTGATTTTAGCATAGATGTTGATTTCTAATCTTATTTGATTGTTTGCATCAGAATCATTGATTTCAGTGTATATGTTTTCTAATCTTATTTAATTGTGTGCATTAGATGCATTGATTTGAGTGTAGATGATGATTTCTGATTCGATCTAACTCAATGTATGATGGTACATTAAATTAAAGTGATTGGGTTAACAATGTGCATCTATTTTAGTGTAAGCACAAAAAAAATGATTGACAATTTTCATTGATTTTTGTGTTATAGTAATTCAACCTATTAATATTGGAGAGCAAGAGAGACAAGGTATGATGTTTATTACAATAGTTCGAGTTAAAGAATTGAATGGTTTACAATATCAACTATCATTTTCATATAATCGATATGAAAAGATGGAAAAACTAACAAATAATGTAAAGATTTTGTAAATCTGACCACTCATTAAAAAAACATCAAAATTACATTATTTCTTGACTTTTGCAAAACAAACTATAGATAAAAAAAAAAAAAAAAATCATCAAAATATTTTTAAGGAAATAAATTATTTCAAACATTAGCAATGAAACAAATGATTTCAAGAGTAATCTTGATGCAATAAATTATTAAAACTACTCTTCAAAATATATTTAGTAATACCTAGAGGGACACTATTAAGAATTATTAATTTTCAAAAGTTGTGATACCTAAAATTAAATGAAATATATGTGCAATATCAATCCTCTTGCAAACTATTGACAAGATTGTCTCCCTTCTTCATCACCAACTAATTACTAACATACAATTACATACACATATAGAAATATAACACAACAATTGTAACATTCACAAACATTACCATCCAAATCCAAACACATAAACACACAAACCACTCAAAGCATCCAAGTGCAGACATACAAACCATTCAAGGCAAGCAACAAAAACAAAATTAAAGAAGAGAATGATATCAAACAAAGAAAACATAATGTAAATTTCAAAGTATGAAGTTTATCTCAAACATATACATAATAATGATAATCTAAAAATGTGTCATTGTTGCCCTCAATTGGAACGAACATAGATCCATCTAACTTTGGATCTATCATGCACCTAGAGGGATCAAATCCCTCAAGGTGCAAACCTTTCGTCAAATTACACACTACAAAAGGAAGGTTTGCACCTCGTGGGATTTGATCCCTCTAAGTGCAAAATAGATCCAAAGTTAAATGGATCTAGGCTGGTTTACATCACTTTGCTAATTATTAGAACTATTTTAATTTGCTTTATATTCTTTTTATAAAACCTATCCAACCAATAAATTATATAGACTTGTATTTAAAAAAACTCTTACTATGACCATTATAATTAACTGATTGCCTTGTGATAATTACATTCCCCACTATTTAAATTTGCTGTGTATTCTTAAATCCTTTTATAAAATCAAATCAATAAATTATATAGAATTGTGTTTAAAATAAAACTATTCCATTTTCTCTTCCTAATTTTGTTTGGTTTGGTGATAAGTATGTCAATACATATGTTCATTTTGGAATAGGGTTTTCAAAAATTTTGTTTTAATGATCAATAATCAGTATGTGAATGCTAAGGATTTAACTTCCATGGAACATTCTCAAATATGTTTAGGAGTGGTCACAAATACAAAACTTGAGATTTATTTCAGAAATAATTTTATTCTTTTGACCTTTTAATTAATGAATTTAATTAAAATCCAACCTAGATCCCTTTTAACTTTGGATTTACCAAGCATGATAAAGATTGAATCTCTTTTCACTCTAAAAAAGATTTCCACCCGAAGAGATTTGATCTTTGAAGCTTAAAATAAATCTAAGCTAATGTAATTATTTATATTGGCTAATTATAATTATAAATTATAAATATAATTATTATTATTAATTTTTCAATTATTATTTTTGTTTTTGTGTAATTTTATTGAGTCAAAATGTTTTACTAATAATTATAAGTATTATTTATTTTATTATTTATTATTATTTTTATGTTTAGTGATTAAGTCAAAATATTTAACTGGGCATTACAACATCTCTACATTATAGAGCTGGAAAACTCCCCTCATCCCCAAAAATATATATATATATATCATATTATTTTATTTGTATTTTATGTTATTTGATTAAGTCAAGGACATTACAACATCTCTGCCATATAGAGCTGGAAAATACCCCTCATCCAAAAAAAAAATATATCATATGGACAAGTATTGTATGAAATGAGTTATGGTTTTTTAGGCATATAGTATTGATAAACTCTAATATTAACCCATACTATTGTAATAAAGCCTATTTATAAATTAGAAATATCTATGATAAAGTGGAAATAAATTACCATAACTAAAAAACTTGTTATATATATATATAAAATTTAAAAGATAAATTATAGTTTAATCAATTTCTATAATGTATAATTTTTTACACTATAAAAAGTTCGTAGTCTAACCAACCTGCAACTTTACCTTGAAAATCATTGAAATTCTGACAAGATTTTAATAAAATCCATGAGGAATTTTTGTAAATCCAGGTTACAATTGTCAAACTTCAAGATTTTAGGTCTCCAAGAGGTTTTTGATGGTGTTGAATCTATTTCCACCATTAAAAACATGATTCAAACACTACTACTCCTAAATTTTTATTTTTTTACCAAATTCTAATCACTTTTGACTTTCCAAACCATTATACACCTATAAAAAATTTATTACCACAGTACACTAATCTCTTAATTGAATCATAACCTTTTACTAACACAAACTCATCCCGCTCTTCCCATCCCTTAACCGACTTTGACATCCCATTCTCACATGATATAAAAATGACAGCAACTTCTAGGTCGTTGTCTACCGATCGGATTGATGATGACGTGGATTTGTTAGTCATGAAACATTTTGCTTGGGATTGGCATTTAATTGTTTGCTATCTACGTGTCATCAAGTAAGCCAAAAGTCTCCATGATTCAAACGCGTGCCGTGTTAATGAAGTTTCTTGCGCTGGTTCTTGGGCGGTTGCACGCGGATCCAACTCGTTTTTACATCTATAACTACTTCGAAAGGCAGAGATTCTTATCATTATCCGGGATCTTGATCTTGAGCTTCTTGATTGCTTTTTTGGCTCACTTCATACACTCACTCTCTTTGCTTCTCTGTCTTGGGTCTCTGGGTCTCTCTTCACTTTTCTGAAAAAGTTGTCATTATTTCAGTCATAATGAAGGGGGGCACTGCAAACTGCGTGGACATCTTGTTGGCCATACTTCTGCCTCCTCTGGGAGTTTTTTTCAAATACGGCTGCCATGTGAGCATCTTCTCATTGATCTAACACTCATTCCTCTGTTTTCCTTTTTCTTTTGTTTGTCCAGTATTGCTAATTCTGTGAAGCTGGGTCTGTGTAAATGTGTTGATCTCATTAATTTAAGATACTGGTAGCTGATAATTTCGAGGGTTTTACTGTTTTGTGTGACAGGCTGAGTTCTGGATATGTCTGCTGCTCACGATATTGGGGTTCATACCGGGAATTATATACGCCATCTACGCCATCACCAAGGAAGATCCAACCAACCATATTTGATTCAGCAACAATCCTGTTCTGCAGTGTTCTTCATTATTGTTATTGAGCGTTCTTCATTGTTAACCATAGGTTGTAATTTCATATCTATATACAGTTGGCACTTGGCACATGGCTGTGTACATTTACTGAGTGAACAGTTTCCTGTCACATGTATGTTTAATGAGTTCTAAAGGATAATACATATAAGTTTTTCAATATCCTGTATGTATACTTGTGTCTCTGTGTCAATATGTTTGTCATTGTCATAATCAACATTTGAACATGACTGTGAAAAGGGTAAAGATAAAAAAATTTCTCCAATTTGGCCAATCACATCTGATTCTCCATGTTAAACTGAGATATTGTGATCTTTGTAATTTGTAATCAGAGTTTATAATTCCATGACTTTGTCCTTATCCAAATTGGAAAAGTCATTTTCTGTGAATATATATAAGACAAGCCATTTTCAGTTAATATATTTGGTAATTAAGATAATATATTTGATAATTAGTGAATTATCTTAATGTGTTGAATAACAGTGATGAGATTAATTTCATTTGGTAATATATTTGGTGATGTGATGAGTTGAATAATCATGATGAGATTAATCTCATTTTGTAAATTAAATTATCTTAATGATGAGATTAATATCATTTTGTAAATTAAATTATCTTTATGAATTGAATAACAGTGATGAGATTAATAACATTAATAACAGTAACTCATTGAATAACAGTGATGAGATTAATAACATTAATAACAGTAACTCATTGAATAACAGTGATGAGATTAATAACATTAATAACTGTAACTCATTGAATAATAGTAACTCATTGAATAACAGTGATGAGATTAATAACATTAATAACTGTAACTCATTGAATAATAGTGATGACATTAATTCCATATTTTGAATTATATTAATAAGTTGAATAACAGAGATCAGTTGTTCTTTAGTCGCCGATTGCAGTCAGTGATCAGTATATGCTAACGATTGCAACTATCATATTCTATTTGTTAAAATAAAATACTTGAACGATTGCAAATTTTGGTTTGGTACAAATTCTATTTTTCCCAACCTCTGTTCTATTTTGTCTCTACATTACATCAATGTCCTAATTTTAATTAATTTATTTTTTTAAAACAAAAATCAACATGTTTTCATTACGAAAAGTCATGTTACATCACGAAAATATTTTCATTACAAACAGTCATGTTACATCAAGTCTGATAATTCTAATATGTATAATCAAGCATACATAATGTCCTTAGTACATTAATATACTATTTATGCATATCAATATATTTTTTATTGATAATTTTAATATGTATAATCAAGCATACATAATGTCCTTAGTACATTAACATACTATTTATAAGTATCATATTTTTTCCTTGATAATTCTAATATGTATAATCAACCATACATAATGTCTTTAGTACATTAATATCCTATTTATACATATCAATATTTTTTAATAAATGAAATAAACAAATATATCATATCGGGAATTTAGGGTTTAATAACTTAAATAAACAAATATGTGTACTTTTATATATTTAGGGTTTTATATATTTAGGGTTTTAATAAAAAAGGAATTTGTTTCAAAGGCTTTTTTTTCGTAGACTTTTCTTCCAACTTATCTGACTTTTTCTTTCTCTCTTCGGTTCCTACGTCATAATGTTCTACCAAGCGATCAGCTGCTGCAAATGCTTCCTCTAGTGTCTTGATCTTTTGCCTCTTCACCTCATTGCGTGCCCAAGGTTTCAATCCTATGATGAAATTGAACACCTTGTCCTTTTCCGCCATATCCGGTAACTCCAAGGTCGCACTTGATAACTCCCGTTGATATGCCTGTAGACTCCCTGTTTGCTTCATATACTTAATTTTCGTCCTTGCATCCCAAGTCTCATCTTGTGGGTTAAAATGAGTTTGTAAATATTTCTTCATGTCATCACAAGTAGATATTTCCTCAACATCACCATTGGCAATCTGATCCATTTTCTTTTGCCACCACATCTTAGCATATTTTGTGGGATATGGAGAAATACTTGGAGCATTTGGAGCTACTTTGACTTTGTCTTCATCATCAGGTAAGTCCAAATGCTCCAAGTATTTCTCCATATCCCATAAGAATTTGGAAAGAGCTTTTGAACTCCTCATCTCATGGTAAGATTCAGGTTCTTTGAATTTCACATGGGCAACTCCTCCGATAGGTCCTTGCCCAATTGCTTTCTTCAAAACAACTATCTCATTTCGAGTATTACCAATTTCCTTTTGCAACTTCGAGATTTATGCCAAACCTTGATATCTCACAGCTCCTATGTCCTTGACTTCTTTCTCTATTTGTGCTTACATCTATTCTGTATACTGGTATCGGATTTCAAGGTCTTCATGCTCTTCCTTCAACTTCGTGAACTTCTCTTGAAATTCAACATTCTCGAATTCTAGTGCAACCACCCTCAAAGCACATTCCTATATTTTTTCCAATACCTCATCCATGAAAATTGTTCTGACATCCCTGCTAGATTCCCTCGTCATAACTTGAGGTTCTTCTACTTGATCAACCATCAGCTTCGCTTGTGCTCTAGTAGAGACCATACACTTCTTCATCGTCATTCAACTTGACCCTTTACTTGCCCCTGTCGAACTTTCCAAAGCCATGCGAAAAGTCTGATATCCACTGTCGCTAGGAGACATCTGCTTCTTTAATGGGCCTCTGATTCCAACTGTCACGCCCCTATCCTGGCAGTGGTTTTTCAACTGCACATAGGCAGGTGCGGCATCGCTAACCACTTTCTTTTAACCAATACCTATGAGTACGGAATACACCTAACTCTTCAACACTTAGTTTATTTTCTGTTTCTTCTACTAAGTATTATAACGCGGCGGAAGTAAATATTCATATATTCTTCACATCATCATAACATCATTCATATGCACAATGGAAATACACTTTTCTTTAATGGGAGGGGAAACTCCCCAATTATAGGGTATGCCCAATCAGTAATAACAGTTCAATGATTTTTACAAGTATACAATGTAAAATTTTGCCTTTGCTAGAAACCTAAATTTTCCCTTCAGCAAAGCTTTCCAAGTTACTGTGCAACTTGCCTCAAAACAGTAGCTCAGCTAGCCACCGTGTCATGTTTCCCACTAGGTCGGGTCACCCATGTTAGAAATTAATGGAGAATAGGTTACGTAGTTATGACTTTCTCTTTATTTGACATTCAGTTCCTATTAATTAGGAATCTGTTTTTGCCTATGTATCTATTTAATTCCTGATGATTAATGAATAAAGTCGAAGCGAATGCATTTGCCGGTGGGAGCTCCTGGTGATCTGCACCTGTGAGCTCCCGTGTGTTTGTCTAAACTTCTGTCTTCTGCATTTCTTATCATGGTATCAGAGCTTGCTAAGTGGACCTGTGATTTATAGAGATATGAGGACGTGAGGTTCCGTGGAGGATTGCTGCGGTTGCGTGTTGAGAAGCGATCTGCATGAAGAGAGCTGGAATGCAGTGTGAATCTGCTGTGAGCCTTTGCTGCTTGGTCGAAGAGGCTAGTTGCTGAACGTTGTCAAGACACGAGAAGGGAGCCCACACGTTTTGGCTGTGCGGATAAGAAAGGAGGAGTGCAGCAACAACGAAGTCCGACTCGTGGCTCCAGAATTTGGCGTTTTGAAGGGTGAAGGCGGCGTTGACAGAAAGCGCAAGTGATCTCTTGCATGTGATTTCTTGTGTGAGGGCAGAGAAGCTGCATTTTATTGCTGGTGGGCAGGCTATGGTATTTCGTGCGGTGAGCGAAGGCAGAGCAAGAATTGGTGTTACGCCCTCCAGTGGATTGATTTCTGTGGATCGATTGTTGCGGCCTTTGGTGCCTTGGAGTGTTGGCACGTTGGGCCAGAACCGATCTATTTTTTTAATTGTGGGACGTATCCATTATACGTGAATCCATAAGAGCAGCTTTCCGGCTTGTGTTTGGTGCGTTCCGCTGTAGAGTTTCTATATCTCCACCAAAGTTTCTGCATCAGGCGAAGGTCACTAGTGTCAAGGAGACTTTGTCTGCTAAACACACAGGAAAACAGATTTTTTTTCAATAGGCTGCAGTCAGATTTTTTTTATTCATAATTTGTATTTCACAACTGTTGTAATTCAACCATATTCAATTTGTTGTGATAATCGAGAGTTGTTCGTTTTTTAAGTTGCCGGGGTAGCCTGTTTTTTTTTTCTCAAGATGAATTCTCAGATGGCAGATTATTTAAATGAAAGCAGCAAATTGGATGGTTCCAATTACATAAATTGGAAATTTAAGCTTCAGACTTTGCTTGAAGGTCAGAATACCTACAGCATTGTCATCGGTGATGAAGGTAAGCCAACTGTTGCAAATGGTGGAACGAATGCAACAACTCAAGAATGGGAGAAAAGGGAGTTGAAGGCAAAGGTCCTACTAAAATTGTCAGTTAAAGATTGCATCATCCCTCATATTCGGGATTGCAAGACAGCGAATGAGATCTGGACAACTCTCAAAGACATGTATGAAATCAAGAACACCAGCCGAATCTTGTTCCTCAGGAAGAAGATCCTCTCAATCAAGATGGAGGAGAATGAGTCTGTTTCGTCATTCTTATCTCGGATAAAGGAAGTTAAAGATAAACTATCTGATATCGGTCAAACCATGGCAAATGATGATCTGGTGACAATCACCATGAACGGTATGACAGATGACTATCAGATGTTTATAACTGGATTGAATGCAAGGGAAAAGCCTCCAAGTTTTGAAGAGCTTACTGGAATTTTGCTACATGAAGAGGAATGGAGGTCGTCTCTCAAGCCTCAAGATCCAGATCTTGCATTGATAACAAAGTTCAAGCCAAAAGGGAGAGCGATGGCTGATCAGAGGAGGGGCAACACATCAGAAATGACACCACAAGGTATGACCTCGTATAGAAATGAATCTGCTCTTGAATGTTTTTATTGTGGTAAGATAGGCCATATTGCTAAATTTTGTTGCAAGAAGAAGGCAAATCAAGAGAGGTACAATCAGAAAAAGCATGCAGGTCATTTGGCAGATGCAGATGCAGATACAGACCTAGATCAGAATCTGGATGTTAGACTATTTATGGCTGAGGGTGACATTGCTATTGAGGAGGATGAATCAGATATTTGGATCGTGGATTCTGGAGCCTCCTCGCATATGTCAGGTAAAAAGCAATGGTTCAGAAATTTTAAAGAATCCAACTCTGGAGTAAAAGTCTATCTTGGAGATAATAGTGGGTACGAGATCAAGGGACATGGAGATGTCCTTGTTACTCTGCCTGATGGTAAGATCAGGAATATATCTGATGTGTGGTATGTTCCTGGCATTAAGAAGAACCTGATTTCTGTGTCCAAGATTACAGATCAGGACCTCAAGGTAGAATTTTTTAAATCTTATTGCATTATTAAAGATTTGTTGGATCAGATGAAGCCCATTGCTACAGGTATTCGCATAGGAGGACTCTACAAGTTGGATGTGAAAAGTACGCCTCAGCAAGCCTTGATGGCGTCAAATAAGTCTGCTGAAAATCTGTGGCATCGTGGTCCTGGGAGAACTCCGCTTGACTGGACAACTAGAATGAAAATAGCGTTGGGTGCAGTCCGTGGTTTGACCTTCATTCACCACTCGTGTAAATCTCCCAAGCTGGCCCATGGGAATATCAAGTCTTCCAATGTTTTGTTAGATAAGAGTGGAAATGCTTGTATCTCAGACTTTGGTCTTGCTGTGCTTATTAGTCCTGCATCTGCTGCATCAAGAGCTGCGGGATACAGGGCTCCAGAACAGGCCAAGACAAGAAAGATATCTCAGAAAGCAGATGTATATAGTTTTGGAGTGCTACTCCTGGAGATTCTTACTGGGAAAGCCCCTGTTCAGCTACACGCATCTGATGAAAGCATAGATCTTCCCAAGTGGGTACAATCTGTTGTGAGGGAAGAATGGACAGCCGAGGTATTTGATCTAGAACTCATGAGGTACAAGAACATCGAGGAGGAAATGGTGGGCATGCCTCAAATCGCAATGGTCTGTGTGTCCGTGCCCCCTGAGCAACGCCCGAAGATGAGTCATGTTGTGAAGATGATTGAAGAAATAAGAGGAGAACAATCGCCTATGCATGAATCCTTCGATTCGCTATCTCAATCTCCTTCGGTGTCCAAGGACACAGGAACTACAATTCACTAAGCCACTAGGAAGACTGAAGTTTGATTTGTTTAGGGACATTTTAGGTGTGTTTAAAAATCCCTTTCTCCATTAAGGGGGGATGTTAGAAATTAATGGAGAATAGGTTACGTAGTTATGATTTGCTCTTTATTTGACATTCAGTTCCTATTAATTAGGAATATGTTTTTGCCTATGTATCTATTTAATTCCTGATGATTAATGAATAAAGTCGAAGCGAATGCATTTGCCGGTGGGAGCTCCTGGTGATCTGCACCTGTGAGCTCCCGTGTGTTTGTCTAAACTTCTGTCTTCTGCATTTCTCAATACCTCATCCATGAAAATTGTTCTGACATCCCTGCTAGATTCCCTTGTCATAACTTGAGGTTCTTCTACTTGATCAACCATCAGCTTCGCTTGTGCTCTAGTAGAGACCATACACTTCTTCATCGTCATTCAACTTGACCCTTTACTTGCCCCTGTCGAACTTTCCAAATCCATGCGAAAAGTCTGATATCCACTGTCGCTAGGAGATATCTGCTTCTTTAATGGGCCTCTGATGCCAACTGTCATGCCCCTATCCTGGCAGTGGTTTTTCAACTGCACATAGGCAGGTGCGGCACCGCTAACCACTTTCTTTTAACCAATACTTATGAGTACGAAATAAACCTAACTCTTCAACACTTAGTTTATTTTCTGTTTCTTCTACTAAGTATTATAACGCGGCGAAAGTAAATAT
Organism: Pinus tabuliformis; assembly: GCA_031772625.1. NCBI lineage: Eukaryota > Viridiplantae > Streptophyta > Pinopsida > Pinales > Pinaceae > Pinus > Pinus tabuliformis. The sequence continues at coordinate 808,605,034 of CM062810.1, forward strand.
TCATATATTCTTCACATCATCATAACATCATTCATATGCACAATGGAAATACACTTTTCTTTAATGGGAGGGGAAACTCCCCAATTATAGGGTATGCCCAATCAGTAATAACAGTTCAATGATTTTTACAAGTATACAATGTAAAATTTTGCCTTTGCTAGAAACCTAAATTTTCCCTTCAGCAAAGCTTTCCAAGTTACTGTTCAACTTGCCTCAAAACAATACCTCAGCTAGCCATCGTGTCATGTTTCCCACTAGGTCGGGTCACCCATCTGTTGTGTTTGCATGCCGAATTCGTCAGGTTGGGTCACCCAAGTCCATGTCCGCGCCCAACTCTACCGCAACTCATCTGTCGGGCTGTGTGCCTGTCTGTCTGTTCAGTTGCGCCCACCCAGAGCTTGCCTTCTCGCTCTATCACATCTCTTTCACCGAGTCATGCACTCATTTGTCTGTTCAGCCACGCCTACCCAGAACTTGCCTTCTTGTTCTACTGCATCTTGTCCATCGGGTCGTGCACCCATCTGTCCATTCAGTCACACCCACTTAGAACTCACCTATTCACTGAGTCGTGTGCGCCCACCCATTTGGGTCGACGCGCCCACCTACACCCTCCTGCACGTCGAGTCGTGTGCACCCGCCCAGGCCGTGTCAACATGCCCACCCTGCGATCGTTCAGAAATCTGGCTATGGTTTCTTTGTCCCTGGCTCTTGCCTTATATCCACCTACACCTTTTCCCTTGCCTTATGATTCATCTTTCTTACCCAATCTCTTGGATGTTTGCTAGCTTGAGTTCACTTGGCTTGATGCCTTCCACCAAGCCACCCTACTTCTATATATACATGGCACCCATGTGTTAGAGGGGATCGACCCTCCTCTAATCCGACCACTCATTCTACCACATTGCCACTCATTCAGGGCAGCCCGGCCGTATGTTGGTTCCTCCGCACATCGGACCAACCACACGTCATCCAACCGTATAAAGTCTCCATGGCCACCCAACACTTAACCAATTTTACCTTTCGATTTTTCGACTCTCGTGTTGACTCGTCATTGTGTCAACTCGTTGCCTTTAACCGATGTTGCCCACTGTTGCATAATACTAAGCTCGCCTCCACACAACTCATCACATCAAACCAAACCGCACAACTTGTCGCATAAAACTGAGTTTGCATGACTCGTCGCATAAAACCTAGTTTTCACGACTTGTTGCATAAAACTGAGTTTTCCTTCGACTCATCTTGTCACACATAATCATGTCAACTTGTGGACCTGACAATGGGGGCTTCACCGGGGGAGCAATACCATACCACATGGGTTCATATTAGGAGATATATATTGAGGAAAAAATGGCATAGTATATTGAGAATATAATAGGGGGTAAAGGGTTTTTATATTGGAATGTATAAAAAATGGAGCTCAAAGTTAATGAAAAATATAAAGGGGTATAAAAAATTTTAATGAAAAAAAGGATACCTACATTATCCAGTGAAATTAGGGGTTATTGAAATTGGGATGGTATATTGGGTTCATATTGATAGGGGTTAAATAATGTTTTTATAGAGGCATTTCCCAATATGTATTCAAATTAAGGGTATTGTTTAGTATGCCACGAACGCATGTGATATGTCAAAGGTTCATTGAGAGAAGCCCCCGTGGGTGCTGCGAGTGGATTGACGATGGGTTGATAATGGGCTCTGAGAAGAGGAGTTGGTGGATGAATGATCTGTAAACTATCGTGGATAGTTCATCACAACAGATATGATAAAACTATATTAAAAAAATTGAAATCTACATTATTAGAGTTTTATTTCTCTTTAGATTATTGTTAATTTTGTATGCATGCAAAATTAAAACTATGTAGAAAATAGAGAATAGTGAAACAAAAACTCACAAACCACGATTTGGCACAAGATATGACTTGGGAAACTCTTTCGAGAGAAAAGCCAACTAGAAGATAAGGTCGCTCTGCTCTCTTTCTTTGAACAAAAAATTATTGTCAGTACAAAGAAGCATGGTCTATGGATAGTGGGCTATTATAGTGCACAAATCCTCTTTATGTGTTATATCTCTTATCTCTCTTAGTTATTTTTTCTCATCTATGGAGCAAATGCACTTGAAAGAATGTAACCCATTTTCCTCTAGTCATCTGGTTATAACACAACCTGATAGCCTACTAGTGGTTAGGTTTAACTACCTCAATTGTTAACCAGAGTTGCAATATGAACTTTTCTATAGCTGCCTTCATCATAATCATGTGACTAGCCCCTTTTTCATGAATAATGGGGGCTGGCGCAACATCCTCTTGAATTATGGTGGTGAAAGTAGGAAGATAAAATTCTAAGTGGCATAATTTTTTCATACGAACTCTGATTGATGTAATTCTAATGTCATTGTAAAGGTCTTTGTATGTAGAATATGAAAAAAATGTGTTGCAATATGCCAATAAAGTTTTACCCCCAAAAAATGTCGTTTGATGACTCAAAATGCTCATGGAAGGTTTCAAATACTAATTTTCCAAACTAGGTTTCGTTGTTAAAAATGGTCCTGTGAGAAAATTCCTCTACTTTTTCCACTCTAAAATCATTGATATGGATGACAAACAATACAATGATCCATTATGGATCACACCTCCCCATTTTGGAAGGCTTTTGGTCCCCAAAATTTTCTACTAAATGAGGTGAGACTTTTTTTCCTCCACCATCTGCCAAGTGTATCATTTAGCTTTCCGTGGAAGTTGTCCTTTCAATCCAATCTACCAAAGTTCATGTTGCCCATGTCTTGTAGTTTTGGGCCTATTTTGCAAAATTTTATCCTTTGTTAATTCTTCTTGGGCATATGATCCCAAATCCTCCATAGAAGGTAGTGTAGAAAATCTTGTAGATTCACAAGCTCATGCAATTTACTAAAGAAAAAGACAAGAATCTGCTTCTACTTTCAACCAGAAAAAGCCAATAGATCGATGAAAACAATATGAAAAATAAGAAGATAAATCAATGGCACATAACACAAGATGTATCTAGGGAAAGCCATTGCTCAAAACCCCGCTATCTGTATTGCATATATCAGAAATATGAGTGAAGATACAAATCTTGTTCTCACTAGAATAAGTCTGTACAAGTATGCTTAACTATCTCAGCTCACAAGCTAGCTCTTGGCCAACACTTAGCCAATTTTTCATCTTTCCAAGCCCCTAATCTCTTGCGCCCTTGGTCAAAGAATTTGGATGAATACAATATGCTCTGCTCAACCTTGAGCTTAACATGCACAAGTATTTCCTATCCTCAACCTGATGACTTCCTTTGGCCAATACTTAGCCAAATTTCCAAGCCTCCAAGCTTCTAATTCTTTGCATAATTCCTAAGAGAATTAGCTCATATTTAAAGAGAAATTCCTCATCCATAACTACACAATCCAAAATTAGGTCATTCTCTGATTACATGCATGATATTTACAATTGATAGTACATTGTCCCTACACTCTAGTCTCAACTGGGTCTTTCTCAGAATCGACATGCATGAGTTTCTAATGAGGGAATATTCAGTTAAATGGAGTAACACTTGTGGATGCACGAGTGCACCAATTGACTGTTAATCCTCTATTAGTTCCACAAACGGTTATAACTAATTTAACTAATCATAACTCAGTAAATTGAGTTATCTAATTACAACTCATAAATAAACTCATTCCGGATCCCTAAAAATTAAGGAGAACATATACATGACTTCCAACTCAAAATTCCTAAGTTAAATATTACAATTTGCTATGAGAAAACAATTACAATTTTAATTCACAATTTAATTCAAGGACAAATTAAATTGGAATTTCTGGATTCTATTTTTAACATTTCTTCTTGTTATTTTCAACAGGTAGAAACTACTCTTCCTAATCTAGCATGGAAAGCTGAAAGGATTTCATATTTTTTACATTCACAACTGAGTATATGTGCATGTATGATGGTTAATTAAGTCAATATACATTATCACCCACCTTTTCCACTATCTCGAAGGGACCATGCCACATAAGCTTCATTTTTTTACCAAGACCCTATAGCCTCTCTTTGTTTAGTTGTGACCATACTTTGTGTCCCACCTTGAACAACTTCTTTGTTCTATGTTGATCATGCCTGGAACAAAGTATACTTCAGTATAAAAGTACATGAGACACTTGTATATAGATCTACCTAATCTTCTCAACAATTTTTTCAACCCTCAAGACATCCCCTATAATATCATCCCTCATTTCTCCTTGCTTCCCATATGCAATATCCAAAGGTGAAGGCATAAAATATACAAAACAAGTTTAAAATGGGGAGTTACCAATAGAAGTGTGGACTGCCCTATTATAACAGTATTGTATATATACCCAATTTTCATCCTATGTCCTTGGATTCTTTTGATTATAACCCCTAAAAAGCTGCACCAAAGTCCTGTTAACTACTTATGTTTTCCCATCTGTCTGAGTATGGAATGATGTAGACCTCCTCAACTTCATGTCCATATTCTCCCACAATGTAGTCCAAAATTAAATGAGAAATATCATGTCCCTATCTAAAACAATTCTCTTTGATATCCCAAAGTGCACCCAAACCTGTCCAAAGAACAAGTTTGTTGCTTCTTGCCCTTTGATAGTCTTTCTACAGGGAATTAAGACAAACATCTTGTTAAACCTGTCAACTACCACAGATAGGTAGTTATATCCCTTCGTAATTGTTATATCCCAAGGGTGAATAGGTACAAGTAAGGGATTTTATAGGCCTTGTTTCATGTTACTAGGCTTGCTGCTACAATAAAACATGCATCCTCTTATGAACCTAGCGACATGTTCTTGCATATTGGGTCAATGCACATACCTCTACAAGTTGGCCATTGTCTTCCCTACACCAAAGTGCTTTGCAACCATGGAGAGGTGAACCTCTCTGATTAGTTGCAAATTTTCACCTTTAGGAACACACAACTTATCTAGCCTATAGTGTAACCTATCTTGGAGATTGCAGTCAACAGTGCTATCACCATCATGCACATGACTTTGGTTCTACAATTGGTGATTTAGGTGGATATTTGTGGCCACCCACCTATTCCACCTATACCTCCAGTTTGTTTCATCAGTTTCCTTAATTATAGCATAATTTACTATTTTTAGCAATTTTTCTAGCCATGAACTTCTAGAGCTATTTTGACCCCCTAAACGATATATTTTTAGGTCTGTAGCAGGATCGTGCTAAAAATATTGTATTACTTGGAGAGACCTTTCTAACAAGATATCGTATGCATGAAACGAAGATCATATGACCAAGTTACAACCCCGAGAAGTTCACTGTCCAACTAACCCCAAGGGGTCCCACAAACGCTTGGTGTTCCATCTCCTACGGTTAGGGCTTTGGCTGTTTAGGGTCTCCCTTTGTTGTTCAATAATAAAAAAGGCCCTTGAGCCTCATTATAACATAGTTCAAAGGTATATAGTAGGCACATCTCTTCTCAGAGACAAGCTACCATTTCCCAAGCTATTTTATTTTCATTTTGTATCTAAGCATATTTTAGTTCTTTGATATTAATGAAATGAGTATTTATTTCTACTTCATATTTGTGTTTATGTTTATATTTGTATTTTGTTTCATGCCTAAACAAGTCTGGATTAGTGGTATCAAAGTAGTTTGTTATTTCTCTATTTTTCTATGCATGTACCCAACGCGGTCAGGGTATAAGGAGTTGGGACTTGAACTAGATGAGCCCTTGCAATACCAGTGCCTCCAACACCGATGACCTGCCATGGTGGAAGATACAAAGATGAGGGGGCAGGAGATCCTACCAAATTTTTGCTAGAGGAAGCTCTTGAGCGACATATGAACGGAATAATGGACAATTTCTTCTAGATCCTTCGGTGGATGCCAACAGGCGATGCATCTTCATCTAGTAGTCACTTTGAAGGTGTCACCCCTTTAAGGTACAAGTTAAATTTGATATCCCTATATTCAAAGGTCAAATAGATGCAAATGTTATAGATAAATGGCTAAATCTGCTGGATGGAAGGTTATTTTTCTGTCCATAAATTTTTCAACAAGGAGAAGATTACTTTTTCACTACTTAAAGACCCCCCCCCCCCCCCCCATGTCAACGAATGATGGGAAATTTGTTGTGAGAGACAGGTTGAGGAAACCTCTCTATTTTTAGTCATACCCTCTTGGAACTCATTCCTAGATGTTGTCAAGGAACAATATTACCCTATTAGGAGCTATGAAGACAATTACATACAATGGACTATGTTGCGGAAGCAAAGGGATCAAGATGTGCATGAGATGACAAATCTTTTCCATACCTTGCACAAAAACTTGGGTATCATAAATTCAGAGAAACATCTGGTGCTCAAGTACTGCAGTTGCTTGCACAAATACATTATGGAATAAATGGAGTTCTTGGACATCTCCTTGCTTGGTGCAACATATTGATATGCTACCAAGATTGAGCATACATTCAAGTCAAAGAAATAATACTTTAGATCTGCGAGCCTAAAGTAGAGCAAAGACACCCACAAGCCATAGAGCAAAGGGAAGATTTAGGGTGCGACCCCCTAGGACAACTCCTCAAATTCGCAAGCCAAGAATATTGGGAATGCGAAGAAGGACACTGACAAGTGGTGTGAGTTCCATAAAACTCCCACTCACAACATGAATGGATGTCATGCAAATAAGGCGCTAGTGGCCAAGCTAAAAGTCTCAGAGAAGGATGCATGCTATGATTCTAATCTGAAACCAGACAAAGGAACTGACAAGGGAAAGAAGATCACTAACGCGGAACCCACTGTGATGGTAGCCACCACCAATCTCCAAAAGGCATAACATGAGGATCTAGAGGAGGGGGAGCACCTCTTACACTTGCAGATGTGGGTAAAGGGTTCACTAATGCAGTTCATTATTGACAGTAGGAACCAGAGGAAATTGATCTTCGTCGAGGTTGTTAAAAGATTTAAGTTTTTTACAACACCACACCCATAGTCGTACACCATTGGGTGGTTCCACCAAGCGCGATATCTATGTGTCAGCCAACAATGTCACCTGCCCTATAGTATCAAGCCATTTGCAGATGAGGTATTGTGCGATGTTTCCCCTCTAAAATTCTGTAATGTTTTATTAGATCAACCATACCTATGGAAGCTTCATGTTGTATATGAATACATACCTCGTTCTATTATTATTACTTTGGTCAGAAATTGTACATGATACCAGAGGTAGCGTCGCCTACCGCCTTTTCTTTGATATTTGCTAAACAATGTAATAAAATCATTTCCCATATTAAGAAATTTGTCTTCCTTATGACTCTCCCTCAGAGAAAGAGGAAGATTACATCCACATCCACAACCTCTAGACATGGCTCCTCCACACAACAACAACATATGGACAAGGTTGTGGAGGAGTACAAGGGCATCCTTACCTCACCCACAAGGGTACCCCTACACTGTTAGGTCAAGCACTCTATCAATCTAACCTTGGACGCACCACTACCCAACGTACCGATCTATCGACGCTCTTTTCTGGAGAAAAATGAAATCAAGGGGAAGATTCAAGAATTGTTGTAGAAAGGGCACATCAGGCCAAGTTCATCACCCTCTGGGAGCCCAATTGTGTTGGTACAGAAGAAGGACAAAACCTAGAGGCTATGTATTGACTATTAGGCGCTAAATAAGATCAGTGTCCAGAATAGGTATCCAATCCCACAGATTGATGACCTTCTAGACCAGCTTAAGGGGGGGGGGGGGGAATATTTCAGCAAAGATTGACTTGATGTCTGGTTATCACCAGGTACCAATTGAACCCTTTGATGTGTGCAAGAATTCCTTCAAATCCAAGGAGGGACCTTTCAAATTGCTAGTCATGCCTCTCAACTTGACGACTATCCCCCCACAACCTTCATGAGGCTAATGGACAACACCTTGTAGCCCTTCACAAGCTTTTTCATGGTAGTATATTTGGATGACATCTCGATCTTCAGCCAGAGTTGGGAAGAGCATCTACACCATATTCGACATGTCCTTGAAACCTTGTGACAACACAAATTGTGTGCCAATTTGGAGAAATGCACTTTTGGTGTGACCCAAGTTCAATATCTGGGGTACATCATTAGTGAGTGGGGTGTACATTTAGACCTAGCTAAGATACAAGTTATTCGGTGTTGGCTAGCCCCAACCACTCTAACAAAGCTCCACAACTTTATGGGCCTTGCTAATTTCTATCACAGATTCGTGTTGGGATTCTCTCATATTACTTGGCCTTTCAATCAAGTCTCCAAGGGTGGAGTGAAAGAAAATTTATTTTGTTTTGAATCCCAACAAAAGATGTTTATCGAGTTGAATCATCGCCTCTACTTTCTACCAATGCTTACATTACCAGACCTACAACAACCATTTGCAATTGATACATATGCCTTTGACTATACTATTGGTGCAATTCTTACCCAACAGGGGCATCCGATGGCATATCACAGTGAGACACTTTTAGATACAGTCCGAAAGTATCCCACCTATGAAAAAGAGATGTATTCCATTATGTATCCCTGCCGACAATGGAAGCATTACATTCTAGGGAAGGAAATGGTCATCCACACAGACCATTGTACCTGGTAGTTCATATAGACACAAGGAAAGTTGTAAAATAATCACCATCAGAAATGGGCCACATATCTACAATAGTTTAATTTCAACATTAAGTACAAGAAGGGCATCACCAATAATGTTGCACACTGCCTCAACCAACCACTGGTTATGGTGCTAACCACTTTGCTTGACTCTTGTGGACATGAGACTTGGAGATAGCCACATATTTATAAGAATGATCTAGAATTTGCCACCACATACTATATGCTCTTGGAAGGTAGGAAATTTCTAGAATTTCACCTCCAAGACACATTGTTATGCCACCTCAAACACCTGTATGTTCCCTCAAGTGAGTGTGCCAATATGATTTGGGAGGCACACTACAATCGCGTTGCTGGCAATTTTGGGGTAGAAAAAATAATGGTTGTGTTGCAGAAGTATTTTATTGGTCAAACCTTCGATAAGATGTTGGGAAGTACATTAGATCTGCACTACCTACACCATTGCCAAACCTATGATCACGAATTAAGGTCTATATACTCATTTTCCTACTCCTAACCATCCCTGGGAATCCATTTCCAAGGATTACATGTCGGGCCTTCCTTCTACCAAGCATTGCAACCATTGTGTTTTCATAATCGTCGATATATTCTCTAAGATCATCATTCTTGCAGCCTGCAAGAAGTGTATCACAACAAAAGTCGCTACCAAACTCTTGTTTGAATGAGTATGGGTACACTTCGGGATCCCACAGTCCATTATATCAGATTGGGACAATAGTTTCCTAAGTACATTATGGTCAAGCCTCGGGTCTTTGTTGGATACCGAGCTCACTAAGTCTACGAATTTCCAACCCCAAATGGATGGCCAAATAGAGTTCATCAACAGGATGACTATGCACATCTTTCACATGTGCAACTCGAAGCGTCCATGCACATGGGATGAAAGCCTCCCTATGTCCAGGACAACTATAATAGAGCTCTCCACGGCTCAACTGGCCACAATCCCTTTCAGGTGGGGTTGGGATTCCAGCCACTATGTCCCATTGATGTTTCCATACCACTTGCAGCTACTAAGGCATATTCAACTCATGTCCAGTCCGAAGTTGATAGAGCTATTGGCTTCATTTAACCCATTCATCACATCCACTAGCAGGCACATGAAATAGTGGAGAAAGAAAATTTTAAGTACAAACAAATTCATGATCAGCATTAGGTTCCACACAAGTTTTAGGTGGGCGACAAAGTTTTTTACATTTGCAGAAGGAGTGCCTCATTGGGGCCCATCGCAAGCTTTGTTCACTCCTATATGGGTCGTACACCATAACTAAGGCTATATGAGATCATTCTTTTGAGCTCATCATTCCACCATTCCTTGGCCTACACACAATATTCAATCTGGACTAATTGCGGCCATACTTTTCCCCATTGTTAGACACATTAGGCATTGCTGAGTAGATGACACCAATATATCTCAACCAAAGTTGGATTAAACATGCCACGACTCATAGGATCATGGACACACAAATCAAAAACACTTTCTAGTAGAGGATCTAGCTATATTGAGTTGTCAAAGCAGGCCAACTCCTTCATCGGGGCAAGTGGCTCACTAGGGACCAAGTTCAATAGAAATTTCCTCACCTCATGGAGGCTCTGCACACAATGGAGACTATGGAGTAGCAGTATCCTCTCCGTGGATAGAGATGATCCCTCTAGCCCAAGAGATTGGTTCTAGCGGCAAACAAGACAATCTAATGTAATTTTTCTTAGATTAGAATCGAATAAGAGGGCCTACTTCTTATAACACTAATCCACTTGATGGTGATCTTGCTTCCTTGCTCCAAATTCCTTTTGTTCCTTTCGTTCAAATACCTGAAACAAACATGCAAGAAAGAACAACAAACATGATAGCATAAAATCGAATTCAATCTACTTAAAAGGTCAAGGAGTTCTAAGCTATCAAATGTAATATTACACACGATATAGGAAATAAACCATTAGCTGTATTAAAATAAACTTCAAAGAGAAATACAATCAGAGTCTTAACATTGCAGGTTCCCTTCGACATGTCCGGGTTCTAGCACCACTATAAGCATCTCATGATTCACCCTCAAAACAATAGAAGTTCAAGGCTTCTTCCTCTTTAATCCAAACCAAACGCTACAAGCTTATTCTCCCTTCACATACAAACTAGAAGGTTAAAGTTCTCAAGATGGCTATCAAGATTATCAGGTTACTTTAGCCCTTTCATTAGTTAGTTGAGGTTGGAAAATGAGGAGTTTATATAGCTTTGATAGAGGGGAAATGGATCCTCTTATGATGGGAAAGGTCTTATCCCTTTTGGTTTGTTCCATTTTAATAGGGGAAAAGAGCCCAAACAGTCTCTCTCGGCTCTATCTTGCCCAACCATTTACCATACTTCTGTTCAGGAAGCTTTTAGACCTGGAAGCTTCGACTCCATTTTAAAAACTTTCTTAGACTCTACAAATTGGCACAATGAAGAAACTGAGTGCTAGCATCTATCTTGAAAACTGAGTTTGAAGGAATATTCTTGGGAAATGATGTAAGAGGGAAATTTTCTGCAGATGAAGAGGGATATAGGGACATGTTCTTCATCGCAGGGAAACACAAAAGGGTCACTGTAGAGGTCCTCTAGGATCAAGGAAAGGGGAGTACAGGGATAGTCACAAAATGTTGTGTAACAGATGCCCCCTAAAGCATGAAGGTCGAACAAGAGTGAGGGGTGAAATTATTTACGAGTAGATGCATGGAACTGGAGACTGCCAACGGAAAACCTACAAGAAAGCATAGATACATATACATCACTGAAATCTTTGATACATGAATCGTGGTATGGACACAACCATCTAGAAGAAGATCATATAAATGGATCCAAGGTATGGGCGCAACCATCCAATAAGAAGGACCGTATCAAACCCAAGGTATGGTCGCAGCCATCCAATAATGACAAGGATCACATATAACAGACTCATGGTATGGTCGCAACCATCCATCTGAAAGAGATATGTATGTAAGCATGATCATGTCACATTGCCCTACAACCTAGACTTTTGTAATCTGAGCCCAGGGTCTTGCGCTCCAACACGACCCGATCAAAGTACAAATTCTAGCATGTGAATAGATGTGTTGACATCAAACATGCTAGAAAATCGCTTGATTACCAGTCAATGATGTGAATTGTTAACAAGCGCGAGAGAAACCACCAATAATGACAATGGCTCTCAAGGTACCAACAACACAATTTATGGAGTTTTTATAAAGGAACTGAATTTGAACACCCATGAAGTCACTCGATCGAAAGCCAATGATGAGAACTTGTTGTCGAGTGCGAAGAACTTGCCATTAGGGCATGCAAGCTCTAAGGTACTGGAAGGGGGTCTCTCGGCCAAATTCCCAGATAATGAGCTGAAGTCGACAGGAAGTGACCATGTCGAAGGAGGTCCGTGATGTATCCCACATCATTGACCCAAGACAAAGGGATGCAATGATTATGGATGATATAGAGAATCAGGAATGAGTGTAAACTGCAGAAGGATTAACCCTTGAACATATCGGCGACATGACTCCGAAGTTTGGCAGCTTTTGGATCCATAGGTTCAGAGGTCATGATGATGTGGTAGAGATCAGATGGAAAGGAAAAAGTGGCAACCCAAACCCAGGAAGGTCAATGATGAAGCGGGGATATCCCAACCCGAAACGAAGCAGAAGAGTGTCATGTTCAAGAGTGATAAGTTGCCAACACAACTGGTAAAAATTTCCCATTTTCCCCCACCATTTCTAGCAAGTACCGCAATTATTTTTTATCACAAGCTTGAAGGGGATATAATATGCTTATAATGTAAGTCCATCCTTCAGATAGATCCGTCCTAGTAATATTAACGATCCCTAGGAAGGAGAAGCTCGTGTCCTTCATGGTGACGAATCTGATGTCGTTTTAATCTTTTAACGAGTTCGACAAAGGGAAAACTCAGTATCTTTTTCATGTTTAAGTTTGAAAAAGACACGGAAAAGAAAATTCCAAAAGGTCCCTCTTTGTAAAGTTGTCTCTCGAGCCCGAAAATGTAGAAAACAATATTCGAAAGAACCTCTTGACCATGTCAGCCAAGGAGTACCTTTTTCATAAATAGTTTATCCCAGCCCGAAAAAGGGGTAAACGTATACTAGGTTAATGACTTTTTGAAACCATTTTACAAGGTTAAAACAACAGGAACTCGGTAATATTTTCATTTTTTGGGAGTCAGAAAAGAGCTTAAAGTGGACTCCCCATTTTTATTTTCTTTAACGAGTCAAAAAGGGAAAAATACTCAGCAATATTTTGATTTCATTTTTTACGAGTTGGTAAAAGAGCTTAAATACGACTCAAGTTTCACATTACCACTGCAAACCGTCACCTATCGCTGCACAAGAAGCAAATGTATTATCCATTTCTAATGAAAAAATGGTGAAACATACTTTTTAAAACCATAAAACATGGTGAAAAATTTATAGAAAGGGAAAAAGTAAAACATTTTTTACCATTTACCTCTTTTACCTCATTTGGAGCAATTTTTACCCACTTGTGCCCTAAATCTTCAGGAGTGGATTGCTGCAGATCCAGGATGCTGATCGTCGAAACATTTGTTGTAGGTAAGAGCTGTGGCCCTACTCTTTGTTTTGATGCCCGTTTTTCATGAATTTAACCATCTTTTTGGTGTTTTAAGGGATTTTTGGCAAAAAAAAATTGCCCACGGTCGGCGCGGGATCTAGGCACAGGACTGCATCGATTGAGGATTTATAACACAGGCACTCGTGTCATCGACGCAGCTATTTTAAAAACAATTGCGCTGGCGCGGAGAACTGTATTTTTTCAAATTCCCACTGATTTTATTGCTTTAAATCTGAAATTCCTCTTGCAAAAATTGATGTTAAGTTGGATGCGAGGTGTTTGTTGGCAAATTACAACAAGAAAGATGGTGATCGAATGGAAAGAACGTGAGCATGAAAGAATAGATGAATTGGCATTGGAAGATCCAAACTGTCTGGATGCATTGAGGAACTGTGGGCTCCTCTAGTTCTTTCTTACACTGGGGCTTCGGGCTCAACCTGAGCTACTACAATACCTTATTAGTCGATGGGACATTGGAGGAGAGGTATTTGTGATCCATGAACAAGAGCTAAAGCTAGAGACTTCAGACATTTACTTCATTACTGGACTGTCTCGCAAAGGTGAATCGATCCAATTGTATGGAGGCAGGCACATTGGGGCAAGTATAAACATGCTCCTTGCCGAACATTGCTCAGGAGCTTTGAAATCCACAAGTGGCAAGATCGATATCGTGACTATATATGATATTGTATTAAAGGTATTGCTCTTGACCATTAATAGGGTAGTTGGGGCTCAAGCATTGCATGAGTCCAACAAATCCAAGTTCCAGTATGTGGTAGACTACACGGTGACCACTATCATCAACTGGGCAGAATCCATGAAATTGAACATGAAACACCAATTATCCAAATGCAAGGTGGGGAACCTGAGGAAATTTGGATATGGTTATGTTCTAGTGACTTTCTTCTTGGAACGGATCAAATTATTCCACTATCACCTAGCGAAGGTGAACCCCCCGATGCCACGAGATCCATGGATGGTCCGTTGGGGCGATCTGATGCCCAGGACTGGAGGGGTCTAGCACATGTCATACAAGCCTGCTTTCTTTGCATGGTTGAGGTGTCAGTTGATTGTTGTGGAGGATTGGCCATATAACGGGACTGACTTTTGCTGTGATCCTGACATGTTGCTCCCAGAGGGAGAGGATTTTGATGATGGAGGTGAGCAAAATATTTTCTTTTTTTGGTTTTTTATTGTTTTTGTATATATGTATTCGTGACATATTTATTATGTAATTGTAGATGTTGGACAAGAAAGACCAACAGGGATGTCCCATATAACTAGATGCGTGGCTCGACAATTCGAGGTCGCTCCTTATCAGGAAGGAGTGGACAACGAAGAAGAGATTTCCCGAAATCTGGAGGGCTTGACCAAAGGAATCCCAAAGTATGCATGGATTGAGGACATTCCTCGCCGCTATCATAGGCACACAGTGGGGGTGTCAGATCGGATTCGACGATTACTGACTCATGTAGTATGAGCAGTAACATCTTATCATGATCACCACACAGAATAGTCCATAGTTTAGCATTTACAGTTTTGAGGCCTGCGAGCCACGGATGTATTCAGAACACATATATTATTTTTTGGATGTTGATGTATCACACTCAAACATTATCGACATATATATATGCTATATTTCCTGTTCACTATGATACATTTTTTTTTTTTCACATATTGTGTAAATGTCTGTCTAAAACATAATTAGCCAATGCATTTGTTAATGTATTCATATGCCTAGGAATGTGATGATATGTGAGATAATCAAAATTTATTTCCAATAGACGAATATGAAAATACATTCTCAATATCTGAGGGTTTCTGACAGAATATTTCCCATTGAGCTGAAGAACAACAAGTTGGAAATCAAGGTTAACAACCATTTCTTGAATGTCAAGAGCAATGGCCTTTGACAAGAGTTTGATAACTGCGCTATATTCAATAATGTTATTAGTTGTTTGACCCAAACAAATACCTTGAAGATCAATCAACTTACCATGAGGGTCATAAATATCTCATGTTGTGGATGATAGATTCCGGGTACTACGACAAGCACCATCATTGAAACCGACGTAGGGAATCATAGACATCTGCAAAGCAGGTGAAGACATAATAAGTAGGAAAGTTGCTTGAAAAACACACAAAACCAAACTTCATAAAAATGAATAACACACTTATGTACACAAGTAACCATGCAATATGACTTACGCCTAATAATTTTTGAGGTATAGTCCATTGTGGGGCTTTCTCAAAGGGTTACCCTCATAATCAATTAGCTCATAGGCCCCTTTTTGTAATACATGCTTGACAATATAGGGCCCATGCCACATGGGTTCAAATTTACCTGCCCCCAGCTTATCATTAGCTTGGTCATATAGCAAGATCAAATCACCCTCAGAGAAAGCATGAGGAGAGACCGACTAATCAAAATGGGATTTAGCTCGCTTTTTATGAGCTTCAATGACTAAAGTATCGAGACGACGGGTTTCATCTAGTCATTCCAAATATAGGAGACGCTCTTCTTGAGGTGAGGTTTCAGGGAGTAGTTCGACAACCAATTTGAGTGAGGGAATTTCACATTCAATTGGTAAGGTAGCTTCCAGACCATAGACAAGTTGAAAAGGTGTGAATCCAGTTGCGTCTTTAGTTGAGGTTCGGTAGGCCCATAGAACTGAAAAAAGCATGAGATGCCAATTGGATTTGTGCATCCCAATGGTGTGCTGAAGCATAGTAACTAAAAATTTGTTTACCACTTCAACTTTGCCGTTGGCTTGAGGGTAATACAGAGTTGAGTTATCATGACGCAAACTCAATTTTGAAGTCAGCTCAGCCATCATATAATTGCGAAAATGGGAGCCATGGTCAGTGACATTGGTTTGAGGCACTCCAAACCTAGAAATCACATGATTGAATAGACATTGCACCGTCGTTTTACCATTAGCTGAATATGTAGGCATCTCTTCGGCCCATTTGGTGAAGTAATCCACAACAACAATAATATAACCATGCCCCCTGACTGAGCAAGGGTTACATGTCATAAAATCAATGCCACATTTGGCAAAGGGACCAACGGTAATAATGGGGTGAAGGAGAGTGGGTGGGGCGTGCATTTTTCACTGATAAATCTGGCACTGGTGGAATTTGTTGACAGCAAGAATACAATCTTTAAAAATAGAGGGCCAGAAATAACTAGCGTAGAGAATCTTTTAAACAGTGGAATAGCCAGACAAATGACCACCACATGCACCAGAATGGCAGTCATTCAAGACTCTTTCAGCCTCATTTAGAGTTAAACATTGACGAAGAATCAAATCAACACCAACGCGGTATAAAGTATCCCCAATGATGCGGTAAGGTTGGGATTGATGTCGAATGCGTCGATGATCATCCTTGGACAATGCAGACCAAAAGGTAGAAGTTTGGAGATACACGATGATATCATCGTACCAAGGATCGAGAGTGATAATAAGAAAGAGAGTCTCATCAGGTAACTGCTCATCAACATCAGCAGGGAGAGAAGTAGAGGGACAGGAGCAAATTAACTCAGTAAATACGAGTGATTTCTTTGATTTGGAAGTAGTGAACACCAAATCGAATTCTTGGAGGATGACACTCCATTTGGAATATTTTACCCCAAGCAACTGACGAGTCAAAATATAAGTCATGGGGTTGCAATCAAAAATCACGGTTGTAGTGCGAAGGAGAATATAATGCTGAAAGCGTTGAACAGCCTGCACAACAGCCAAAGACAATTTCTTGAAATGAGCATAACGGGTCTTAGCATCGAGAAGATTGCGACTAAGGTAATAAATGACATTTTCATGACCTTCATCATCATCTTGCAGCAGGACCATAGCAATAGTGCTTGAAGTTGCAGCTAGATAGAGGAAATAATCACGATGATAATTCAGAGGGTGTAATAAAGGAGCATTAATGAGGATAATTTTCAAGTCATCAAAAGACTTTTGGGCAGTCTCATCCCAACGAAATAGAGTTCCTTGCTTAAGTAATCGAGCGAAACCAGAAGCTAGCTCAACATAGTTAGGCACAAAGCGACGAAGGAAATTCGCTTTCCCTTGCAGACTCTGTAATTGATGCAACGAAGAGGGAGGGGGTAGATGAAAAATAGCCTCGAATTTGAGAGGATCAAGACGAATACCATCCTTCGAAACAATAAAACTGAGAAGTCGGTCGGACTCAACGCAGAAGACACACTTATGGTGATTAAGCCGAATGTTATAGTGTCTACAACGAAGAAAGATATGTCGAAGGTGATTGGGATGGTTGCAGCGATTACGTGAATGAGTAGGAAGATCATCCAAATAAGGCTAAGTGATGTTTTTAATGTGATGAAAACATAAGACATTACTCTTTGGAAAGTAGCCCTAGCATTCTTAAGGCCAAAAGGGATATTTTTATATGAAAAGTCCCCCATGGACAGATAAAGGTGGTCTTGTGTTGATCAAATAGTGCAATGTTTATTTAGTTATAACCAAAGAAACTGTCCATAAATGAGAAAATCTCATTCCCATCACATTCATCTATGATCTGGTCTATAAAAGGAGTGGGATAATTGTCCTTTGGACAGGCATGATTAATGTCACGATAATCAACACAGACCTGAATGATGCCTTGTTTCTTAGTCACTGGTATCATATTGGACACCCAATCTGTCAAAGGAATAGGATAAATAAATCCAGCTTTAAGAAGTTTTTCAACTTCTCCCTTGATGGCCGCTGCTTTTCTAGGGTGCACAGGACGAAGCCATTGACGAATGGGCTTCATGTTAGGATAATTCGGAATTTCGTGCACAACTATACTTGGGTCAATGTCAGGCATTTCTTCATACGACAATGCAAAAACATCTCGAAACTCTTGAAAAAGACGATTATAAATCTTTATCTCATTAGGAGAACAAGTTACCCCAATATGAAAGTTTTTAGCGATACCAGGCTTATCAGAAATGTCAATAGGCATCATTTGGGTAATATTACCCATGTTCCCTTCTGACCAAACTTCATGGGTCATGATAGGTGTCTGAAGTGGCTGGGTCGGGTAACAAGAAGATTTTTTTCAAGATAGCTAAACATGGCTTCCAGGCCAGGTAAGAACAAGGAATGATGATGAGTATCATTCCAAGGTGCTTCCTCAAGAGACATAATTTCCATGATACTCTTGTCAGTATGAAATGTCTCGATTAAGGGATCGGAAGAGTTCGAAGAACAAAGTTAGGGAGATTGAGAATACGCGTCAAGAGAGGTACCCAAAGTAGTGGAATCAATAGATATTGAGGCCGAAGACGAAATAATCTCCACATAATTAATCTTGGCAGGGCTTAACGGCATGACATCACCCCAGGAATCAACTTGATCAGGAGGAGTAATGACCCAAGGATCAGACTTAACCTTCATCATGTTGACTGAGGCAACATGTAGAGGTGGGAGGGGAAAAATACCCATTAAAGCGGGATCTTTAAAAAGTCTAGACCCCACACTCTCATATGGAGCACCGGTATGCTTCACGTAAGGAACATTTCCATCCGAGGAAGAAGAGGAAAATAAAGACAACTAGTTGACCATGACGATTTTCCCTTGATGAGAAAAATGAAGCACACGGAATAGAGAGGAGGCTACAAAATGCATAGCATGGGTCCAACTCTGTCCGAGTAGAATATTATAGTTAAGATTTGCATCAACAATTTCTACTTCGACATTCATTTTCTTTCCTTCCAAGGTAATGGCAATATTAGGAAGGACACCGAATAGTCAAGAATCACGTCCATTAAAGGCTTCCAACATGTTAGGTGATTGATTCATGGTAGGAGAACCAATTTCCTTCCAACAAGACATAGACATGATGCAGCTAGAAGCACCTTCATCAATGACGGTCCTATGAATTGTATTTTCATTAATGATCACTTGAATGAGAAAGGCAATTTGATGAGGTAAGTGCAGAACATGGTTTTCTAGATCAAAGAAAATAATATTGGAATCAGATGGATCAACACCTTCAATGGCTGACAGTAATGCCTTCTGCTGAGAGGGATAACTTTGAAGGACCTCGAGAGCAAACATAGCTGATGGTGCCTGAGCCAAGTCCTCAACAATATTATAGTACTTAGCAGCTCAAGAATTCGTATTATACGAGGAATTTCGCAGAACACCCCAAGAGGGTGGTCGGACAATGGAAGCAAGATTAGGTCACTCTATATGGAGAGGAATGGAGGTTGATGGGATAGAGGAGGAAGGGGTACTTTATTTCTCTTTCCATGCCATTGGGGTTTGATAATTTGTGGATAATCTTTAGATATGGTAGCCACATTTATAAGTGTGTTCATCATAAACACCTGGGAACCTGAGGGAGCAGACGACTGTGATTGGTCTACCGTTTGGGTCTTCTGGGATGGAAAGCGTTCTTTTAAGACAGTCCGGGTCCCTTTTAGCAAGCGAATAACTTCAGATCGTTGGGGACAATCCCTAGTGTAATGATCCTCCTCACAGATGAGGCATGGATACTTCGACTTTCTTTGAGAAGCATCGCCAGCAGACAACTTCGAAGGGCCTTGTTTTAGGGCATCAGCTTTGGCCTTGCCTTTACCCTTCTTTTTACCCTTAGAGGACTTGTCCGCTGTAGTAGACTGAACAGTGTGAACCTCAGAGGTTTTACCACGACCAGGTGAATTTTGAGAGGGATCATTGGAACCAGTGTTCAAGACCGATCTCTGCTTGGAAGAAGATTTCGTGGGGGTCTGAGACACGGAACCAATCACTCCATCAACAGGTGGTGTATCCGGAGACTTCGATGCTATCAGATCGGATGATGGCATTGGAGCATTAGGTAAAATCTCATACAATGTGCCAGATTGCGAGTAGAAGAGGTCTAAATATTGAGCATGAGTAATGGCTTGCTCCTTAGTAACACATCCACCCATAGCTATGTACTTATCAATTTTACTGATGAATGATTTTGTGAACCATTCTTTCAACAACTGATTAGAAATTTCAAACTTGATTAGGTGACGCCGACGTCCCCATTCGTGGATGTGATCGGAGATATGGGTCACGATGTCTTGCTTAAATGACGTAAGAAGATAGGTGAAAATTTCATAGCAAATCGACAGTTGGAAATGATTGAGGAAATTCATAGCAAGAGTGTTGAAGTCACTATAGGTACCTCGAGGCAATTCGATATACCATTTCACTGTAGCCCTTGTGAGAGTTCTTTGAAAAAATCGTAAGTGGATAGAATCATCAACGTATAAATTGGAGGAGAACCAGAGGTGATATGTCATCATGTGGGCTTGTGGATCCTCCTTCGCTTTTCCCTCAAATTTCGGGCAATCGCTCAGAACTTTTTGTTATAGCTCCAAATCTCACTCTTATGGTTTGTGATGCTGCACTCATGGCCTAGGGCAACCCCTCCTTCCAGACCTGGTCCAAAAATTTAAAAAACAGTGTTTTATTCCCTATACGTGACATTGCCCTGAGTTAAACGCATGTACACGCGGGTCTGTGTATACCCAACCCGCGTGTATGTATTAAAACACTTAAAAAAATTAATAATTCCTTATTTTCAGGCGGAGATCGCGGGTTTTACCTGCTGATCACCTGTTAGTGCCCGTGGCCCAACTGTTCCCAACCAACTCCTAACTAAAAAACTACTTTGGAGATGGTATAAAAAGACATCAAAGGGAAGGCCTAAGAGAGAGAGAAAAGAGAGCAAGATTATTATGCTGAGATTTTCCCCTTAGACCAGGTCTGAAGTTCTTGGTGCTTTCTGCACTTCCCCCATTTTTCATAGGAAACCCTTGTTTCCATGTGTATTGGTGATCATTCATCCTTGATATCATCATTGAGTAAGACTTGGAAGGAGCTCTTGTTGGAGGCTTCAGGCTGGAACGAATCCGGGAGGAAGCTTTGCTTGGAGCCTGCTGAAGGTGTTCAGGTGATATCTTTCCGTTATATGTACTTTATTTGCCTTTATATATAAAGAAACACGTCTTTGTTCCCGAAACAATCTTTCTTTATGCTTATGAGATTCTTGTTTTGAATTCTTATGCAAGTGGTTACTTAAAGATTTTTATAACTAACTTTATAGCATTAAGATGGTTTATACATAAGTATTTGTACATGTACTGTTGTGTTCTTTGATTTGTTTGTCTTGCAGGTCAAAGGAAGAAGAAGGGAACTCCAAGAAGGGTTTGGACCCTAAAGGCCTTCTCGAACGTAGGACCTTAGGTACGTACCCTTAACATTAGAATTTGCTTAAAAGTAAAGATGATGGCTGTGTGTGTGTTTCTTTGAATAAGCAATTTTCAGGCTGGTAGAGTCTTAGCCCAAAGGACCCTCGGGGTACTTTCCCCTCAACCAGAATTGGTGACTCCACTGGGGACAACACTCTTGTTGTTCCTAGTTTGGGTAGTCTTCAAGCCAATCAAGACTCAGCCCCTCTGTTTGTTGGCTCTGACTGTCTGATCTGTTCTTGAACTCCAAGCTTTTCCAGTTTTTTCAGTCTGTATTTTTTTTATTTTTCTTGAAAATCCCAGATACGCTGTTTTTCTGGATTACAGAAGTGTATATACGCAAGTTGTACTAAGTGAACCCGCGTATACGCAGGTTTCCTCAGTTACAGTCGCATGTACACGCACTCTGCACATCACTGCAGGCGCGTATATTATCTAATTTTCAAGATTTATAAATGTTCTTTTTGCTGAATGTCTGTCTGGTGGTTTGGGTCAGTTTGAAGCAGTCATTTTCCAGTAACAGTCCTCTGTTCAACAGGGGGCATCTTGTTCCAAACTCTCTCTAGTTATAAGGAGTATTAGTCTTGGTTTCGTTGATTGCAAGCGTCATTGATTTTTGACACACAAGATTTCTGTTTAGGAATCTTGATTGCTCTGTTTCGGCAGAGTAGGAAGATTGGGTTCAATCTTTGTGTCCATTTTGCTTTCATGACACTTTTGTTTGCTTAACGAAATCATTTTTGTGACCATTTGCTCCTTCGTTTCGGGAAAGTTGTTTGTTACCATTTTCTTGAAACTTGTCTTTTGATCTTTTGGACTTTCATTGCTGCTTTTGATTGTCAAAAGCGATTTCAAACACATTTTATTTTTGTTGAGTTTTCATCATTTGAAAGGTGTCAATTCACAAAAGTGTTTGGTTGCCTATTTATCAGTCATTGGTGTCAGTATTTTTGAGAGCTTTCCTTTGAAAAAGACTTTTTGGTTTGATTGAAAGAAAATCTTTTGAAAGTTTTGAGTTTCGCTTTCTTAAACTTGCTTTTCATTTGATTTCCTTTTTTGCGAAGTGAAAGTGCTTTGTTTTTATCTTAGAACTTGTTTTTATTGTTTGGACGAAATGATTGGTAATACATCATCTTCTATCTAAGCATTTTAGTGGCAAGACAAAATTTGGTAAAGCAGCAACTTTCCTTCTTTGTTCTTAGAAGTAGTCTTTAAATCTTGCATCCACATATAGTTCTTGCATTAGGATAGATTTGCATCTCTTTTTAGGCATATTTAGTTTTGTTAGTTTTTGTGAGTGTGGAGTCTGAAAAGAAAAAGAAAATTTGTTTATATTACAAGTACCTCTGAACCTCATAGAAATTGCTCTTCATCGAAAACAAAAAGTGCATGTGCATGTAGCTAAGTTTTATTAATTTCTTTTGCGTCCATAAAAACACCACAAGTTTCATCTCCATCACCTTGTGACTTAAAGAACAGCCTAATAAAATCAAGCGCTAAATTAAAATCCACTGGAACTTTTTTGTTTTAGTCAGTTACACCAACAAGTTTAGGATTTTAGGGCCTTGGATTAGGCGAGTGGAGAGTTAACTCTCCAAGGCCACATAAAACGTCAAACATCAGAGTCTGATTAACGAGAGTAAATCCAATAGCGTTAGGAAGACCAGGAAAGCTCCGGATCTGGGAGTTAAGCACGAGGGTCTGTGAAGACAGGGAAGAGAGATACCCCCTCTCCTACTTGTCCGAACTTACCTCACGACTGTTCCGCCTGGCTTCTGCGACGAGTTGGTATCCATAGTTGCCTCTCCTAGGGATCTGCATAGGTGGCTGCGGAGGGGAATCCCGTGGCACCTGAGGTCGACGTTGTATCACTCTCGACAGTACTACTGGAGGGCACCCTTGCGAAGCTTGGGGGCTTGCACCGGCGCAGGCTGTTGTTAGGAGGTCAGTGTAACTTCCTCTGATACCTTCGCTGATAGGACTGGGCCCTCATCATCCCAGACTATCTTCGGAAGGCCCTTTGATTCACTTTCTCGTATTTTGGTGTCCGGTCCTAATCACCCGGAGCGGAAATACGTGGAAGTTGTTTGACTGGCTGTATCTTTAGGGACTTTATAGTGTGTGCTCTGTGCTCCTAGTTGGCCTAGCTTTTAATTTTTTGAGTCTTTAGTTAGATCATAACAAAAAATTCAAAGTGGCTGACCGGTCTCCAAGACGGTCTCGAAGACTTCGTGGTCTCTCGCCACCTAGTTTAGAGCCTTCTCCTAGAAGGCGCAGAGGGAATACTACTGGTGGGGTCCGTCCCACGCCGGTTGACGCATCGGGGATTGATCCTCCTCTCGGGGACATTAGCGGCCAAGCAAGGCCTGGTACTTCTGAGCAAGAGAGGGACACTCCAGTCCTTTCTCGAGTTCGCTTTCAAGTGGAGAATAACGTAGAGGTAGAAGAATTCTCAGAGTCGTTAGGGGCTCCAAATTCTCCACTACCATCTAGTTATCCAGACGTATTGCAATACGTTGGGCCTCTGTTACATAGACCATCGAGTCCAGGTTACGCTACGCGCTTACCATTTATGATCACTACTGGAAGCATGGCTTCTACGAGTGCTGCGACTATGCAAACCCCAACATCGGTGCAAGGGGGAGGAACCATTTCCATCCCCTCCGCTTCCTTCTTCGGATCTTTTGCTAGCACATCTTTGGTGGGGTCTACCTCCATTTCGTCCACGAGTGGAAATGCCCGAACCAATGCTTTTGGTACTGGTTCCTTCCTTTTTGACACCCAATCACAGGGTATTCCATCTGTTCCGTTTAGTGCCGCTACGTCCATGATGGGCAGATCGGCTTCATTCCAGGGCTTTCCTTTCAGAAGTGGTCATATACCACATTCCAACCCGACGGTAGGATCTATGCCTTTTTCTTCAGTAGGACAAAGCAGCAATCCTTTCCAAGGTTGGAATAACCCTGGGGTTAGTAGTGCGGGAACTGGGAATCCATTTACCAGCCAACAAGGGAGTAGGCCGTACTCCACGGTTAGCATGTTTCAAAGTATTCCTCCCCTTGCTTCGGCTTGGAACCCATATCAGGGGTTATCAACTCCTTACCATTCTTTAGGAGGAAACTTTGCGAGCTATGGAGGTTATACGGCAGGAGTTGGTCAAACTCCGAATTTTGCTGGACCACAAGGCTTGCCTTTTGGTTCAGCCGGTTCTACTGGTCACTTCGGGCAGCCTGGTGCCTCCCAAATCCCAGGACAATCTTTTCAGAACTTAGGGAGTTCTGCCCAGTCTGGGTGGAATCCCCTAGGTCCTCCTAGGCTTCCGTTTCTGGCAACGTTAAACTTGCCAGATCTCACTAAGCTAACGAATGACCCTATCAGATACAATCCGGCCTGGCCTCCGGTCCCAACCAAACTCCCTTCGGATATACCAAAATTCGAAGGGAAAAGTGGTGAAGATCCGGGCGATCATGTAACCACATTCCATTTGTGGTGCTCATCCAACTCCCTCATCGAGGATTCGATTAGGTTGAGACTCTTTCAGCGCACCTTGACTGGTAATGCGGCTAAATGGTATATAGAGTTGCCAGGGGGCAGCTTTACATCGTTCGCTGACTTAGCCAATATCTTCTTAAATCACTTCCAGTTGCCTGTTCGCTATGATGTCGGAACTGAACTTCTGGCCACCTTTCATCAGGATAAGGCAACCCACATTTCTGATCACATTCAGGAATGGAGACGGAGAAAGAGGCTCATTAAAGCCGAAATCCCTCCAGAGTACTGTCTAGAGTGGTTTTTGAAGTCTTTGCAACCCGAGATCTCCAAGGATGTCTCCATGTCTGGGGTCTATTCTGAGGAGCAAGCCATTTTCAGGGCCCAGCAATTAGAACTGATTTACTCTCAGTCTGGGATCCTCCAAAAGTACTTGCCAGATGCTCCTGGATCTAAGGTTGATTTAGCTAAGCCAAAGCCAGGTCCGCACGCGGATGGTATCGTTGGGTCAGTAGACACATCTGCAGTGAACTTGTTGAATCAATTGCAGCAGTTGTCATTACAAACTGCTTCTAACAACCAAGTCACATTGTCTAATCCTCCTGCTTCCCAAACTTCTTCAATTAATGCCGTCCAATCCGATAACCCCAAAGGAAATCAAAATTCCGATGGAAAAAAGAAAGGACGTGGTAAGAAGAAGAACCAGGATGGGAAGCCCGATGCAAATAAATCCGGCAACAACGCTGGTGGTGGTGGAAATGAGTCGAGAAAGAAAGTTAAGTTTCCTTGCAAGTTATGCAAAGGAGACCATCTAACTCATCTCTGCCCTAGAATTGAAGACGCTCAGCGCTTGTTAGGACAGCAAGGGACTTCTAGTTCGCAAGTTGTGTTAACTAACCCGTTTCCCCAAGGGTAGCAACTTCTTGTTGGCGCGAACTCGAACCCTGGTACCTCCGCAGGGGGCAACCAGGAAGGGGACAAGTCATCGAATGTTTTCATGATGGGTGCTCACGCTAATGTGGCCACATGGTCACGCGATTATGGTGAAGGTGAAAATTCTAAGGGTAAATCAGTTCCCAAAACTAACAACCCACTTCATATTGAGCGACCTTCTGTTGAGACTATACCTCGGGTACCGAAAGGTTCCGCTAAACGCGCGACTATCAACCCTAATATTAGGGCAGCCCAGAATTACTCCATTGTTGAGGATCTGGCCTAGAGTCCATGTGCTATGTCCGTGTTAGAGGTTCTCCAGTCATGTCCTGCTCAACGAAGTGCCTTGCTATCGGCAATGGGGGCAGTGGATCCAAGTAATTCCTTAGCTCTCACTTTTGATATGAGTAATGTCAAAAAGAGACTTCCTCATCACATGGCTTTCCAGATAAAGTCAACCTACCAGAAAACGAATATTTTTCGGACGGTTGTAGATGAGGGAGCTTCCACGTGTGTCATGTCTATGTCATGCTGGAAGGCCATTGGATCACCGTCGGTTGTTCCTTCACCCACCCTATTGACAGCATTTGATGGTCATTCTCATAGGCCATACGGGATTATCCCGGCTTTTCCTGTATGTGTTGGAGGAAAAGTCGTTAATATTGAAGTAGAGGTCATAGACGCTAACCTGGATTATAATCTCCTATTAGGAAGGAACTGGGTATACGAGATGGATGCCATTGTTTCGACTCTGTTTCGTGTCATTTGCTTTCCTCATGAGGGGAAAATCGTTAAGGTTGATCAGTTGGACTATTGCCCAGTTGATCCTCAAGCAAACTCTGACTCTGCTATTCCTTTAGTGGGTAACCCCCGTCCACCTATTGAGAGTCTAGGAGTCGGGATGTACTCTTCATTGATGGGTACGTTTAATCTTCCCCCTCCTACAGCTTGTATAGATACAATTTCATCCTCCAGGGATCCTTTACGGAGAGAGTTTGTTCAAACTCCTTATTCTTCGAATCCTGGAACCTTAGCTTCATCTGCGAATACATCAGGTGACGACAAGGTGGGTGGAATAGAATCTCTTATATCTACAGTAGAACCTAGATGTGAATCTATCGATAACTCTGTAGATAACCATTCTACTATTTCCTCTGGGAAAGAAATAGATGGTGATGTGGCTCATTTTCGGACCCTTGATTCCACCTCTGCATCGGATTGCTCGGATATTGTTTTTCCATCAGATGAAGCGGTATTCGAAGCAATGACGGCCGTAGATCGACCTTTGGAAGATTTACATCGTCGGTTACACTTTCATTCCCCTGTGCATGAAGTAGAATCTCGGTCCTCCAGTTCGACTAGTGATGTTTGTACGGTCCCTTTGGCTCCGACACATTTATTTTCCGAAGAGAGTATATTGATTGGTTCGATCGTCGTACCTATAAACATCCCTAGGAGTCAGTTGGCGGAGCCCCCTGACAGGCTCTACCTCAGGAAGTGCTTTGCTTAGCTTTGGCCAGGCAATGGCTTCTTTGTATTTTATGTATATTTGTACATATATTATCGAACGTTTTCTGATATCAGCGCTTTTTGGTCTGCTTTGGCAGGTGTTGATGGATGATTTGGTTTATTTTGGGTTCGCCGATGGTGCTAGTCGGCACACTCGGAATCTTGCTTCCGCAGCTTGGGTACTTTATTATCCAACTGGTCAGTTGATGGTATCGAGAGGCGTGTGTATCGGTCCCGCTTCAAACAATATGGCCGAGTATACAGCTGTTATCAATTTATTATCCGAGGCAATCTCTTATGGGATCGACTCGTTGGTAGTATATCTTGATTCTCAATTGATAGTGTCTCAGTTAAATAACATTTATCGGGTTAGGGATCCTTTATTATATCACCAATATTTAAGGGTGAGGTTGTTGCAAAGATCATTTATTTACATTAATTATTTGCACATTCCAAGATCTCAAAATTGGTTAGCTGATTCTATCGCTAATCAAGCATTAGACTGGCATATCAATCATTCATCATCATAAAATCATGCATCAAAAAATCAAATATATATATATATATATATATATATATATATATATATATATATATATATATCGCAAAGCGTCTCGAGTGTACATATGTGTGTCCAAAAATATACAAAATTGGGACTCAAATGCCCATAATCATGTCAGGCATATCTAACGCCTCGGCTTTGGATGAGCAGCTAAATAAGTAACTATAGCATTGGCCACGCGCCGAAAGACGCAAACCCAGTCACGTGGCATCCCAACCACATGACGCTACATATCTGGAGGAAGGTCCTCCATCTCGGCCATCGGTACTTGGCAGCTCAGTCTCGCCAAGTGTCGCTGGACGTTGTTTAAGGTCTGTTCCGCATCCGCAGCTGCCTCTTCGGCTCCTCGGCCATGCCGTCCATGCCGCGGGAATCCATCTGGTCGTACGGGCTCAATGTCTGGAACATGATCATCATATTAGTCATTTGAATCTCATCAAAAAATATTTTTCAAAGTTCATCATTATATTTGAAAAATCCAAAAAAAAAAAATCATAAAATCATAAAAATCAAAAATCTTACCAATCTCGCCCCATGCTGCATCCGGTGGTAACACTAGATCAGGATCTCCTCGGAAATCTAGCCCAACATAGGGGTAATCATCCACGGCGATGATTTGCTGCTCCCACCAGGTAAAGAAATCATCGTCGAATGCATTCCTAGGGACTTCCCCACCCCCCAGACGTTTCATCAAGTCAGCCCACCGGCCCATGCGCGGATCACGTGGACTACTGATGGAAACTGCTACCCTGGGGCGGAGTGCGGGAACCTTCTCGAAGAAGAAAGTGCATAAGATGGTTCCGAATCCAAAGTTCTTGGTTTGTCCCCTCCTGATAGAAGTGAGTTGTTCTTTCATGTTGGCAAGGAGAGGAGTACACCAGTCAAACACTGTAGTGAGACAGTCCACTGCCACGCTCATGTTTACCCGTGACGCCTGATGTAGTGAGGATGATCCGTTCACTCGACCTATGGTGAACAAGATTATCCTGAGTGACAAACTCGCCACATGTGGGATAGAGATCTGACTCCCGACCTTCCAATGACCCGGGCAATAAATCTGTACATAGTCATCTACACTGAGGCTATTCCATGTCCTGCCCCGGGAATGCACTACCTCTCCCCTTCGGGAAAGGCCCGTGATGAAATATATATCTTCCACTTCTACCCTGAGTGGCATCTGATCAATGATGAATGCTTCCTCATCGACATCCCAATAATCAATGAGTCTCTCGAGCAAACGCGTGTTGGCTTTCATATTTGGCAATTTGAAGAATTTTAGCAACCCGCATCCCCGTAGGGCATCTAATGCCTCATCATTGTTCATAACTTCATTATCCACAGCTGAGTGCTCTCTTTCACGCCATGTGAGAGTCATCCTAGAAGAAAAAATCATTTTCATCCGTTAGTTTTGTGTATAAAATTAGTTTGCTGCGCACACGCGGGTTCCCTTGTATACAGTCGCGTGTAGGGCCGTCGTATACGCGAGTTCTATACAGCCAACCCGCGTGTACACCGCAGAGCAATTTTTTGCAAAAATCTAACGGTGAAACATCAATTAAACTTCCTAAAAACTATCACAATTAATTGCAAGACAAGTTTAGTGCTTACCTGGAAGTTTTCGGCAAGTTTGAACGGTTGAATAAGTCATAGGGAAGTTTGCTCCTTTTGCTCCACAATTTTTGCTCTCCAAGTCAAACGGTGAAAATGGTAAGTCCAAAATTTCTTTTTATAAGTTTTGAAAATGCAAAATTTTTTTTCAAAATTTTATTTTGTTCAGTTTCATGTCACTTTTAACTTGGGAGCTTGGAATGTCAAGATTGGGTTGTTTTTCAGGACATTTTGGACATTTTTCGACGGTTCGAGACGGTTCCATGACTGCTGACCCGTCATGGCAGGTATCGTGTTCTCACTGGCCTATAGGTTAGGGACACCATTTTTCCGTTGCATTATGCATACTAGCCTCCATTTGACCGATACATCTGCCGTAGGGTCGATCCCATCGTGTTATGGTTCGTAAACCATTTTCACTCGCTGATTCTTTAAATCATGACACGATGGTAGAGCCATCCCTTTACATGGGCATCGTAGTTAGCACCTCACTGACATTTGTTGCCCATGCTGCTTCATTTTGAGTAGGCTCGGGAGTCCTCTGTAGTCCCGCCATGACTTATGCGTTGAAGACTCATTCCTCTTTGCTTCTTCGCTTCGTTCTGGCCTTATACCCTAGAGGCTCCTATGTGTGTCGAGTTGTACTTCTGCATTGCATGTTGACTATTTGCACCTTTTGGCCTAGAGCCGGCTTCACTTGGACTCATGTTTAAGCCAACTTTTGACCATGACGTCTGCAAAATCAACCTTGCATACCTTTGACTTCTGCAGCTTGACATACCCAGATCCGTGGAAGGAACATACCTCTGAGTGTCACTGACCAGTTTTCACCTCCCTGCATTGAGCATAGGAACGTTCCTTTCCCAGGAACTAGATCATCTGTTTCACCGACACTCGTTCTTTCCACTGTACTATAGCATTCTTTTATTCTTTTTCCGGCTTATCAGAAAAAGACAAAAAAATTAAATATTCCAAAAAAAGAGCGGGAACAGGGACATTATTTCCATTTATTGTTGGCAGCTAGAGTCAGTCGTGTCGCCCTTGAACAAAGTACTCAAAACAAAGTCTCCTCCGCATGGGTGGGATTTAGTTTGACTTAGGTACGCCATAACCTTGTTATCGAGTCAGTTCTCCCCCGATTGGTTATCTCTTCCAATCATATGGAGGGTTCATTCATGCCTCCTGCATGACGAACTTATACAGATTCATCATATGCTGCCACATAGTCACATTGAGTCGTGCTTTTGTTCAAGGGAAGTTAGCCTGAGTTGGCCTTTCTGCGGTGTCTCTTGACTCATTTTTCAGTCGGCCATCCCTGGTTGTCAGTGTCATGTCTATCATCACATCAGTTATATTGGTCCTTTACTCGTGCCGATTTGAGAAGGTCCCCACTGACTTCTTGTTGGCGGGTCTTGTCCTTATCGACGACGACACCTTGCTCTGAGGACAGGCCTAGAGCCGCACCCTGGCCCTATTTTCATTATTGATAGGTCACCTTGTGCTCAGCATCGATCAGTATCATGGGTCTTTGACTGAGTGGTTTCCCTTGTGTTCGACGTTAGCATACATTATCACACATTGGGATTCGTGCAGTACCTTGGTTTCCATTTGACCCTATTGGTGGATACCTCGCCTCTGTGTCAGCTTTCATTATTGGTTGGTTCAGAGGGTTTCTGCCGTGCGCTAGCCACATCTTGTGTACGCCGGAAACGTACTTCGGTTGGGTTACTACATCTTTTTCGTCTGATTCCTTCCACATTATTGGCCTACGGGTTACACTCGCGCTAGATTGATGGAGGATGCCTTAATGCCTTCCTTCTAGCGGATCTTTCCCTATCGACTCCGACTCATTGCTCTGGGGCAAAGATCTAGAGTCCATTTGGCAGTACCTTGGGGTTTGCAGTCATTAGTGGCAGATTCCTCGCTATCGACAGTGGGAAACCATCATTGTATCCTGATCGATAGATTCTTACAGGTGTTCGACTTCAGCTCATCTATTCACACTTGTTAGATTGTACTGGGTACCTTGATGCTCATTATCATTATCGGTGAGTAGTCTCGCGTTTGTTAACGGTATACATCAATGACCGGTAATCAAACGATTTCTCACATGGTCGACTTCAGATCATTTATTCCCATGGTGTAGAAATGTACCACGGCGGTCGGTGAAGACCTCAGGTTGTATCAGCATTCATTGGTTCACTTGACAGTTGCTCCTGTTGCTGCTAGTTGATACCACTCCACCTTATATGTTGCAGTCAGTCATGGCGACATTCTATATGCTGGCACCTGAGTTTGCAGTGTAGTACCATCCTATTCCATCATGTTCAGTTGGTACCTTTTGGGATCAGTCTTTGATATCAGTGATCCGTTGCATATTTCAGCATCATTGACAGTCTTATATGTGATATTCAGACATGTACTTGCTCCTTATGATGAGATGATCCATTATGTATCTTCCAGTCATTTATACTTGTATACTTAGTGGATCCGCTTGTACTTGATATGCAGACATGCTTTACTTTTCCTGAGCATGGGTATGCCCGCCTCAGACAGTGTTTCTTTCTGATCTCCTTTTGGTGGCTTGGCAGGCTGAATTCTGGTGAAGTCCTCCTCGGTTTTTCGACAAGACTTCCTTTCCATGTTCTTACATAATATATTTCGGCCATCATGTTCCCCTTCTGACCTCATATATTAGGGGGCATCTGTTATAGCTCCAAATCTCACTCTTATGGTTTGTGATGCTGCACTCATGGCCTAGGGCAACCCCTCCTTCCAGACCTGGTCCAAAAATTTAAAAAATAGTGTTTTATTCCCTATACGCGACATTGCCCTGAGTTAAACGCGTGTACACGCGGGTCTGTGTATACCCAACCCACGTGTATGTATTAAAACACTTAAAAAAATTAATAATTCCTTATTTTCAGGTGGAGATCGTGGGTTTTACCTGCTGATCACCTGTTAGTGCCCGTGGCCCAACTGTTCCCAACCAACTCCTAACTAAAAAACTACTTTGGAGATGGTATAAAAAGACATCAAAGGGAAGGCCTAAGAGAGAGAGAAAAGAGAGCAAGATTATTATGCTGAGATTTTCCCCTTAGACCAGGTTTGAAGTCCTTGGTGCTTTCTGCACTTCCCCCATTTTGCATAGGAAACCCTTGTTTCCATGTGTATTGGTGATCATTCATCCTTGATATCATCATTGAGTAAGACTTGGAAGGAGCTCTTGTTGGAGGCTTGAGGCTGGAACGAATCTGGGAGGAAGCTTTGCTTGGAGCCTGCTGAAGGTGTTCAGGTGATATCTTTCCGTTATATGTACTTTATTTGCCTTTATATATAAAGAAACACGTCTTTGTTCCCGAAACAATCTTTCTTTATGCTTATGAGATTCTTGTTTTGAATTCTTATGCAAGTGGTTACTTAAAGATTTTTATAACTAACTTTATAGCATTAAGATGGTTTATACATAAGTATTTGTACATGTACTGTTGTGTTCTTTGATTTGTTTGTCTTGCAGGTCAAAGGAAGAAGAAGGAAACTCCAAGAAGGGTTTGGACCCTAAAGGCCTTCTCGAACGTAGGACCTTAGGTACGTACCCTTAACATTAGAATTTGCTTAAAAGTAAAGATGATGGCTGTGTGTGTGTTTCTTTGAATAAGCAATTTTCAGTCTGGTAGAGTCTTAGCCCAAAGGACCCTCGGGGTACTTTCCCCTCAACCACTTTTGTCGGAACTGGAGGCCAGTAAGGTGAATGAAGGATAGGATCATTGGTGAGGCTTGAAACATTTGGCAGTTCCAATGTGGCCAAGAATGACAAATTCGTATTAAAAGGCATTTGGGGCCTTTGAGTAGGCCCAGACTGTGGAATCCATCCTTGTTGGTAAGGATTTTGTCCCCATAATGGAGGATTTTGTCCATATGCATTCTCTTAAAAATGGCAACAAGAAATGCTAAAAATAGCATTGCTATAACTAGTAGTTTGGGTACCAGTGTTGGACATAGCAACAA
Organism: Pinus tabuliformis; assembly: GCA_031772625.1. Classification (NCBI taxonomy): domain Eukaryota; kingdom Viridiplantae; phylum Streptophyta; class Pinopsida; order Pinales; family Pinaceae; genus Pinus; species Pinus tabuliformis. Next base: position 808,638,634 of record CM062810.1, read on the forward strand.
GGAATAAAAATGGAAGTGCTAAAAATAACATTGTTATAAATAGCATTTCAGGATGGATTCCAATTTTAGTTAGTCCCTGAACTAAAATTGAGAAGTAAAATTCGAATTTGATCTTAGTAGTTGTTTGTAAAATAATTAATTAATTCATCTTAAGTTAATTAGTTGTAGGAAATCAAACATGAAGTCTATGTGAAGACATGCAACAATTTCTCCTTTGATTGAGGAATTTATCTCGTAGTTAAAGAGATAAGGATGAGTTGTAATTTGAGTTGTAATTAGTTAGCTCAGTTAACTGAGTTAAGTCTAGTTAGATTAGTTCAAATAGTCTGTTGAACTAATTGTGAGTTTAGTTAGTTAATGCTTGCATGCATGTAATTGCTGCTCTCCATATAACTGAATATTCTCTCATAAATAACTCATGCATGTCAGTTCAGTCAGAGACCCAGTTGAGATCAGAGGAAGGGACAGTGTACTATCAATTGGAGGATTTTTCCTACATATGAAACTCATCCATGCAGAACGAATTATCTCCTTTAGGTTTGTGCAGTTATTTCAGAGGTCAAAGCAATGTGTGAGGGATTATTACACATAGGTGGTAGCTTGAGGACCCAGGAAAAACTGCACAAGGAATAGGAGGCTTGGAGGATTGAGGGAAGGCATATGTTGTGTCTATTCAGTCTATGAGCAGCAAAGGGATTGTACTGAGAGCTGGATAGCTTCTGAGCTAAGGCTTTGTGTAATCTAGACATATTTCCACTTGTATGATAATACAGAGATTAGGGTTTTAGGCTGAAGCTTTCCTCGGGTTATTTCTTCTGTGTTATGTGTGATTGATTTTTCATTCTTAGTTATATGTGTTCTCATTGATCTTGCTCAATTCGATTAAGCTTCCGCAAAGTTTGTTGTAGAAGTAGATCTTGTATTTTGCTTTAGTCTATTGCATAATCTGTTGATCTACAGTGGGAATTTCTACATGGTATCAGAGCAAAGGTGATCAAGGTGAAGAACAATATACTATAAGGGAGAAGTTTGAAGTTTGAGGTTCCTGAATATAGAAATCGAGTTCTTATCACATCTCAATTTCACCAATGGCGTTCAGCGGTTTAAGACTCGAGTATGCCCTTGATGGCAGCTTGAATTATATATCTTGGAAGGATCGCATGGAAGCAATATTAGAGGATAACAGTCTAAAGGACTTCATTGATCAAGAAGTCCCCAAGCCGACTGATGCTACTCAATTGGCGGAATGGAAGAAATGTGTGGCTAGAGCAAGGAGAATCCTTCTGGAGGGAGTTCGAGACCACATAGAATCGAGTCTCCATGGGAAGGAGACACCGTTTTCAATGTGGAAAACATTGAAAGATCTATATCAGAATAGCAATGATCAGAGGAAGCTGGCACTGAAAGTCAAGCTTCAGAAAATCAAGTGTGAAAAGGGCGACACGATATCTACATATCTGAACAAGCTCATCACCTGTAGGGATGAGCTTGGAAGTGTATGGATCACGACCACTGATGATGACATGGTAAGTCTTGCACTCCTCGGTCTTCCTAAGAGCTAGCATAGCTACAAAGACTAGGTTAATGTAAGAGAAAAATTGCCATATTGGGAACGACTTTGGTCGGATCTGATGCAGGAGGAAATAAGAAGAAGCACCAGAGATGGATCCTCATTGAAGCAAGATGAGGAAAATCTAGCCTTAGCAAGTAAGGAAAAGAAAGGGAAGGAGAAGGATTCTCATCCAAAATCCTGTTCTTTCCATGGTGGGAAGAAGTTTGACAAATCGAAAGTGCGATGTTTTCGTTGTCATGAAGTGGGCCATTTTGCTACAAATTGTCCACTGAGGAAATCCAAGAAGGGATCTGTGGAAGGATCAAAAGGTGAGGCACTGGCCTCATAGTTCGATTTGGATTTCACACTTTTCGCATGCATGGTTTCATCCATGCTGGGAAGTGGTTGGTTTCTTGACAATGGAGCTTCTTTCCACATGACCGGCGACAAGAGTTCGTTCAGTACCTTGGAGGAGAAAGATCTCCAGATACTCATAGCGATGGGTAATGATGAAAAATATGGTGTCTCAGGTGTAGGCATAGTTGTTTTCCAGAGGGAGCATGGAGCTCGAATTACCTTGACCGATGTCAAGTATGTACCAAGACTGAGGAAAAATTTGGTGTCGATCGCCATGCTGGAAGACAAAGGCTATGATGTAGTCTTCAGTAAGGGAAAGGTTTTCCTTCGACACATCACCACGAGACAGGTGAAGCAGATTGGTTCACGAGTCAAGAACCTGTATGCTCTTGATGTTCAAGATGCATGGAAAGCCTTGAGGAGCAAGGCAACTGATGCATACTTGGTGGTTGAGAGGGAGAGTACATTACCTCTCAACATGCAGCGCCAGAAGCAGTCTCAAACAATTATGGAGGAGCCACAATTAGTGAAGCAACTTCAGGAGGTTGTGGAGCAGCCACAACTGGAGAAGTCGAGAGTAGATCGAATGGAGGCATCCACTCATGCAGAGACCTACAGTAGGGGGAAATTTCGAGCCAAGTGGGCAGAGGGATCACATGCATCCATACCTCCAGGTCAGAGGTGGGGCGATGTGGAGTGATAGTCCCAAGAAGGCTGGAATAGGGGCAGGATCATTGAGGTACCCAAACTCTTTGATTAGACCTTGCTATGGGAGCCCCGATGAGGAGTAACGGGACTGGCTAAGTGGGTAGAGACAGATGCAAATGGAGTGATAGAGAGAGATACAGTGCAGGAATCCCAAGACAGTGCAGAGCTAACAGGCTGTAATAATGCGAGAGGCACAAAAGTGTTGCACCAGTGCAGGATGGCACAGAGATGTGTGCAACGGTGTGAGATGCATGGAGTGTGCAGCAACTTAGAGGTCAGAGAGGGATCACTTGTCAGTAGTAGATGGAGCTTCAGTATCAGAGGATGTTTCTAGCCCAATAGGGAGGTCAGTTGGGAGTTTTTTTTTGTTTCTAGAGTTGCTGGAGTAACAACACTTGGGAGAAGTGTTGCATGCAAAATGTTCCAAAGGTTCACGATCGGGTTCAAGTTGAATGCCTTTCTTGTTGAGAGGGAGTGTTGAAAATGGCAACAAGAAATGCTAAAAATAGCATTGCTATAAATAGCAGTTCGGGTACCAGTGTTGGACATATCAACAAGGAATGTAAAATGGAAGTGCTAAAAATACCATTGTTATAAATAGCATTTCAGGATGGATTCCAATTTTAGTTAGTCCCTGAACTAAAATTGAGAAGTAAAATTCGAATTTGATCTTAGTAGTTGTTCGTAAAATAATTAAATAATTCATCTTGAGTTAATTAGTTGTAGGAAATCAAACATGAAGTCTATGTGAAGACATGCAACAATTTCTCCTTTGATTGAGGAAGTTATCCCTTAGTTAAAGAGATAAGGATGAGTTGTAATTAGTTAGCTTAGTTAACTGAGTTAAGTCTAGTTAGATTAGTTCAAATAGTTTGTTGAACTAATTGTGAGTTCAGTTAGTTAATGCTTGCATGCATGTAATGGCTGCTCTCCAGATAACTGAATATTCTCTCATAATTAACTCATGCATGTTCGTTCAGTCAGAGACCCAATTGAGATTAGAGGAAGGGACAGTGTACTATTAGTTGGAGGATTTTTCTTATATAGAAAACTCATCCATGTAGAAGGAATTATCTACTTTAGGTTTGTGCAGTTATTTTAGAGGCCAGAGTAGTGTGTGAGGGATTATTACACACAGGTGGTAGCTTGAAGACCCAGGAGAAACTGCGCAAGGAAATAGGAGGCTTGGAGGACTGAGGGAAGGCATATGTTGTGTCTATTTAGTCTATGAGCAGTAGAGGGATTGTACTGAGAGCTGGATAGCTTCTGAGCTAAGGTTTTGTGTAATCTAGACATATTTCCACTTGTATGATAATACAGAGATTGGGGTTTTAGGCTGAGGCTTTCCCCATGTTATTTCTTCTGTGTTATGTGTGATTGATTTCTCATTCTCAGTTATATGTGTTCTCATTGATCTTGCTCAATTTGATTAAGCTTCTGCAAAGTTTGTTGTAGAAGTAGATCTTGTATTGTACTTTGCTTTAGTCTATTGCATAATTTGTTGATCTACAGTGGGAATTTCTACAGATTCTGATTTTTCCCCCACTGTAGGTTACCTTGCCCATAGGGAGGATTCTGTCCTGGGTAGACTTGATACTGTCCTGCCATAGGCTGTTGATAGGCATATGGGTTAAAATGCTATTGAGCTTGTTGAGCTTAGACGTAAGGATTTTGAAACTGCTGACCCTAGACATACTGATTTTGCACCTGCTGCCCCTAGACATAAGGGTTTTGAACCTGTTGCCCCTGGATATAAGGATTTTGAACTTGCTGCCCCTAGACATAAGGATTTTGATCCTGTTGCCCCTGGGGTTGACCTTGACCTTGCAAAGTTTGACCTTGGACCTGAACGGCCTGACCCTACTGATATGCATATAGACCTGTTGCTGCAAAGGCTGGCTTTGCAGCTGCATGGGATGGCCTTGTGGCTGCTGCAAAGATTGGCTTTGTTGCTACACAGGTTGACCTTGTGGCTACTGCAAATATTTCTGTTAATGCTACAAAGGCTGGCCTTGCAAGGACAAAGGTTACAAGGATTGCTGAACAAACTACATTTGCAACTACAAAGGTTGTTGCGACTGTTGCAAGGGTTACCCTTGCAGTTGTAGTAGTTGTCCTTGCTACTACAATTCTTTCCCTTGCTGCAATGAAGGTTACCCTTATTGCTGCAAAGGTAGTTGGACAATTCCTTGATAGTTCCCAATTTGAATATGTCCATACCCACTGGGCATAGTGGATTGGCCAGGCTGAACATAAGGTCCAACTTGAGGAATGTAAGGCGGGGAAACCAAGGCTTGTGAACCATACGGAACATAATCCGATTGGAATGTAACCTGCGCCACGTATGGTTGCTGGTATTGGATGTTAACTAACCCGGATGGATCAACAGGGTTAGGAATAGTGCCATAAAGAGGTTGATTCGTTCTAACCATGTGAGTTTGTGATCCACTCACATTGGTTTGGCCTGACATCATAGAGATATTCGGATCTTGCCCCCCCAGGCAGTGGTATAGTTTGTCCACTCACTGGAGGGGTAGAAGAACTTACCGAGATCGTCGGTTGAATTGGAAGAGTCGGTTAAAACGACGAAACAAGTGGAGACGGAATGGTAGGTTGAACCGAAACTGAAGTGACTATAGTCCGTACAATCTGTCGAGAGGTCATGTTCTAGATGAACGGACCTAAGGTAGGCATCGTGCCAGAAGACCAGATAAGATTCTGATACAATGATGAAGCACTGGGAGTGCCTGAAACCAACTGATCTAGAGAGGTATAACCATGTGGCAATAAAGGCTCACTAAACTCAGGGTAAACGCTAGACGTGATGGCTCCTGCGTAAGGGAAACCTTTCGAAGGGAACTCATATGGCTTCTCATCACCCACTTGAGGAGTGTGAGTGGCAGAAACTTCTGACTGACTTAGAGAGGAGACTGGAATTTCGCCTTTTGACTCCATAGGAAACAACCGATAATGAGCCAAAGATGAACGAGGAGACAACTCCAGCAGAACACCCAGTTGATCGTACGGACTATAAGGATGTTGTGGAGATACCACAAAAGGGTCTATAACGAGTCCTTGCAGACTATCAAAAGTCTGAGGACTCTCGGGAGTTTGGATAGGATTATCAGGGGAATCCGAGCTAGATTTGTAAGGTGACTCAGTATCTGACAGAGGCAGACGAGAAGAAAAAGGTTGAATACTAAGAACAATTCCAAGTTCAACACCTTGATCCTCAAGTGACTACGAAAGTTTAGGGAAATCTTCTCCGAAGGACCTTCCAGATGAAGGAGAGGAAGAGGAATGAGGAAAATCTGATGGTTCAACCACGATGACTTTGTCTCAAACAAAAGAGAAGAGATATTAATGTCAAGGATTTAAAAACATATTAGGGATATACTCACGATGTGGTCCATAATAAGACTATCAGGAATTTGATGTGATCGTGGGCAAAACAATTTTAAGATGCTGAAACATACTAATGTCTTTTCATGTTTTAAGAGTCGAGAAAAAGTCAAAGATGACTCTAGTCTCTTTTGGTTTGAATGAGCTCGAAAGGACAAGTGCTCGTTGATATTTTAAATTTAAAGAGTCAAAAATACCAAAATGACTGCTCAGGATAATCTAGGAAAAAGGATTACCAGGTAATCGTGAACTGCAGAATACCTCTCGGCGAACCGAGAAGTACGGGCAGGCAATCTCCCCGAATGCTGTGTTCGGTGTATCGTGTTTACAAGGCAGCATATTTGACTTCCTACAGATAAAGGATTGCAAACCTAGTGGGGTATCCCTTTATATACGCGATGGTACAGGGAGCACAAGTCCATACTAGCGCTGTCTAATGCCGAAGCGAATGGCAGTTGCTAGGTTTAAAGACACTAGAACATGTCTCTAGCCTAGACCTCTAAATGTGAGCGTTTAGTTTCAAATGAACCTTAGGTTAATTGAATATATATTAGAAGTTTATCTTGAAATTAAGTCTCAGTTTTTTGGCCCTATCAATGTCACCTGAAAACTCTTATGTGCAGCTATATGAAACAAAACCCTTTCAATTCGATGAATGCTTACACTAATTGAGAGAAGAGAAAACAATCAATGCAACAAACAAGCAATCGAAAGTAAGATGACCCTTCACTACTTTGTTTTTCAAAACAAAATAATGAAAATTCTTTCCACTTCCTTCTCTTCCTATCAAATGCACTTCAACTAGTCCTTTTAACAGTAAAAGAAGTTCATTTCATTTCACATGCTCATGATGATGAAATTCTAGCTTTCAATGATGCCAATCAATGCAAAATATCAATTAAACAAACTAGAATGATGTATTTTCTTCAATGGAATGCTAAAACGAATCTTTCACATGCACATTTCAATGAAAAATTTCAAACAACTAAACATCAATCAAATGAAAATCACGATAAAAAGAAAATCCTTTCAAACCATATGCAAAGATTCAACCGAAACAAACCGAGCAATGTGATCTATGCTTGGAAAAGAGACGTTCAACAAGAGAAGAATAAATGAAACTTTTTACTTGTTCAATTGAAACCAAAGGAAAATAGATGCAAGGACTAAAAAACAAAATGCATGAAGCAACAAACCAACAACTCCACTTGATGAGCATACAAACAAATGAATGTACGATGACCTAGATGGCCTAGGGACACAAACCATCCAAAAACTCAAAAAATCAAGTAAGGCAATCTCAAACCAATCAAGCAAACAAAAAAAGCTAACAAAGCATTCTAGTTAGGGAGAATACATGCAAACAAACCAAGAAATAGAATTTATGAGGACAAGACACACTGACAATGATTTAGGAGAAACCCTGATTTTAACCTATAGGCATCGGCACGACTGTCTAACTAGCAACAAGCACCAGAAGGGGCTGTGGTGCAACTGTTCAAAGGGAACTCATGTTGGTTGGCATGACTGTTAGAAAATAAATAGCGCCGATCGAGGGATTCAAAGAAAAAATTATTTTTTTAACAAACCAGAACCATACCTGTCACTCTAAATTCAAGAATCAAAGAAGTAGATGACTTGAAGTACATATTACCAAAGAGAAAGCGTTAAACAAGAAAATTTGTCACAAATCATGAAATGAAAAACAATCGAAAGAGAGGTATGGATCCCCAGCGGAGTCACCAATTTGTGGAGTAGGAGTATCCTCTCTGCAGACAGAGATGATCCCTCTAGTCCAAGAGAGTGGGTCTAGTCACAAACAAGAAAATCTAATGTAAATTTCCTTAGATTAGAATCGAATAAGAGGACCTACCTCTTATAACGCTAATCCACTTGATGGTGATCTTGCTTCCTTGCTCCAGCTTCCTTTTGTTCCTTTCGTTCAAATACCTGAAACAAACATGCAAGAAACAACAACAAATGTGATAGCATAAAATCGAATTCAATCTACTTAAAAGGTCAAGGATTTCTAATCTATCGAATTTAATATTACACACGATATAGGAAATAAACCATTAGTTGTATTAAAATAAACTTCAAAGAGAAATACAACCGGAGCCTTGACGTTGCAGGTTCCCTTTGACGTGTCTGGGTTTCAGCACCACTATAAGCATCTCATGATTCACCCTCAAAACAATAGAAGCTCAAGGCTTCTTCCTCTTTACTCCAAACCAAATGCTACAAGCTTATTCTCCCTTCACACACAAACTAGAAGGCTAAAGTTCTCAGGATGGCTATCAAGATTTTCAGATTATTTCAGCCCTTTCATTAGCTAGCCAAGGTTGGAAAATGAGGAGTTTATATAGCTTTGATAGAGGGGAAATGGATCATCTTATGATGGGATAGGTCTTATTCCTTTTGGTTTGTTCCATTTTAATAGGGGGAAAGAGCACAAACAGTCTCTCTCGACTCTATCTTTCCCAACCATTTACCAGACTTCCATTCACGAAGCTTCTAGGCCTGGAAGCTTCGACTCCATTTTAAAAACTTGCAAAAGGAGGGCCATCATGGGTCATGAATGGCTTACCAGCATTGTTCGATGCTAGGACCAGTGTTAGACTCTGCAAATCGGCACATGGAAGAAACTAAGTGCTAGCGCCAATCTTGAAAACTAAGTTTGAAGGAATATTCTTGGGAAATGATGTTAGAGGGAAATGTTCTATAGATGAAGAGGGATATAGGGACATGTTCTTCATTGCAAGGAAACAAATGAGGGTCACTGTAGAGGTCCTCCAGGATCGAGGAACGGGGAGTACAGGGACAGTGACAAAATGTTGTGTAACATGTACCATTTCCTCCTAAGGGGGGAGGACTAATAGAGGTGTATATTTATGGAGACCTACCTATTCCACTGGACCTCCATCTAGTTTCATCAATTTTCTTGATTATAACACAATTTTCTATTTTTAGCAGTTTTTCAGGTCCTCAATTTCTAGAGTTGTTTTGGTCCCCTAAATGAAGTTTTCTTTAGGTTAGCGATAGGCTCTTGCCACAAATATTGTATTACTTGGAGAGACCTTTCTAGAAATTTATCATACACGACAAACATAGATCATGTGACCAAGTTACAACCCCGGGAAGTTGATTGTCTAACTAACCCCTCAATGGGGGCAAAAAACGCTTAGTGTTCCATTTCCTAGGGTTAGGGTTTTGGTTTTTTAGGGTCTCCCTTTGTTGTTTAATAATAAAAAAAGGCCCCTGAGCCTCATTGTAACATAGTTCATAGGCATGTAGCCACCACATCTCTTCTTAGAGATAATATACCATTGCCTGGGCTAGTTTATTTCCATTATGTATGTAAGCATCTTTCAATTCTTTGATATTAATGAAATGAGGATTTATTTCTACTGTATCTCTATGTTTATGTTTATATTTGTATTATGTTTTGTTCCTGCATAAGTCTAGATCAATTGGCGAAACACCTCCTCGATGGCCTCATCCTTTGAATATGCCTCTTTGTATGCATCATGGGTGAATGGCTCCATGCGCATCAAAGTTCACAAATATGTGATCTTTGATATGGGTGGTCTTGAAAGCATGTCGGCTAAGTTTTTTGATTTTCCCTTCTTAAACTTGATCATTAAATGAAACTGTTGTAGAAACCCCATCCACTTGTAATTCTTGGTATGCTATAGCTTACTCTAAGCCTGCACATACTATAGTGGTTGGTGATTTGTGTGGATTACTGTCTCATTTCCCATCAGATAGTGCTTCCACTTCTTCATAACTTGCACCAAGCCATAGAGATCATTTTTACAGGTAGGGTAGTTAAGAACTAATTCATGAAATAATTCAGAATGGTAGCATATAGACCTTCCTCCCCACATCAAGCCCGCTCCCATAGCATACCCACTCACATATGTCTTCACTTCAATGGTTGTTGCAAGTTTGGTAATGCCAATGCTAGTGCTTGACTGATATTCTTCTTTAGCTCCTCAAAGGCCCTCTGCTGACCCTTTTCCCCCTAGAAATTCTTGCCACTTGTTATTATGATGTGGAGTGGCACTGCTACCACTAAAAATAAGGCTATGAATTTCCTCAGGTACTATGTTTCCCAAACGAAACTCCTAATCTCATAAACATTAGTAGGCACCGACCATTTCATGACAACCTCCATCTTAGAAATATCTATCTTCATCTCCCGTCCACTATCACATACCCAAAATACACCAAAGAATGATGTGCAAACTAACACTTCTAAAAATATGCTAGCAACTATTGCTTTTTTAGTGTCTCCAGCAACTTCGTCAAATGTGAGGTGTGCTCCTCCCATGTAGCATTTTATATCAGTATAATAATCCAAATAGACAATAACTGAAATGAATATATATAAGGGTGCAATATATCATTCATTAAAATTGTAAATTGCATTGGTGCATTTAATAGGTTGAAGAATGACTAACCACTCATACAAACCTTGCCTAGTTTTGATGAAAAATTTCTAGGTATCTTCTTCTTTGACTCCAACCTAGTGATATCCAAACTTTAATTCCAACTTGGTGAAATATTTCATTTGTTTCAACTGATCCAATATATCATCTATCCTGGGCAGGGGGTACATGTTATTGAGCATGATTTTGTTCAAAACCCTGTAATCAATACACATCTTCCAAGTCCCATCCTTCTTTGGCACAATCATGATGGGTGACCCACATGGTGATGTACTCAATCAAAGAAAACGTTGTTTTAGTGATCCAAGAGGCTCTAAGGAAAACCTCAAAAATGAAAGTGCTCAAAATTTGAATTGCATCAAACAAATCTCATATGAGAAAGATATCACAATCTGAAGTTCAAACCAAACAACAAAAGAAAGGGCACTACTAGTGCCACATGGCAACACCAAGAAGTATCACGTGGTAGACCAGAAAACTGATGCGACAATCCTATAGGTCATGATGTGGAAGGCTCGAGCTCTATCCACATGCCATCATATCAGCACAGTCAACAATTACATGGCTTGACATTGACCAATCCATGAGCAACACGTGGTCAGTCAATGGGCATCACATGGCACCATGTTGTTGGCCATGTAGGTTTGCATAGTCAACAATGATGTGGATTAACATGAACAATCCACGAGCGACATGTGGGCTAATTACAGGGAACTATGTGGCGCCTTGTGGTTGTCCACGTAGGTCTACCAATTAAGAAAATTTTGTTGTAACGGTCGAGTGTCGAACCCCTGACCATGATGGTATCACGTCAATGACTAATCGTTGCACCAACATCAATTCTTGTTAAACATAGCATAAGAGTTTTATTTGAAGGCTATGTATGATATCAAACCCAAGATGGGGGGGGGGGGGGTGGTGTGGGTTTGACCCTGGGACCTCTGAACCAAAACCAACATGTCTCCCTTCCAATACAACATAACAAGAAAGGTGTGTGGTCAAAGATGGTATATTATATGGTTTGTAACATGGTTCGTTGGACTAAATGACAAAGTATGTTGGTTTAATATATTTGGTGGAGGTTATTTGAAATAGTTATATGTAATATAATGACACTCCAGGGTTATATATGGTTGTCATAACCATAGGTTTTAAAACTATGCACCATTTTTAATATGCCATTTGGGGTAATTCCAATAGACTTATGGAAATTCCCGCCTGATGTTAAGGTTATATAAACCCATGCTCATTCGACTAAGGGGGAATCGTGAGAGGAGATAGAGGAAACACATCCATACTAGCGCATGAATTTCAAGACAATATTTGAAATTAATGCAGGGAATATTTAGTTTGCATGGCACGATTTTCAAGGCAGTGGAGCCTAGAGGTCGAGACCAGAGGTGATGGTGATAGAAATTGATGATGTTTATATGATTTCTTTATTATTTTATGAGACGATACCAACGATGCAGACAAAATCTAGATCTGATCAACGAATCTAAGGGCTCATGGTTTAAAGTCTGCATGTGCCATTAATGCTTGACATGAATTTCGAGACAAAGATGCACTTTACATAACTTGATCGTGTTTATAGGAAAAAGTTGCAAAATGATGAGATGGACCTACTAATATTGTGTTTACTATGTTTTCAGCAGGGAATATGAGTGCTCATGGCATAAGCCCACATGTGTCATTAATGCTTGGCACAAAGTTCCATACAAAGAAGCACTTTTCAGAAATTGGTCATGTTTATAGTCAAAAGTTGCAAAATGACGAGACCAACCTACTGGTGTTGTGTTTGCTAAATTTTGAGCATCCAATTGAGTGTTTTGGCACATAAATCAATGCAAATCTCATTTATTGTTTCTTTTCCCCTTTCAAGATTTATATCATGGACAACATGCATTTTCAAATATGCTTGGTTCTCAGCAACAGATTCAAAGAGGACCTTTTCCACTTGTTGTGAGAGTTTAGCCCCTTCAACTTAAAGAAAGGGAGAACAATTTATGTCACTTGTTTGTGAGAATTCATTCATTTTTTATTGTCTAAGGAGAACATATATTTAAAGGAGAGACATTGCCACATGAGTGAGATTTTAATCCTTTTATTTTGATAAAGAAGAGCCTTATGGAAGAGCAACTAATGAAGTGGCTATGCAGTTGAGTAGAGCCCAAAGACATAGCTCACACATTGTGGGTGAACTTCCTTATCAAGTCCTGGTGCATTTTTTGATATTGTCATTTCTTAGTGTGTTTCTTCTTCATGTGACTTAGAAGAGGTACTTGGATCTCTAGTGATCCTTCCAAATACCTCAAGCATCTGGAAGAGGTACTTTCCTTACTAGAAGAAAATCAATTTTATGCCAAGCTATCAAACTGCACCTTTGGTAAAAAGGAAGTTGAATACCTAAGACACATCATATCCAAGGAGGGAGTTAGAGTATAGCCCAGTAAGATTAAGGCAATCAGGGAATGGCCAAGGCCAAAAAAAGTTTGAAATTACAGGGGTTTCTTGGATTAACAGGATATTACCGAAGGTTCATAAAAAATCGCGCAAATGTAAGTAGCCCGCTAACAAATCTATTAAAGAAAAACTCCTTTAAGTGGGAAAACAAGGCAAATGAATGATTTGAAGCATTAAAAGAGATTACATCCATATTAACATCATATAACATCATCCATCCTAATATCATATTACATTTTTCAAAGAAATAACTTATTTACCATGGAATTTGATAGGTACAAGTTTCCTAACTTGTCCTACGACTTCTATGCATGATCTTATATGGAGACACTCATCAAAACCATCTCAAAGAAGAAGAGTTGAAGCATACCTCTTACCTTTATTTCTAGCTTTTCCCAATTTTTATTTGATGTATTAGTAGTTTTTGTACCTAGATCCACTAAAACCAATATTTCTCTATTTAGAAGAAGATATTCCATCTTTATCTTCATGGCTCAAATCTCTAGCCATTAAATTTCTCAATCTTGATATTGGAACTACTCATCATTTGCTTCCATATAAGAGTCACTACCACAAAGTTTAGATAAGATTTCTTTATCAAGAACAAACTAAAGTTTAGCAATAAGGGCATCCCTTAAAGCTAATAATGTCATGTCAATACCAAATGTAAGTTTTAAACCTATGTAAGTGATCAATGCATATGGATTCTTAATACAGTATAAATAACAAAAATGACACACACAGTACACATATATTTTGTCAAAAACCTTTAATGAAAAAAATATATATATAAGTTAATGTCACACCTCTAACTTATTCACTGTAATTACTTAAAGGTTTATAATACAATATTTAGGTATTCTACAACATCTAAAATCCTAATCCATTCACTCAAATCAATATTATAACCCTAATTCCTTTATTGAAATTAAATTGCAATGGAACCAAAAAAAGCCATTAACATAAAAGACCAAAAACAAACTTTACAAAAACAACAACAACAACAACAACAACAACAACAATAATAATAATAATAATTGAGTTGTTGTCTTGAATAGTAATAACTTGGGGCTATTAGCTCCTTCCATAAGTCACATTCCACATGCCAAAATATAACACATTTCCAACCAAATTGACTCACAATATCCATTAATGTATGCAATTATAAATTTCATCATTTTACTTTTATATCTATAAATCCAATCTATTAATAATATAATATACTTTATATAAAATTAAATTATTATAAAACTTACTTTTTTAGAAAAGGGAGATATAGACAATATATTTTTCACCCAATTAAAGTTCGAAACCACCAAAAACATATAAAAACAAAATATTCATTTTAACAAATTTCCATCAACTTGATGATACTCCATGAGAAAATAAAATAATATAAGTTCCTTTTATTATTATGTCAATGGAAGTGTTTATTTTGGAATAGGACTTCTAGAATTATTAATTGGATGCTAAGGATTTAACCTCCATGAAATTTTCTAGAATACTCATAGTAGTATACACAAATCGATGGTTGAGATTTATCTCCAAAGTTATGTCTTTTTTACCATTTTAATTAAATTGATCAATTAAAAAAATGTGATATGAAGTGAATTATGGTTTTTTAAGCATGTGGTGTTCATAAGCCATGGTATTGGTATGTGATATTGTAACAAAATTTATTTATAGATTAAGAATCTTCACAGTAAAGTGGAAAAAATATCCATGATTAAGAATCTCAGCATATATATATATATATATATATATATATATATATATATATATATATATATATATATATATATATATATATATATATATATATATAATTCATAATAGTTTAAAATAAAATTATAATTTAGTTAGCTTTTATAATTTTATAAATTTTAGCAACAAGAGATGTATCATAGTGTTTTGATGTATATTATAAATTAATGCCTATAAGTGTTTATCAATCATTTAATTGCACCGAGAGGCACACTCTACAACCCAGTATGATATGTAAGCATGTCTGTCCATCATCAAAGTTGAAATTTTGCGCATGTTGGGCAAAATAAAATTTAAAAAATCTAAAAATAAAAATAAATAATTTAAATGTTTTATATAGTTATTCAAATTCAACATATATGATAAAATAACTATTATACACATAAGATAATTGTATTGTAACATTAAATTTGTTATATTATAATATATATTAATATATCATGATATATATTAACTCTAGATATATATGGAAGGGAAGAACAAAGACAGATTGATACAAGTGGAGAGATAGAGGGACTAAGGGGAAGGCAGAGAGAGGGAGAGAGAGGAAGGATGAGAGAGGACTTGATATACGGGAGGAGAGAGGGAGGGATAGAGAAATGGATTTGGAAGGAAAGGGAGTCAGGGAAGAAGAATCACATAGAGAGAGAAAAGTGGAGAGAGAGACAGAGAGGGAGTGACAAGGGAGAGATACAGGGTGAGTATATATGTTTGGGGTGAGATAGAGAGATATAGAAGGAGAGATAGTGACAAAGTTGGAGGGAGGGGAGAGAGAGAGAGACAAAGACATAGAGATAAAAGGGAGAGAAAGAGAGACAAAGACATAGAGATAAGGGGGAGAGACAGACGGAGGCAGGAGAGAAAGTGAGAGAGATAGATAAATATGGAGAAAGAGTGTGTATGTTTTGGGGGTGATATAGACAAACAAAAGAGAGATAGAGAGAGATAGATATATAGATGGAAGGTGAAGAGAGGGAAGAAGAGAGAGAGGGAGAGATAGATAGATATGGAAGGAGGAAGCATGTGTGTTTTGGGGGGGGTGATATAGAGAGGAAAAGAAGAGACATGGAGGGAGATATAGATATAAATTGCGGGGGAAGAGAGGGACAAATAATTCTTGTAGTAGATGGATTTATTTCAATTTAGATGGTGATTTCTAATCCTATTTGATTTCTTGCATTGAAGGAGATAAACTGAAGGATGTGGGAGAGGAGGAATGAAGAGTGAGAGAAGGAGAGGTGTGAGAGAGGGAGACACATGGATGGAGGGGGGCGAGAGAGGAGAGAGGGAGGGAGATAGTGACATGGTTGGAGGGAAAAGAGAGAGACAGAGAGAGCGAGAGAGAGAGAGAGACGACTTGAGAGAGAGGAGGAGAGAGGGAGGGAGATAGTGACATGGTTGGAGGGCAAAGAGAGATATGACTTGAGAGAGAGGAGGAGAGAAGGAGGATAAAGAGATGGATTTATAAGGGGAGAGAGGGAGGGATGAAAAAATACATATAAAGAGAAAAGTGGAGCGAGAGAGAGAGAGAGGGGGGAGTGAAAAGGAAGAGATGGAGAGAGAGCATGTATGTCTAGGGCTGAGATAGAGAGAAAAAGAAGGAGAGATGGAGGGAGATATATATATATAGATGGAGGGGGGAGAGATGGAAGAATATTTCTTGCACTGAATGCATTGAATTCGTGGTAGATGGTGATTTCTAATCCTATTTGATTGGTTGCAATAGATGCATTAATTTTGAGTGTAGATGTTGATTTCTAATGATATTTTATTGTTTTCACTAGATGCATTGATTTTAATGTAGATGTTTATTTCTAATCCTATTTGATTTCTTACACTAGATGCATTGATTACAATGTAGACATTTTCTAAATCTATTTCATTGCTTGCACTAAATACATTGATTTCAGTGTAGATGTTGATTTCTAATTCTATTTGATTTATTGCACTATATGCATTGATTTCAATGTAGATGGTGATTTCGAATTCTATTTGATTGCTTGCACAAGGTGCATTGATTTTGGTGTAGATTGTGATTTCTAATCCTATTTGATTGTTTGCACTAGATGCATTGATTTCAGTGTAGATGGTGATTTCTAATCCTATTTGATTGCTTGCATTAGATGCATTGATTTTAGTGTAGATGTTGATTTCTAATCGTATTTGATTACTTGCACTAAATGCATTGATTTTAGTGTAGATGTTGATTTCTAATCTTATTTGATTGCTTGCACTAGATGCATTGATTTTAGTGTAGATGTTGATTTCTAATCTTATTTGATTGCTTGCATTAGATTCATTGATTTCAGTGTAGATGTTTTCTAATCTTATTTAATTGTGTGCATTAGATGCATTGATTTGAGTGTAGATGATGATTTCTGATTTGATGTAATTCAATATATGATGGTACATTAAATTAAAGTGATTGGATTAACAATGTGCATTGATTTTAGTGTAAGCACAAAAAAATGATTGACAATTTGCATTGATTTTTGTGTTATAGTATTTCAACCTATTAATATTGGAGAGCAAGAGAGACAAGGTATGATGTTTATTACAACAGTTTGAGTTAAAGCACTGAATGACTTACAATCTCAATTATAATTTTCATATAATTGATATGAAAAGATGGAAAAAGTAGCAAATAATGTAAAGATTTTGTAAATCTGACCACTCATTAAAAAACCTTAAAATTACATTATTTCTTGACTTTTGCAAAACAAACTATAGATAAAAAAAAAAGTCATCAAAATATTTTTAAGGAAATAAATTATTTCAAACATTAGCAATGAAACAAATGATGTTAAGAGTAATCTTGATGCTGTAAATTATTAAAACTACTATTCAAAATATATTTAGTAATACCTAGAGTGACACTATTAAGAATTATTAATTGTCAAAAGTTGTGATACCTAAAATTAAATGAAACATATGTGCAATATCAATCCTCTTGCAAACTATTGACAAGCTTGTCTCCCTTCTTCATCACCAACTAATTACTAACAAACAATTACATACACATATAGAAATATAACACAACAATTATAACATTTACAAACATTAGCATCCAAATCCAAACACATAAACACACAAACCACTCAAAGCATCCAAGTGCACACGTACAAACCATTCAAGGCAAGAAACACAAACAAAATTAAAGAAGAGAATGATATCAAACAAAGAAAACATAATGTAAATTTCAAAGTATGAAGTTTATTTCAAACATATACATAAGAATGATAATCTAAAAATGTGTCATTGTTGCCCTCAATTGGAACCAACCTGGATCCATCTAACTTTGGATCTATCATGCGCCTAGAGGGATCAAATTTCTCAAGGTGCAAACCTTTCGTCAAATTACACACTCCAAAAAGAAGGTTTGCACCTCGAGGGATTTCATCCCTCTAGGTGCAAAATAGATCCGGAATTAAATGGATCTAGGCTGGTTTACATCACTTTGCTAATTATTAGAACTATTTTAATTTGCTTTATATTCTTTTTATAAAACCTATCCAACCAATAAATTATATAGACTTGTATTTAAAAAAACTCTTACTATGACCATTATAATTACTGGATTGCCTTGTGATAATTACATTCTCCACTATTTAAATTTGCTTTGTAATTTTTAAATCCTTTTATAAAATCGAATCAATAAATTATATAGAATTGTGTTTAAAATAAAACTATTCCATTTTCTCTTCCTAATTTTTTTTGGTTTAGTGATAAGTATGTCAATATATATGTTCATTTTGGAATAGGGTTTTCAAATATTTTGTTTTAATTATCAATAATCATTATGTGACTGCTAAGGATTTAACCTCCATGGAACATTCTAAAATATGCTTAGGAGTGGTCACAAATACAAAACTTGAGATTTATTTCAAAAATAATTGTATTCTTTTGACCTTTTAATTAATGAATTTAATTAAAATCCAACCTAGATCCCTTTTAACTTTGGACTTACCAAGCATGATAAAGATCAAATCTCTTTTCACTTTAAAAAAGGTTTCCACCTGAAGAGATTTGATCTCTGAAGCTTAAAATAAATCTAAAATAATTTAATTATTAATAATGGTTAATTATAATTATAAAATATAAATTATAAATATAATTATTATTAATAATTTTTCAATTATTATTTTATTTTTGTGTAATTTTATTGGGTCAAAATGTTTTACTAATAATTATAAGTATTATTTATTTTTATTTTTATGTTTAGTGATTAAGTCAAAATATTTCACTGGACATTACAACATCTCTACACTATAACGCTGGAAAACTCCCCTCATCCCCAAAAATATATATATCATATCATATTATTTTATTTTATTTGTCTTTTATGTTATTTGATTAAGTCAAGGACATTACAACATCTCTGCCATATAGAGTTGGAAAATATCCCTCATCTCAAAGAAATATATCATATGAACAAGTATTGATGAAATGAGTTATGGTTTTTTAGGCATATAGTATTGATAAACTTTGATATTAACCCATACTATTGTAACAAAGCCTATTTATAAATTAGAAAATATCTATGATAAAGTGGAAATAAATTACCATAACTAAAAAACTTGTATATATATATATATATATATATATATATATATATATATATATATATAATTTTAAAAATAAATTATAGTTTAATCAATTTCTATAATATATAATTTTTTACACTATAAAAAGGTCGTAGTCTAATCAACCTGCAACTTTATCTTGAAAATCATTGAAACTCTGAAAAGATTTTAATAAAATCCGTGAGGGATTTTTGTAAATCCAGATTACAATTGTCAAACTTCAAGATTTTAAGTGTCAAAGAGGTTTTTGATGGTGTTGAATCTATTTCCACCATCAAAAATATGATTCAAACACTACTACTACAAAATTTTTATTTTTTGACCAAATTCTAATCACTTTTGACTTTCCAAAGAATTCACACACCTAAAAAAATTATTGCCAAACATTTAATTTATATCAGTACAATAATCTCTTAATTGAATCATAACCTTTTACTAACACAAACTCCTCCCGCTCTTCTTACATACCCATCCCTTAACCGACTTTGACATCCCATTCCCCATATAATATAAAAATGACAGCAACTTCTCGGTCGTTGTCTACCGCTTGGATTGATGATGACGTGGATGTGTTAGTCATGAAGCATTTAATTGTTTGCTATCTACGTGTCATCGAGTAAGCCAAAAGTCTCGTACCTTAACCATGATTCAAACGCGTGCCGTGTTAATGAAGTTTCTTGCGCTGGTTCTTGACCGCCGGTTGCACTGGGACCCAACTCGAGATTCTTATCATTATCCGGGATCTTGATCTTGAGCTTCTTGATTGCTTGCTCTTTTTTTTTGGCTAACTTCATACACTCACTCTCTTTGCTTCTCTGTGTTGGGTCTCTGGGTCTCTCTTCACCATCATTTCAGTGACAATGAGGGAGGGCACTGCAAACTGCGTGGACATCTTGTTGGCCATACTTCTGCCTCCTCTGGGAGTCTTTCTCAAATACGGCTGCCATGTGAGCACCTTCTCATTGATCTAACACTCGTTCCTCTGTTTTCATTTTTCTTTTGTTTGTCCAGTAGTGCTAATTCTGTGAAGCTGGGTCTGTATAAATGTGTTGATCTCCCATGATTTTTTGGGGGACGTGGATGTAACTGGGGCTGCTGTCTGTGCAACCAACCAGATTTGATTCAGCAACAATCCTGTTCTGCAGTGTTCTTCATTATTGTTATTGAGCGTTCTTCATTGTTAACCATAGGTTGTTATTTCGTATATATACACTTGGCACATGACTTT
The DNA here is from genome assembly GCA_031772625.1 of Pinus tabuliformis. Classification (NCBI taxonomy): domain Eukaryota; kingdom Viridiplantae; phylum Streptophyta; class Pinopsida; order Pinales; family Pinaceae; genus Pinus; species Pinus tabuliformis. Next base: position 808,659,142 of record CM062810.1, read on the forward strand.
ACATTTACTTAGTGAACACTTCTCTGTCACATGTATGTTTAATGAGTTCTAAAGGATAATACATATAAGTTTTTCAATATCCTGTATGTATACTTGTGTCTCTGTGTCAATATGTTTGTCATTGTCGTAATCAACATTTGAACATGACTGTGAAAAGGGTAAAGATTAAAATTTTTCTCCAATTTGGCGGCCAAGAGATTAGCATGAAATCTCACATCTGATTCTCCATGTTAAACTGAGATATTGTGATTTTTGTAATTTTGAATTGAGAGTTTATAATTCCATGACTTTGTCTTATCCAAATTGGAAAAGACATTTTCTGTGAATATATAAGACAAGCCATTTTCAGTTAATATATTTGGTAATTAGTGAATTATCTTAATGTGTTGAATAATAGTGATTGAGATTAATTTCAATTGGTAATATATTTGGTGATATGACGAGTTGAATAATAATGATGAGATTAATATTATTTTGTAAATTAATTTTTTTTTTTTGTTAAATTGAGGCTTCTGCAATCTATATTAAGTTTAAGGAGGCTCTGTTCAGACTATTTAACATGCTAAGTTGGATCTGTTCTTCAACTTGTCCTGAGGATGAACCATACTAATTGCTTCGAAACGCATTGACAAATGATTTATCTTGTAATTTAAAATTTCTCTTTAACTTAAATTATCTTAATAAGTTAAATAACAATGATGAGTTATAACAGTAACTAATTCCATATTTTGAATTATATTAATAACTTGAATAACAGAGATCAGTTATTCTATATTCGCCGATTGCAGTCAGTATATGCTAACGATTGCAACTATCATATTCTATTTGTTAAAATAAAATACTTGAACGATTGCAAATTTTGGTTTGGTACAAATTCTATTTTTCGCAACCTCTGTTCTATTTTGTCTCTACGTTACATCAATGTCCTAATTTTAATTAATTAATTTTTCTAAAGAAAAATCAAGATGTTTTCATTACGAAAAGTCATGTTACATCACGAAAATATTTTCATTACAAATAGTCATGTTACATCAAGTCTGATAATTCTAATATGTATAATCAAGCCTACTATTTATACATATCAATATTTTTTCATTGACAATTTTAATATGTATAATCAAGCCTACATAATGTCCTTAGTACATTAATATACTATTTATACATATCATATTTTTTCCCTTGATAATTCTAATGAAGCATACACAATGTCTTAGTACATTAATATCTTATTTATACATATCAATACTTTTTAATAAATGAAATAAACAAATATATCATGAATTTAGGGTTTAATAAATTAAATAAACAAATATATGTATATTTTTATATATTTAGGGTTTTAATAAAAAAATTATTTGTTTCGAAGGCTTTTCTTTCGTAAACTTCTCTTTCAACTTATCTGACTTCTTCTTTCTCTCTTCAGTTCCTTTGTCATAATGTTCTACCAAGCGATCAACTGCCGCAAATGCTTTCTCTAGTGTCTTCATCTTTTGCCTCTTCATCTCATTGTGTGCCCAAGGTTTCAATCCTATGATGAAATTGAACACCTTTTCCTTTTCCGCCATATCAGGTAACTCCAAAATCGCACTTGATAACTCCCATTGATATGCCTATAGACTCTCTGTTTGCTTCATATACTTAATCTTCGTCTTTGCATCCCAAGTCTCATCTTGTGGGCTAAAATGAGTTTGTAAATGTTTCTTCATGTCATCGCAAGTGGATATTTCCTCAACATCACCATTGGCAATCTGATCCATCTTCCTTCGCCACCACATCTTAGCATCTTTTGTCAAGAATTGAGCAGCTTCTTTGACTTTGTCTTCATCATCAGGTAAGCCCAAATGCTCCAAGTATTTCTCCATATTCCATAAGAATTTGGAAAGAGCTTTCACACTCCTCATCCCATCGTAAGATTCAGGTTCGTTGAATTTGACATGGGCAACTCCTCTAATAGGTCCTTGCTCAACTGCTTTTTTCAAAACAACTATCTTGTTTCGAGTATTGCCAATTTTTTTCTGCAACTTCAAGATTTCTGCCAAACCTTGATATCTCACAGCTCTTATGTCCTTGATTTCTTTCTCTGTTTATGCATACATCCATTCTATATACTGGTATCAGATTTCAAGGTCTTCATGCTCTTCCTTCAACTTCGTGAACTTCTCTTTAAATTCAACATTTTCAGATTCTAGTGCAACCACTCTCGAAGCACATTCCTATATTTTTTCCAATACCTTATCCATGAAAACTGTTCCAACATCCTGCTAGATTCCCTCGTCATAACTTGAAGTTCTTCTGCTTGATCAACCATCAGCTTTGTTTGTGCTCTAGTAGAGACCATACAGTTCTTCATCATCGTTCAACTTGACCCTTTACTTGCCCCTGTCGAACTTTCCAAAGCCTTGCGAAGAGTCTGATATCAACTATCGCTAGGAGATATCTGCTTCTTCAATGGGCCTCTGATGTCAACTGTCATGCCCCTATCCTAGTGGTGGTCTTTCAACTGCACATAGGCAGGTGCGGCACCGCTAACCACTTTCTGTTAACCAATACTTATGAGTACGGAATACACCTAACTCTTCAACACTTAGTTTATTTTTTGTTTCTTCTACTAAGTATTATAACGCGGTGAAAATAAACATTCATATATTCTTCACATCACCATAACATCATTTGTATGCACAATGGAAATACACTTTTCTTTAATGGGAGGGGAAACTCCCCAAATATAGAGTCTACCCAATCAATAATAACAGTTCAATGATTTTTACAAGTATACAATGTAAAATTTTGTCTTCGCTGGAAACCTAAATTTTCCCTTCAGCAAAGCTTTCCAACTTACTGTGCAACTTGCCTCAAAAAAGTCGCTCGGCTAGCTACCATGTCATGTTTCCCACCAGGTCGGGTCACCCATCTATTGTGTTTGCATGCCGAACTTGTCGGGTTGGGTCACCCAAGTCCATGTCCACGCCCAACTCTACCACAACTCTACTGTAGCTCATCCGTCAGATCATGTGCCTGTCTGTCCATTCAGCCGCGCCCGCCCAGAGCTTGCCTTCTCACTCTATCACATATCGTTCGCCGAGTCATGTGCTCATTTGTCTGTTCAGTCGCGCCTGCCCAGAACTCGCCTTCCCATTCTACTGCATCTCGTCCATCGGGTGTGCGCCCATCTATCCATTCAGTCACACTCACTCAGAACTCACCTGTCCACCGATTCCTATGAACCCGCTCGTTCAAGTCGACGCACCCACCTACACCTGCCTGCACGCCGGGTCATGTGCACTCGCCCAAGCCGTGTCAATATGCCCGCCTTGCGATCATTAAGAAATTTGGCTATGGTTGCTTCGTCCCCAGCTCTTGCCTTATATCACCCTACACCTTTTCCCTTTCTTGCCTAATCTCTTGGATGTTTGCTAGCTTGAGTTCACTTGGCTTGATGCCTTCCACTAAGTTGCCCTTCTTTTATATATACATGGTGCCCATGTGTTAGAGGGGATCGACCCTCCTCCAATTCGACCACTCATTCCACCACATTGCCACTCATTTAGGTCAGCCCGACCGTATGTTGGTTCCTCCGCACATTGGACCAACCACACGTCGTCCAACGATATAAAGTCTCCACGGCCACCCAACACTTAGCCAATTTTATCTTTCAATTTTTTGACCCTTGTGTTGACTCGTCATTGTGTCAACTCATCGCCTTTAACCGATGTCGCCCACTGTTACATAATACTAAGCTCGCCTCCCCACAACTCATCGCATAAAACCAAATCTCACAACTCATCACATAAAACTAAGTTTGCACGACTCGTTGCATAAAACCGAGTTTTCACAACTTGTTGCATAAAACCGAGTTTTCACGACTTGTCACATAAAACTGAGTTTGCCTTTGACTCATCTCGTCACACATAATCGTGTCAACTCGTGGACCTCACAATGGGGGCTTCACTGGGGGAGCAATACCATACCACATGGGTTCATATTGGGGGATATATATTGAGGAAAAAATGGCATAATATATTGAGAATATAATGGGGGTAAAGGGTTTTTATATTGGAATGTATAAAAATAAGAGCTCAAAGTTAATGAAAAAATATAAAGGGGTATAAAAAAATTTAATGGAAAAAAGGATACCTACAATATCTAGTGAAATTAGGGGTTTTTGAAATTGGGATGGTATATTGGGTTCATATTGATAGGGGTTAAGTAATGTTTTTATAGAGGCATTTTCCAATATGTATTCAAATTAAGGGTATTGTTTAGCATGCCATGAATGCATGCGATATGTCAAAGGTTCATTGAGAGAAGCCCCCGTGACTGCTGCGAGTGGATTGACGATGGGTTGACAATGGGCTCTGAGAAGAGGAGTTGGTGGATGAATGATCCGTAAACTATCGTGGATATTCCACTGGACAGTTCATCACAAGGAATATGATAAAACTATATTGAAAAAATTGAAATCTACACTATTAGAGTTTTATTTCTCTTTAGATTTATGAATCTATAGATTATTGTTAACTTTGTATGCATGCAAAATTAAAACTATGCAGAAAATAGAGAATAGTGAAAGAAAAACTCACAAACCACAATTTGGCACAAGATATGACTTGGGAAACTCTTTCGAGAGAAAATCCAACTAGAAGATAAGGTTGTTGTACTCTCTTTCTTTGAACAAAAAATTATTTTCAGTACAAAGAAACATGGTCTATGGACGGTGGGCTACTATAGTGTGCAAATCCTCTTTATGTGCTATATCTCCTATCTCTCTTAGTTATCTTTTCTCATCTACGGAGCAAATGCACTTGAAAGAATGTAAACCATTTTCCTCTAGTTGCCTGGTTATAACACAACTTGATAGCCTACTAGTGGTTAGGTGTAACCACCTCAATTGTTAACCAGAGTTGCAATATGAACTTTTCTATAGCTGCCTTCATCATAATCATGTGATTAGCCCCTTTTTCATGAATAATGGGGGTTGGCGCAACATCCTCTTGAATTATGGTGGTGAAAGTAGGAAGATCAAATTCTAAGTGGCATAATTTTTTCATACGAACTCTAATTGATGTAATTCTTACGTCATTGTAAAGGTATTTGTATGTAGAATATGAAAAAAAATGTGTTGCAATATAGCAATAAAGTTTTACCCCCAAAAAACGTCGTTTGATGCCTCAAAATGCTCTTGGAAGGTTTCAGACACTAATTTTCCAAACTAGGTCTTGTTGTTAAAAATGGTCCTGTGAAAAAATTCCTCTACTTTTTCCACTCTGAAATCATCGAAATGGATGACAAACAATATAATGATCCATTCTGGATCACACCTCCCCATTTTGGAAGGCCTTTGGTCCCCAAAATATTCTACTAAATGAGGTGAGATTTTGTTTGCTCCACCATCTCCCAAGTGTATCATTTAGCTTTCCCTAGAAGTTGTCCTTTCAATCCAATCTACCAAAGTTCATGTTGCCCATGTCTTGTAGTTTTGGGCCTCTTTTGAAAATTTTTATCCTTTGTTGATTCTTCTTGGGCATATGATCCCAAATCCTCCATAGAAGGTAGTGTAGAAAATCTTGTAGATTCACAAGCTCATGCAATGTACTAAAGCAAAAGACAAGAGTATATTTCTACTTTCAACCAGAAAAAGCCAATAGATCAATGAAAACAATATGAAAAATAAGAAGATAAATAAATGGCACATAGCACAAGATGTATCTAGGGAAAGCCATTGCTCAAAACCCCGCTATCTATATTGCATATATCAGAAATATGAGTGAAGATACAAATATTGTTCTCACTAGAACAAGTCTGTACAAGTATGCTCAACTCTCTCAACTCACAAGCTAGCTCTTGGCCAAAACTTAGCCAATTTTATAGCTCTCCAAGCCCCTAATCTCTTGCGCCCTTGGTCAAAGAATTTGGATGAATACAATATGCTCTGCTTAAACTTGAGCTTAACCTGCACAAGTATTTCCTATCCTCCGCGTGATGACTTCCTTTGGCCAATACTTAGCCAAATTTCCAAGCCTCCAAGCTTCTAATTCTTTGCATAATTCCTAAGAGAATTAACTCGTATTTAAAGGGAAATTCCTCATCCATAATTGCGAAATCCAAAATTAGGTCCTTCTCTGATTACATGCATGATATTTACAATTGATATTACATTGTCCCTACACTTTAGTCTCAATTGGGTCTTTATCAGAATCGACATGCATGAGTTTCTAATGGGGGAATGTTCAGTTAACTGGAGTAACACTTGTGGATGCACAAGTGCACCAACAGACTGTTAATCCTCTATTAGTTCCACAAACAGTTATAACTAATTTAACTAACCATAACTCAGTAAATTGAGTTATCTAATTACAACTCATAAATAAACTCATTCTGGAACCCTAAAACTTAGGGAGAACATATACATGACTTCCAACTCAAAATTCCTAAGTTAACTATTACAAGTTTCTATGAGAAAATAATTACAATTTTAATTCACAATTTAATTCAAGGACAAATTAAATTGGAATTTCTGGATTCTATTTTTAACATTTCTTCTTGTTATTTTCAACAGGTAGAAACTACTCTTCCTAATCTAGCATGGAAGGCTAAAAGGGTTTCATATTTTTTACATTCACAACTAAGTATATGTGCATGTACGATGGTTAATTAAGTCAATATACATTATGACCCACCTTTTCCACTATCTCGAAGGGACCATGCCACATAAGCTTCATTCTTTTACCAAGACCCTATAGCCTCTCTTTGTCTAACTGTGACCATACTTTTGTCCCACCTTGAACAACTTCTTTGTTCTATGTTATCATGCCTGGAACAAAGTATACTTTAGTATAAAAGTACATGAGACACTTGTATATAGATCTACCTAATCCTCTCAACAATTTTTTCAACTCTCAAGGCATACCCTGTAAGATCCTCCCTTATTTCTCCTTGCTTCCCATATGCAATATCCAAAGGTGAAGGCATAAAATATACAAAACTAGTTTAAAATGGGGACTTGCCAATAGAAGTGTGGAATGCCCCATTATAACAATATTGTATATATACCCAATTTTCATCCTATGTCCTTGGATTCTTTTGATTATAACCCCTCAAAAGCTACACCAAAGTCCTGTTACCTACTTATGTTTTCCCATCTGTTTGAGGATGGAATGATGTAGACCTCTTCAACTTCATGTCCATCTTCTCCCACAATGTACTCCAAAATTAAATGAGAAATATCATGTCCCTATCTAAAACAATTCTCTTTGATATCCCAAAGTGCACCCAAACCTGTCTAAAGAACAAGTTTGTTGCGTCTTGCCCGTTGATAGTCTTTCTATAGGGAATTAAAACAAACATCTTGTTAAACCTGTCAACTACCACAGATATCTAGTTATATCCCTTAGTAATTGTTAATAAACCTCCCGCAAAGTCCATGGAAATGCTTTCCCAAGGGTGAATGGGTACAAGTAAGGGATGTTATAGGCCCTGTTTCATGTTACTAGGCTTGCTGCTACAATAAAACATGCATTCTCTTATGAACCTAGCGACATGTTCTTGCATATTGGGTCAATGCACATACCTCTACAAGTTGGCCATTGTCTTCCCTACACCAAAGTGCTTTGCAACCATGGAGAGGTGAACCTCTCTGATTAGTTGCAAATGCTCACCTTTAGGAACACACAACTTATCTAGCCTATTGTGTAACCTATCTTGGAGATTACAGTCAACAGTGCTATCACCAGCATGCACATGAATTTGGTTCTACAATTGGTGATTCAGGTGGATATTGGTGGCCACTCGCCTATTCCACCTGTACCTCCAGTTGGCTTCATCAATTTCCTTAATTAGAGCACAATTTACTATTTTTAGCAATTTTTCTAGCCATGAACTTCTAGAGCTATTTTGACCCCCTAAATGATATTTTTTTTTAGGTCTGTAGTAGGATCGTGCTGAAAATATTGTATTACTCAGAGAGACCTTTCTAACAAGATATCGTACGCACGAAACGAAGATCATATGACCAAGTTACAACCCCGGGAAGTTGATTGTCCAACTAACCCCAAGGGGGCCCACAAACGCTTGGTGTTCCGTCTCCTAGGGTTAGGGTTTTGGTTGTTTAGGGTCTCCCTTTGTTGTTCAATAATAAAAAAGGCCCTTGAGCCTCATTGTAACATAGATCAAAGGCATATAATAGGCACATCTCTTCTCAGAGATAAGCTACCATCGCCCAAGCTATTTTATTTTCATTTTGTATCTAAGCATATTTTAGTTCTTTGATATTAATGAAATGAGTATTTATTTCTACTTCATGTTTGTGTTTATGTTTATATTTGTATTTTGTTTCATTCCTAAAAAAGTTTGGATTAGTGGTATCAGAGCGGTCTGTTATTGCTCTATTTTTTTGTGCATGTACCCAACGCGGTTAGGATATAAGGAGTTGGGACTTGAACTAGATGAGCCCTTGCAATACTGGTGCCTCCAACACTGATGACCTCCCATGGCAGAAAATACAAAGACGAGGGGGTAGGAGATACTATCTATTTTTTTCTCAAAGAAGCCCTTGAGTGACATATGAATGAAATTATGGACAATTTCTCCTAGATCCTTCAGTGGATGCCAACCATCGATGCATATTCATCTAGTAGTCACTTTGGAGGTGCCACCCCTTGAAGGTACAAGTTAAATTTGATATACCTATATTCAAAGGTCAAATAGATGTAAATGTTATAGATAAGTGGCTAAATCTGTTGGATGGAAGGTTATTTTTCTGTCCATAAACAACAGGGAGAAGATTACCTTTTCACTGCTTAAAGACCCACCCATGTCAAGGAATGATGGGAAACTTGTTGTGAGAGGCAGGTTGAGGAAACCTCTCTATTTTTAATCATACCTTCTTGGAACTCTTTCCTTGACATTGTCAAGGAACAATATTAACCTATTAGGAGCTATGAAGACAATTACATACAATGGACTATGCTGCGGAAGCAAAGGGATCAAGATGTGCATGAGATGACAAATCTTTTCCATACCCTGCACAAAAACTTGGGTATCCTAGATTAGGAGAAACATCTGGTGCTCAAGTACTGCAATTGTTTGCAAAAATACATTAAGGAAGAAATGGAGTTCTTGGACATCTCCTTGCTTGGTGCAACATATTGATATGCTACCAAGATTGAGCATACATTCAAGCTGAAGAAACAATAATTTAGATCTGCAAGCCTAAAGCAAAGAAAAGATGCCCACAAGCCATAGAGAAAAGGGAAGATTCAGGGTGCGACCCCCCAGGACAACTCCTGAAATTCACAAGCCATGAATAATGGGAATGCGAAGAAGGACACCGACAAGTGGTGTGAGTTCCATAAAACTCCCACTCACAACATGAATGGATGTCATGCAAATCAGGTGCTAGTGGCCAAGCTAAAAGTCTCAGAGAATGATGCATGCTATGATTCTAATCCAAAACCAGACAAAGGAACCGACAAGGGAAGGAAGATCACTAATGCAAAACCCACTGTGATGGTAGCCACCACCAACATCCAAAAGGCATAACCTGAGGATCTAGAGGAGGGGGAGCACCTCTTACACTTGCAGATGTGGGTAAAGGGTTCACCAATGCAGTTCATTGTTAACAGTGGGAGCCAAAAGAAATTGATCTTAGTTGAGGTTGTTATAGATTTAAGTTTTTTACAGCGCCACACCCACAGTTTTTTTAATTATGTGATCTTTTATTAGATCAACCATACCTATGGAAGCTTCATGTTGTATATGAATACATCCATCGTTCTGTTATTATTACTTTGGGTCAAAAATTGTACATGATACCAGAGGTAGCATCGCCTACTTCCTTTTCTTTGATCTTTGCTAAACAATGTAATAAGGTCATTTCCCATGTTGAGAAATTTGTCTTCCTTATGACTCTCCCTCAGAGAAAGAGGAAGATTACAGCCACATCCACAACCTCCAAACATGGCTCCTCCACACAACAACAACATATCGACAAGGTCATGGAGGAGTACAATGACATCCTTACCTCACCCACAGGGGTACCCCTACACTGTCAGGTCAAGCACTCCATCAATCTAACCCCGGACGCACTACTACCCAACGTACTGATCTACTCACGCTCTTTTCTAGAGAAAAATGAAATCAAGGGGAAGATTCAAGAGTTGTTGTAGAAAGGGCACATCAGGCCAAGTTCATCACCCTCTGGGAGCCCGATCGTGTTGGTACAGAAGAAGGACAAAACCTGGAGGCTATGTATTGACTATCAGGCACTAAATAAGATCATTGTCCAGAATAGGTATCCAATCCCACAGATTGATGACCTTCTGGACCAGTTTATGGGGGGGAATATTTCAGCAAAGATTGACTTGATGTTTGGTTATCACCAGGTACCAATCGAACCCTCCAATGTGTGGAGGAATGCCTTCAAATCCAAGGAGGGACTTTTTGAATTGCTAGTCATGCCTCTCAGGTTGACGATTATCCCCCCACAACCTTCATGAGGCTAATGGAAGACACCTTGTAGCCGTTCACAAGCTTGATTATTGTAGTATATTTGGATGACATCTTGATCTTCAGCCAGAGTTGGGAAGAGCATCTACACCATATTCGACATGTCCTTAAAACCTTGTGACAACACAAATTGTGTGCCAATTTGGAGAAATGCACTTTTGGAGTGACCCAAGTTCAATATCTGGGGTACATCATTGATGAGTGGGGTGTACATGTAGACCTAGCCAAGATACAAGTTATTTAGTATTGGCCAGCTCCAACCACTCTAACAGAGCTCCACAACTTTATGGGCCTTGCCAATTTCTATCACATATTTTTGTTGGGATTCTTTCATATCACTTGGCCTTTCAATCAAGTCTCCAAGGGCGGAGTGAAAGAAAATTTATTTTGTTTTGAATCCCAACAAAATATGTTTATCGAGTTGAAGCATCACCTCTACTTTGCAACAATGCTTACATTGCCAGACCTGCAACAACCATTTGCAATTTATACATATGCCTCTGACTATACTATTGGTGCAATTCTTACCCAACAGGGGCCTCCAGTGGCATATCACAGTGAGACACTTTCAGATACAGTCCGAAAGTATCCCACCTATGAAAAAGAGATGTATTCCATTTTGTAGCCCTGTTGAAAATGGAAGCATTACATTCTAGGGAAGGAAATGGTCATCCACATAGACCATTGTACCTGGAAGTTCATATAGACACAAGGAAAGTTGTAAAATAATCACCATAAAAAATGGTCCACATATCTACAATAGTTAAATTTCAACATTAATTACAAGAAGGGCATCACCAATAATGTTGCAGACCACCTCAACCAACCACTGGTTATGGTGCTAACCACTTTGCTTGACTCTTGTGGACATGAAACTTCAAGATGGCCACATCTTTACAAGAATGATCCAGAATTTTCCACCACATACTATATGCTCTTGGAAGGTAGGAAAGTTCCAAAATTTCACCTCCAAGACACACTGTTATGCCACCTCAAACACTTGTTGTTCCCTCAAGTGAGTGTGCCAATATGATTTGGGAGGCACACTACAATCGGGTCGCTGGCAATTTTGGGGTAGAAAAGATAGTGGTTGTGTTGCAGAAGTATTTTATTATCTAGATCTTCGATAAGATGTTGGGAATTACATTAGATCCTACACTGCCTACATCATTGCCAAACCTACGATCATTAAGTAAGGTCTATATAATCATTTTCCTACTCCTTACCATCCCTGGGAATCCATCTCCAAGGATTATATGTCGGGCCTTCCTTCTACCAAGCATAGCAACGATTGTGTTTTCATGGTCGTCGATAGATTCTCTAAGATCGTAATTCTCGCAGTCTGCAAGAAGAGTATCACAACAAAAGTCGCTGCCAAACTCTTCTTTGAATGAGTATGGGTACACTTTGGGATCCCATAGTCCATTATATCATATCGGGACAACAATTTCCTAAGTATATTATGGTCAAGCCTTTGGTCTTTTTTGGATACCGAGCTCACTAAGTCTATGAATTTCCAACCGCAAATGGATGGCAAAACAGAGGTCATCAACAGGATGATTATACACATCTTGCACATGTACAACTCGAAGCATCCATGCACATGGGATCAAAGCCTGCCCTATGTCCAGGACAAATACAACAAAGCTCTCCACGGCTCAACTGGCCACAATCCCTTTCAGGTGAGGTTGGGATTCCAACCACTATGTCCCATTGATGTTTCCATACCACTTGCAGCTACTAAGGCAGATTCGGCTCATGTTCAGTCCGAAGTTGACAGAGCTATTAGCTTCATTTAACCCATTCATCACATCCTCTAGCAGGTCCATTAAATATTGGAGAAAGAAAATTCTATGTACAAACAACTTCATGATTAGCATAAGGTGCCACACAAGTTTCAGGTGGGTGACAAAGTTTTTTACATTTGCAGAAGGACTGCCTCGTTGGGGCCCATTGCAAGTTTCGTTCACTCCTATATGGGTCATACACTATAACTAAGGCTATATGAGATCATTCTTTTGAGCTCATCATTCCACCATTCCTTGGCCTACACACAATATTCAATCTGGACTAATTGCGGCCATACTTTTCCCCATTGTTGGACACATTAGGCATTGTTGAGTAGATGACACCAATAGATTTCAACAAAATTTGTATTAAACATGCCACAACTCATAGGATCATGGAAACACAAATGAAAAAAACTTTCTAGTAGAGGATCTAGCTATATCGAGTTGTCAAAGGAGGCCAACTCCTTCACCAGGGCAAGTGGCTCACCAGGTGTTACACTAAAATTTGTCACCATGACTATCTACAGTTAGTATGGCTCTATCAACTGTCATACTATCCTCCTTGGCAAGTCTCATACCTCTGCTCCTCATGTCAAACTCCAAGAAAGAGAGAAAGTCCTTAAAAGTCAATTAACTCTGGTTACACAATTTCTCTTAGCCTTACCTACGTGTACGCACCTCCAGTTCATAAAACCTGCGTACTTGTACGCTCTGTATGTCAAGGGGTGGGTGCGTACTCCTGTAAAGGTCAAAAGGCGCAAGTTTCACTTCAAAAAAGTTACTTGTGGTCATTTCTAGAGCATTCTAGAAGATGGTTTGACATGGATTGAGCGCCTCCAGATGGTTCATGCATCCCTATGTAAGAGGAACTTATCCCATGAAGAGGGGAGCTATCCCATTGAAAGAGGGGCTTATCCCATTCATGGTGGACCTGATTAACTTCCTCCAAAGAACTATAAGTACAGGCATTGGGCCAGAGGGAGGGGAGGTTGAAAGCTGAACATTCCTAAGGGTAGATGCTGCTGAGATTAGGACTCCCTTATAGAGCTTGAGAGGAGAGATTCCCATCCTTTCTTAGCTTCATTTGGAAGTGGGTGAGCTGATCAAAGTAAAGGAAAACTCTTGCTAGACCCTGGGAGGGACCTGCACAACACCAAGGCTCGGGTTGTAATGGTTTCTTTTGTTTCCACTTAATACAATTAAGCTCATTTTTCTCAACAAGTTGTTATACATGATTTGTTTCATATACTCCTTGGTCTGTATGATGAATATGTTTTATTTTATGAGTTATTCAGGTGCTATGTAATCGTTTGCTTGTTAGTGAATGCAGGTTTCGAAGAGAAGGAGGAGCTCATCGGGATCGACGAGGCTGGACTACTACAAAGCGTTGGACTAAAGGTATGTTATAAACACCTGATTACTTGTATTCTAAACGCATATTTAGGGAAAGATAGTGTTTAATTGTCTTGTTTGTCACTAGAAAGCCTTAGCTTCTAGGGAGGTTGGTTTTGTCTGCAAAATTGACTCTTTCCGCATGACAAAATGGCGACCATACTGGGGAACTCCATTGATGTGAATGATTTTTCCTTTGTGTGAAACTTTGGTTTGAGATAAGTCGTTTTCTTTCTGGTTTTTGGCTGTCTGACTGTGCATTTGGGTGGCTTAGCTTAGGGTTAAATTAGATTTTAGTTTTTCTTGGTTTTGCTAGAAGTACGCAGCCTATGTGTTAAGCACAGTGCATACCCGTATGCACTGCAGCTTTGTGCACAGAGCGTACACGCTCCTGTGCAAACAGGTTGCCTGCGTACCCTGTCAAAATTGAGAAAATTTCTATTTTCTCCTTTTTGCCTCTCAGATTTTGTTTGTAAGTTGTTTTTACCACACAGATCCACTGGTTACCTCCCATAAATCTTCACCTAAGCTGGTTTCATCAGTGTCAAGAGTTTTAGTGAAATTCGTAGAGGTTCTAGCCTTAGGGTTTGATTTTTGCATTGGTCCTGTAGTGACTTTGGCTTTAGAAGTCGTAAAACCTTGGATATCCCTGGTCTTTGCAGTCTTCTTAGGAGTCAGACCTTTCATAGAATCCACCCTTGTGAGAAACCTTCCTTTGTGTTGTCTCTTTGCCGAATCTCGAAAAATTTTGTTGATTAAACTGTGAATTTCATTTTAAGAAAAAGAACAAAAGATTTTGATTTTTGTTTTTGACTAGTTTTTGATTCTGCATTAACTAGTCCTTAGTTAAATCATGACTGAGTAAAACATCCTGGGATCATACTTGGTAGGCTTTGGCCTCATTAGATTTGCTTATTAGGTGAATTTCTTATTGATTTGCTTTTAAGTAGAATTGATTTGATTGTCATAGATTTTTAAGATTTGATTTTTGATTTTTATATGCTTTGTTAAGTAGGAAAAATCCAAAAATCTCTTTTGAAGAAAAGTTTGCTTTAGTAGCATTTGTGTCTTTGAAACGAAAAGGAATTTTCGCGAAATAATTAGTGGTCATGTGTTGTATGCTTTGGAAAAGGTAAAGAGATTGTTTCTTTGATTTTCATTGCCAAGAAAGTTGTCTTTATATCAATTTTGCATTCTCCAACTCTCTTAGCTAGGGAATTCATTGAAAAAGAAAATTAGTATAAATCATCCTAAGTGCATCTTTTTAGTGGATTTGAGTCGAGTCTACACACCATCAGTTCATCTCCGCTACCTTTTGTCCTAAAGAAAAGCCATAAAAATTAACGCTTAAAGTAAAATCAACTTAGTAACTTTTTATTTACTAGGGCTCTGAAACACCAATATAGATCAGGCTAGTGTCTTGGAGTAGGAGAGTAATTAACTCTCCAAGACATTGAAACCAAACAAGTAGCTTATCTTGTGGTAGGATAAATCCAACTGTTTCATTTGTACTCTGGGAAAGCTCCTCTTAAAGGAGAAGCACGAGACCGTGTCCGAACCAGTGAGGGGATCAATCCTCCTTCATTGGGAAAGACGCCAGATACGCACGTACTACAAACGGTAAACCTCGGATTATTGTCGAGGAGCCTGGGGTCACTTGTCGGTAAACCTTGGATTATTATCAAGGAGTCGGCAAGGGGATTAAGCTTGTTACTCTGCCCTTGCGTGCTATCGGGTCGTAGACTGTTCCCCCAGGTATATTTGTTGCTGTTGGTAACCTTAGTGACCATTATCTTTAGGATTCTACCCAAGGTGACGGTGGAGGGAAGATCCCACTGTACCTGGAGCAGACGTCGGCTAGACTCACTTGGATTTTCCGGGGGGTTCACTTCACTCGAGACGGTTAATGTGGAGGAACTTGTGCCGGTCTATTCATTAAGTAGGTTGCCGGGGTAACTGTTCCACCCACCACTTCTGTACTGAATTCGGCGATGTTGGGCTTCATCACCAACTAGTGTTTTCGGTCCGGAAGGTTACTGTTTGTGTTTGGTTTGACGCCCTAGATTCTTTAGGCGTGTGATTCGAATTTGTTTGGTTCTTTAGAGACTTTAGGCGGTTTGCTTTGAGATTTTACTTTGTTTGCGTGTGCAGTAGTTAAAAGTATTTAACTGTGGCTGAATTACCGAGACAATCCCATAGACTTCGGGGCCAGTCTCCTGAGATTGTTACCATGGCCGATTTGTTGAGGAAGTCCCGTAGACTTCGGGGCGAACCTCCTGAAGACGTCCCGGGTCATTACGAAGGTTTGAAAGTCCTTGTAACTCCTCCTAGTGGCAGTAAAGTAGGTTCACCTGAAGAAGGAGAGTCTTCGTTGGTAGTCCATCCAGATTACCAAAGTCTAGAAACAGGTTATAATCCTGAAGCTGTTGCAGTTTCCGAGCTTGCTGGTAGTTTTTCATCTACTAGTGATATAGGCGAAGAACCTGAAATATCTGAACCTGTTACTCCAACTTCTAGTGTTCCTGATTCACCTAGGGTAGAAAGAGTCATCACCGAAAATCTTCCTTCTGGTTTGATAGCTATTGAAGAGCTTGCTCCAAAAGAAGAAATAGGCGTCCCTATCCCTGAAGATCAACCTACTATTGATCTAAGGGAGCGTGAATCCATTTTTTACAGTCCACCTAGAAGTACTACTTGGTATCTTTCGTTAACTAATTACTTGGACAACTCAGGGATAAGTTTTTCTCCACCTCGTACTCCTTATCCACCCAGAGGTATTTATACTCTTGTAAATATGTCTAGTCAGTCATCCGTGTTTACTCAATCTCCTGAATCTTTCTTGTACAGTGGTCCTTCTTTTCCTACTGGGTATCAGTCACTTTCTGGTACTTTTGCAGGAGCATCTCCTCAACCCATTGGACATGGGTTATTAATTGGAAACAATGGTAATAAACCGTTGGGCGTAGGAGACATTTATATGATGTCAGGTTCAATTCCCAGTTCTCAACCTCAAGGTGGCCAGTTACCGCCTAGGGGGCAGCCTCAATTAACGCCTGGGGGGCAACCTCAAGGTACACAAGTTGCGTCTGGGGGGCAACCTCAAGGACAAGATGTACCCATGGTACAGTACATTCCTCAAGGTCAACCCCAGCCTCAATATGTACCCCAAGGTCAACCTCAGTATCAATTTATGCCTCAAGGTCAACCCCAGTATCAGTACTTACCTCAAGGGTATCTACCCCAAAGTCAGTACTCGAGTCAAGGTTATCAACCACCCCAAGGTCAATCTTATGTTCAAGGTACGAGAAATGTACCTTTCAATTATCAATCCTACCCTCAATCCGGTTACGGATCTCAATATCCTCAACCTGTCATGGGTCAATACCCCGGAATGAACATAGTGTGGGATCCATCGCAAGTTCAACAGGTGTTGCAGCCAAGCGTACAGTTGTCATCTCAAACTGGACAACCTTTAGTTTCTGGTCCACCCCAGCAACCAGTCCAGTCTAATGTTCAAACTTCTGTACCTTCGGTAGTTACTCAGTCGTCCATTGCACCTAGTACTCCATCTCAAACGACTGCTGCAACTACCGCAACATCTGTTCCTTCCACCACACTTACTTCTGGAGTATCGACAGCTCCGGTTTCTACTGTCTCTGCCACTACTCCTCAGACATCTTTACCATTGTCTGGATCCACGGTTCAAACTACGGTTCAGATGCCTGTAGGACAGCCTGGTTTAAGTACGATTGTCACTAGTCAACCACAATTCGTTTATCAACCGTACCAGGGACAGTACCAATACGGGCCTGCTGTCCAGCAACCGGTTTACCAGTATCAACCGTATCCTGGGTACACTTATCAACAACCACAGCAACCGTACGGTCCGCTTAATCCTGGTTTTCCGGGAGGATACAATATCCCGAATGCGATTCCTATTCCAAGTTATCCTGGATATCCTCCTCCTGGGACTGGTCTTGTGACTCAGAGTTTTAGGGATCCTAATCGGCAATTACCGTTTATCGCAACTTTGGAATTACCAGACTTGACGCGCCTAACGAACGATCCAATTAATTATCTTCCGTTTTGGCCGCCAATGCCGAATAAGTTGCCCAGTTACATTCCCAAGTTCGAGGGTAAGTCTGGAGAGGATTCGTCAAATCATGTGATGACTTACCACCTCTGGTGTGCTTCAAATTCCATCTCGGATGATTCGATCCGTTTACGTCTTTTTCAGCGTACACTCATTGGTCTCGCGGCCAAGTGGTACATTGAGTTACCACGGGCCTCTTTTTATAATTTTAGTCAGTTAGCTACCTCGTTCTTAACTCATTTTCAGTTGCCAGTCAGATATGATAATGGCACCAAGTTACTAACTTCATTAAAACAGTCGACGTCCACTTATATTTCTGATCATATTCATGAATGGAGACGTCGAAGGCGATTAGTGAAAGTTTTTATCCCGAACCAAATCTTAGCTGAATGGTTTGTTAAATCATTATTACCGAAGATTACTGAAGACGTAGCTAAGGCCGGAGTAGTTACTGAGGAGCAAGTGATTGCTCAAGTGCAGTACCTTGACTTAGTTTATACTCAGTCGGGTACGTTACACGAAAAGATCCCAGATCTTCCAAAGTCAAATCAAATCGTTGCTGCTCCTTCAGGATCTCATGTTGCTGATGGCTTGATTGGTACGGTGAATGCTAAAAGCAAGAAGAAGTCTTCAAAGAATTCTTCGCCCATAATAACCTTACCAGACTCCTCGACAGGAGAATCTTCTGCTGAAGTTTCCGCTGATATTCACGCTGTAGAGTCATCTACGGCTAAATCAAAAAACGGTGGGAAAAAGAAAGGCAAGAAGAAGAATAAAGTAGACAAAACTCCAAAGGAGAAAACAGAAAAGTCGGAAACCAATGATGAAAAGCGCAAGCCTCGTTATCCTTGTCTTATTTGTTAAGAGGATCATTTTACAAGAGATTGCCCTCATCGGGCCGAGGTTGCAAAAATCGTCAAAGGTTCCCAAATTCCTACTGTCTTGAATGACCCATTTCCGAAAGATAGCAAAATTATAGGTTCTTCCTCGAGTGCCACTGAAGAACCCATATTGATGATGTCTCATGTAAGGATTGCGACTCGGTCACACGATTATGGTAGTAAAAGTCCTGTTGATGGATCGAAAGAAGCAGAATCTTCTCAGTCAAATCCGTCAACCTCAGCTCCCGGTTCCGATCCACTGCAGATCGAGAAACCTAACCCTGACTTAGTAATCAAACCGCCTGCCAAGGGTGTACTTCGAAGGTCTGCTTTCAATCCACATGCGAGAGCGGCCCAGAATTACAACATTGTTGGGGATTTAGCTGTTTCACCCTCAGCAATGTCGGCTTTAGAAGTGCTGCAATCATGCCCAGCACAACGAAAATTACTTTTGTCGGCTATAGGAGCTGTTGATGTTCAGGACCCGAACCTAATAATCTTTGATCTAGAAAATAGTACACCGCGTTTACCTCATCAGATGGCTTTCCAGATCCCAGTGATAGTAAAAAACAGGCCTATTCATCGGACTATAATTGATGAGGGAGCTTCCACGTGTATTATGTCGATACAGTGCTGGAGATCGCTTGGTTCTCCTTCACTAAATCAATCCCCGACAATTCTTAAGGTCTTTGATGGCCGTGGGTTCCATCCATTTGGCATTCTATAGGATTTGCCTATAGGGGTTGAAGGAAAAACCGTTAGTCTGGATGTGGAGGTGGTTGATGCCCCTCTAGACTACAACCTTCTCTTGGGTCGAAGTTGGTCTTACGTTATGACAGCAGTCGTCTCATCGGTCTTCAGAGTAATAAAATTTCCACATAATGGCAAGATCGTGACCATAGACCAGCTGGCTTACTTTCCATCCGACCTAGCCTCTTCAGAGAGTATCCAGCATGTCGGTAAAACGACTATCCCTTATAAGGATGTTGGCGTAGGATTGGTTAAAGATGCCGGTTTACTGGGAACTTTTCCTTTTCCTCCAATCAACGTCGTGTCTTCATTCGCATCCATTCATATGATTACATCAGATACCATTGTTTACGATGATCCTTGGATCATTTCTTCTGAATCTGAAATAGACTCATTTGGTGATTCTATGCCTTTGAGTCCATATGAAATTGCTTATGAAGCCGTGCAGTCTTTTACCGACTCGCGTTCAACCAAAATCGACCAAATGAATGTGGTCCGTGAGGAATCACTTTTCACCTCAACCTCGGAGTTAATAACGTTTCCCGAAGTTGTGTCATCTGACGAACAACTTTGTGAAATCCTGTGTGTAGACGATTTGCCATGGGAGGATCTCCATCATAGATCTTCGTTCTTACCTGAGGATGATCGTTTTGAAAATGATTTCTCATCAGTTTTTACAGCTGAATATGTCAAGGACGCTCAGAATCCAATAAAACATCCTGATTCAGAGCTGAATTTGGGAAACATCTCTCGCACTGTTCCCGTTGACATTTCAGTCAAGCCTGGAATTGTTGAGCACATTCATATAGGTGCCTCGTGTTCAGACGACGAGATTCAAATATACAAGGCCCTATTTCAAGAATTCCGCGACGTGTTTGCCTGGTCCTATGAGGAAATGCCAGGAATTGATCCCGCAATTGTTGTCCATGAGATTAAGACTTACCCGGACGCTAAACCCGTTCGGTAACGTTTGCGTCAGATTCACCCACGAAAAGCGGTTGCCATTAAAGCAGAAGTTGAGAGGCTGTTGAAAGCAGGTTTCATTTATCCGATCCCGTTAACGGATTGGGTATCGAATATTGTTCTGATTAACAAAACACAGGGAACAATAAGAATATGCATCGACTATAGGGATATCAATCATGCTTGTCCCAAAGACAGCTATCCAACACCCTATATCGATCAAATAATTGATGATTGTGCCGGCAGTGAAATATTTTCCTTTATGGACGGTTTTTCCAGTTACGATCAAATCAATATTCTACCTGCCGATCAACCAAAAACGGCTTTCATTTGTCCATGGGGGACATTTTCTTATTGCAAATTACCTTTTGGGCTTAAGAATGCCAGAGCCACTTTTCAAAGGGCGATGTCTTATGCGTTTCATGACATCAAACACATTGTGCAACCATATCTCGATGATTTGCCCGCTCATTCATTACATCGAGCTGATCACCTTGTCCATTTACGAGCAATCTTCATGAGGTGTAGGCATTATCGTATACGGTTGAACCCACACAAATGTGTCTTCTGTATAGAAGTGGGACGATTGCTGGGATTTGTAGTTTCAAAAGCCGGCATTCGCGTCGATCCCTCGAAGGTAGAAGCTATCATCAAATTGCCTCCTCCTTCGAGTCTTCGCCAACTCCAAAGTTTGCAGGGGAAAGCAAACTTTTTACGCCGATTCATTCCTAACTACGCCGAGGTTACCAAAGGTTTTACACGGTTGTTGAAACAGAACGATCAATTCTCTTGGGATGAGATAGCTCAGAAATCTTTTGATGCACTTAAACACGCGTTGACCCATGCACCGTTGTTGCATCCTCCCAACTACAACCAAGATTACTTTTTGTACCTCGCCGCCTCCCATTCCACTATTGGAATGGTGTTAGTTCAGGAAGATGAATTCGGAATGGAACATGTGATATATTATCTTAGTAGGATGTTAAATCCCACTGAGCTAAAATATTCGCATGTGGAGAAATTGGCATTGGCAGCCGTTCAAGCTGTCCAACGTTTTCGTCACTACATTCTTCTCCGTAAAACTACAGTCATTTCGGATTGCAACCCTATGATTTATATTTTGACTAAACAATTGCTAGGGGGAAAGTACTCCAAATGGATTGTTATCCTGCAGGAGTTCGACTTGGAGTTTGAAAAATCTAAGTCTAAGAAATCTTTAGTTTTTGCAGAGTTGATGTGTGATTTCCCGCGTGCTGACACGGAAACTGTGGCAGAGGAACCCATTGCAGACGAATCTTTGTTTCTCATCAGCACTTTAGATCCGTGGTATGGGGATATAATCGTCTATCTCCAAACCCAATCCTTTCGGCCTGAAGCTTCAAAGTCGGAACGTCAGAAGATTCGATTCCAGTCCCAACAGTACAAAATTATTGGAGATACTCTTTATTGCCGTGGGGCAGACTTGGTTTTCCGACGTTGCTTAACTCACGAAGAGGCAGAAAGGGTTTTGAATGACTGTCATTCTAGAGCGTGTGGCGGTCATATGTCTGGGTATGCCACAGCTCAGAAGGTGTTGCGTGCTGGCTACTTCTGGCCATCCATGTTTAAAGATTGTATTACTGCGGTCCGAAAATGCCACAACTGTCAAGTGTTTGATCACAAGATGCGCGCACCACCTGCTCCTCTCCACCCTATAATTGCCATTGGTCCTTTTGCCAAATGGGGTATCGATTTTATTACATGCAACCCTCACTCGGCCGGGGGGCATGCGTATATCATCCTTGCGGTTGATTATTTTACTAAGTGGGCCGAGGCGATGCCTACATTCGAGGCTGACGGCAAGACAACTGCAATTTTCGTATTCAATCACATTTTTGCTAGGTTTGGTGTCCCACAAGCGATAATCACTGACCATGGGCGCCATTTTTGAAACATTATGATGACAGAACTTACAGGCCAGCATGGTTTGCGTCATGATAGCTCAACTCCTTATTATCCACAAGCCAACGGTCTGGTTGAGTCCATCAACAAAGTTTTAGTTATCATGATCCGACGAATCATTGGTATTCATCGGTCGAATTGGCACAACATGTTATTTTCCACGCTTTGGGCATACCGAACCTCAGTGAAAACATCAACAGGGTTCACTCCTTTCCAACTAGTTTATGGTTTGGAAGCTGTCCTGCCCATTGAATGCGAAATCCCGTCACTTCAAATGGCTGTTGAATTACTTCCAGCTACTTCCGAAGAGGAGAAGCGTTTATTATACTTAGCTCAATTAGATGAGACTCGACGTGATGCTGCATTGGCAATTGAGACTCATGCAAAACGAATGAAAGCTCAGTATGATCGAAATGTGACCCCTCAAAATTTTTCGGAAGGAGACCTAGTGCTATTGTATGATCAAGCTAACGATAAATTAGGTGCTGGAAAATTCGTTCCTATGTGGCATGGGCCCTACATTGTTAAGCGAAAGCTAGCAAAAGGGGCCTATGAGCTGGTTGACTTTGACGGGGACTCTTTGGGTAAACCCAGAAATGGACTTTACCTAAAAAGGTATTATGCTTAAATGATGGGTGTGGAGATTTTAGTTAGGTTAGTTAGGTTAATTTTTCTTTCTAGCTGGTGTGTTTGTTAGTTTAGACAGTGTGCTTAGCTTAGAAAGTGTGTTTTTCGTCGTTATTCTGCTTATCTTGGTTTTACCCTTGATGTTTGCAGATGTCGATGCCTCTCCAAACATACATTGGATTTGCTGACGGTGCTTGTCGTAGTACACGGAATATTTCTTCCGCAGCTTGGGTTATTTATTCGCCCTCTGAAGAGTTAGTTTCTATGCATGGGGTGAGCCTCGGTCAAACAACAAACAACATTGCAGAATACAGTGCAGTGATTGAATTATTATCTGAATCTATTTCGTTTGAGATTCAGAGTTTGATAGTGAGGTTAGATTCTGAACTCGTTGTATTACAGCTTAATAGAGTATATGCCATTAGAAATCCAGTGTTATTAAGGTTATTTTTGAGAGTGCGTCTCTTGGAACGTGAGTTTGATTACATTGAATATCAACATATTCCAAGGTCTTTAAATACATTAGCAGATGCAATTGCTTCTCGAATGTTAAACAGAAATTTGTGATAATCATACATGTAAATTTAAAAACATTTAATCACACATGTTTAACAAGATAAGCCGGTAATAATGATATATATATATATATAGATAAGAGTGTGTCAAAAATACATCGTCTTCGATCATAGGTTGCAAAACACCTTATGATCGGCAAAAATGATAAGTACAAAAAACCAAAATGTCACATGTGTCTACAAAAGCGATCATCCAATCACTGGTGATGATCTCTATACGACACCACTGCACGGGCTACCCTACACAAGAACCTTCTAAAAGGTCCTGGGACTCCGACTACATAGCGCTGAAGCCTGATAGGAATATCATCTATAGTAGTCTCTGGTATATCTGCCGTCAGACGCTCTAGGTCTTGTTCCAACTCAGCTAAGGTCTCTGTAGCCTCGTTCTGTGGGACCGGTGCCGGTGCAACTGGTTGTCTCCTCTCGAAAGGCCAGAGATTGGCTGGACGCCGTGGGCCTACATCTGCATTTTGAAAATTGTCACTGTCAGTTTTGAGACGATATAAAAACAAAAAATATAGATAATTTAAAAACTTGTGAAAAATGAAGTACCTATGTCATCCCACTGTTCTCCCGGTGGAAGAATCATGTCCGGATCACCACAGAAATCGACTCTCGCATAAGGAAAATCCTATATCGAAAAGATCTGGTCCTCTAACCAGTGAAAGTACTCCGGTCTAAATCGGACAACCTCCGTGCCCTCGTCAGGATGACGGGCCATCACCGCAACCCATCGCATCAACTTAGGCTCTCGAGGAAGCCCAACCTCAACAGTAAGCTGCTGCGGGATCAGCATCGGAACCCTCTCTAGAGCAAAACTCACAATTAAAGGCCCATAACCAAAAGTCTTGAGTTGCCCGTTTTTTGCCCTGATCAGTTGGCCCTTTAAATTAGCCAACACAGCATCACACCAGTTGAAAATGGTGCCTCGATAGTAGTCAATCACCATCCGCATTTGGGACCCGATGGCAATGTGCAAAGCGGCAGCGCCGCAAAGTCTGGTAACTGTAAAGGCAATTACCATAAGTTCAGGTCGGGATATCTTTTTAATTTCTATCCCCCTCTCCTGGTTCTGATTATTGCACCACTCTAGACGGAGACTAGCGATGGACTGGCCACCCGGCCTAGTTCCGGACAGAGTCAATTGTTCGCCCCTCTTGGGCAAACCAGTGAGAAAGTAAATATCTGAGGGCTCTATCTCGAGTTGGTGCCCTCCAATGTAAAAGCACTGATCCTGGATGTTCCACCTTTCAACCAGCCACTCTAAAAAGCGCACTTGGGCCCTCATGCCAGGTATGGCCCAGTATTTGTAAAGACTGCATGCCTTTAAAGCATCAATGGAAGGTTGGTGATTAATCGGGGCCAAATCAACATCTTCGTGTTCTCTTTCGCGCCAATCAAGCATGGTGGGCAATCTACACACCATAAAACATCTGTTAGAGTCCATAAAATTGAAAGTTTTTGGTTCATTTTGGAGAAATGGGGGTTTGAAAACCCACTCCACGGTGTACACATCCCGCCTTTAGAGACAGAGCGTGTGTACACAGGTTCTCTTAAGGCAAGCTGCGTACGCCCGACATTTTCCCAACTGAGAAAATGTCGGGGTACACAGGTCACCTGTGGAGCACCTGCGTACCCCGAAAGGCGGCCCTTGAAACCCCAAGGCCTCCAAAAAATGAAACTAAAGCTTAAAAGCAAATTCTAAACGGATGGAAATGCAAGGGAGGATGTTGTAGAATACCTGATGAGACGGCGTTCGGTTTCGACGGTCAGATTCTCCGCAACGACCATGGGAAGTTTCTTGCCAAAAACCCTTTTTCTCTCCTCAACAGTAAAATGGTAAAAATGAAATGGTAAAAAACCCTTTTTATAGGTTTTTTGAGTAAATGAATGTTAAATTTGTTTATTTTCCACCATGAAAAGGTATTTTTCAAAGCATTTTTATCTATCTTAAACAGGTATGAGTAATGTGTTGGTTTTTGTGCAGGATAAAAGGATTTTCAGGGAAAATTGTCATTTTTCACAAACAAAAACATCAGAGTCATCTTTTAAGCCCTTTTCTGACTCCTAAAACATGAAAATATTGCCGAGCGTTTCTTTTACACTTGTTAAAACGGAATTGAAAGACGGTCCCCTTATAGTCCTTTTCTGACCGAAAAACAGGAAAATATTGCCAGGTTTTTGTCGTTTCAAACTCGATATTGGAAATAAAACGACGTGTCCTTGATCGCTTTTTACTTTTCAGGTCAAAGACACTAATTATGAAAGTACTCCTTGGTCGTAAAAGATCAAGCGGTTCTCTCAAGTATTATTTTATACTTTTTCGGGCTTGGGAGACACAAATTTACGAAAAAGTCCAACCCTGGAGTCTTCTTAAGTTTTTCAGACTCTCTAAAATTGAAAAACGCCGAGTTTCTCCTATACTGGACTCATTAAAATTTCACAGTAAAGGACCTGTTCGATTACAAACAGGAACGGACCACTCCTTCTTAGGGTTTGAATCTAAACTAAGTTGGACTCATCCGAAGGGTGAGCTTATAATCAAGCATATGTTATCCTCCTCAAGCTTGTAAAAAATAAAGAGGTACTTGCCAGAAATGGTGGGGGAAAAGAGAGGAAAATGAGCCTATTTGTTATCCTTTGTCTCAGAAGAAACCTTATCACCACTCTTGAACACGACACTTTTCATTGACCTGGGTTGGGAAATCCTTTGCCTCACAGTTGATTGAACCACATTGAAAGTCTTCAGCCGGGTATTAACTTTGGGTCAAATGTCACCAAGCCATCTGTTGTGTCGTTATGTATTCAAGAGGTCGCTGCAAATAAACCATTCATCTGCAAAATACCTGTCATCCATCTTGACCATCCCTGAGTCAGTCCTTACAGCTACATTTCTTCAACTTGATTTATGATTTCGTGTCGTGGGCTTGCCTACGACGGATCGCTTTCTATCAACATCAGCACATTATCTAGAAAGACGATCTAGAAATCATCAGTACCTTGAGATCCGCATGCATCAATGGCAGATTTCTCGCCTTCGACGACAGTTTACATCATTGACTTTCGATCGAAGGATTCCGTGAAATGTTCGACATCAACACATTCATTCACATCTCATGGATTGTACTGGGTACTTTGAGAACCATTGACATCACTGGTGGTTTCTCTCACACTTGTTAATAGTTTACATCATTGACTGGTAATCAAGTGGTTTCTACCATGCTCGACATCAACTCATTTATTCGCATGGATAGAATCGTACTATTTCGGGAAGTAGAAATGAAGACCCTGGATCTAGTTTCCACCATCCAGGCTGCGAGGAGTTTTGTATTCATTGTATAGTAGACTAACTATAATCAGATGGCTGCGTCCATACCGTGTCTACATGAGTCTATGATTATGATGTACTGTGAAATCATTCCTGTATCAAAGCAGTAGTTAGTTTGCTAGTTAAAGTTTTTAATCTGAGTATGGGAATGCCTACCTCAGCGATGATATGATCTCATACATGTATTTTGTGTTGAATACTTGCAGGTTCCAACCGGGCTCTCCACAAGATAATCCTTGAAATGATAAAGTACTTCACCCTTCCTAGATGATATGAAACCCTAAATCTACTACAGGCTTCGCACTTTAGGGGGCAATCTGTTACACTAAAATTTGTCACCATGACTATCTACAGTTAGTATGGCTCTATCAACAGTCATACTATCCTCCTTGGCAAGTCTCATACCTCTGCTCCTCATGTCAAACTCCAAGAAAGAGAGAAAGTCCTTAAAAGTCAATTAACTCTGGTTACGTAGTTTCTCTTAGCCTTACCTGCGTGTACGCACCTCCAGTTCATAAAACCTGCGTACTTGTACGCTCCGTATGTCAAGGGGTGGGTGCGTACTCCTGTAAAGGTCAAAAGGCGCAAGTTTAACTTCAAAAAAGTTACTTGTGGTCATTTCTAGAGCATTCTAGAAGATGGTTTGACGTGGATTGAGCGCCTCCAGATGGTTCATGCATCCCTATGTAAGAGGAACTTATCCCATGAAGAGGGGAGCTATCCCATTGAAAGAGGGGCTTATCCCATTCATGGTGGACCTGATTAACTTCCTCCAAAGCACTATAAGTACAGGCATTGGGCCAGAGGGAGGGGAGGTTGAAAGCTGAACATTCCTAAGGGTAGATGCTGCTGAGATTAGGACTCCCTTATAGAGCTTGAGAGGAGAGATTCCCATCCTTTCTTAGCTTCATTTGGAAGTGGGTGAGCTGATCAAAGTAAAGGAAAACTCTTGCTGGACCCTGGGAGGGACCTGCACAACACCAAGGCTCAGTTATAATGGTTTCTTTTGTTTCCACTTAATACAATTAAGCTCATTTTTCTCAACAAGTTGTTATACATGATTTGTTTCATATACTCCTTGGTCTATATGATGAATATGTTTTATTTTATGAGTTATTCAGGTGCTATGTAATCATTTGCTTGTTAGTGAATGCAGGTTTCGAAGAGAAGGAGGAGCTCATCCGGATCGGCGAGGCTGGACTACTACAAAGAGTTGGACTAAAGGTATGTTATAAACACCTGATTACTTGTATTCTAAATGCATATTTAGGGAAAGATAGTGTTTAATTGTCTTGTTTGTCACTAGAAAGCCTTAGCTTCTAGGGAGGTCGGTTTTGTCCCCAAAATTGACTCTTTCCGCATGACACCAGGGACCAAGTTCACCAGAAATTTCCTCACCTCATGGAGGCTCTGCACACAACGGGGACTGTGAAGTAGGAGTATCCTCTCTACAGATAGAGACAATCCCTCTAGCTCAAGAGATTGGTTCTAGCGGAAAACAAGACAATCTAATGTAAATTTTCTTGGATTAGAATTGAATAAGAGGGCCTACCTCTTATAACACTAATCCACTTGATGGTGTCTTGCTTCCTTGCTCCAGCTTCCTTTGTTCCTTTCTTTCAAATACCTGAAATAAACATGCAAGAAACAACAAGAAACGTGATAGCATAAAATCGAATTCAATCTACTTAAAAGGTCAAGGAGTTCTAAGCTATCAAATGTAATATTACACACGATATAGGAAATAAACAATTAGCTGTATTAAAATAAACTTCAAAGAGAAATACAATCAGAGCCTTAATGTTGCAGGTTCCCTTCAATGTGTCCGGGTTCCAGCACCACTATAAGCATCTCATGATTCACACTCAAAACAATAGAAGTTCAAGGCTTCTTCCTCTTTACTCCAAACCAAACACTACAAGTTTATTTTCCCTTCACACACAAACTAGAAGGCTAAAGTTCTCAAGATGGCTATCAAGATTATCAGGTTATTTTAGCCCTTTCATTAGCTGGTTGAGGTTGGAAAATGAGGAGTTTATATAGCTTTGATAGAGGGGAAATGGATCCTCTTATGATGGGAAAGGTCTTATCCCTTTTGGTTTGTTCCAATTTAATAGGGGAAAAGAGCCCAAACAGTCTCTCTCGGCTCTATCTTGTCCAACCATTTACCAGACTTCCGTTCAAAAAGCTTCTAGACCTGGAAGCTTCGAATCCATTTTAAAAACTTGCTTAGACTCTGAAAATCGGCACAAGGAAGAAACTAAGTGCTAGCATCTGTCTTGAAAATTGAGTTTGAAGGAATATTCTTGGGAAATGATGTAAGAGGGAAATGTTTTGGAGATGAAGAGGGATATGGGGACATGTTTTTCATGTCAGGGAAACACATAAGGGTCACTATAGAGGTCCTCCAAGATCGAGGAAAGGGGAGTACAGGGACAATGACAAAATGTTGTGTAATAGACGCCCCCTAAAGCATGAAGGTCGAACAAGAGTGAGGGGTGAAATGCTTTACGAGTAGATGCACGGAACTAGAGACCGCCGTCAGAAAACCCACAAGAAAGCATAGATACATATACATCATTGAAATCTCTGATACATGAATCGTGGTATGGATGCAACCATCCAGAAGAAGATCATATAATTGGATCCAAGGTATGGGCGCAACCATCCAATAAGAAGGATCGTATCAAACCCAAGGTATGGTCACAACCATCCAATAATGACAAGGATCACATATAACAGACTCATGGTATGGTTGCAGCCATCCATTTGAAAGAGATATGTTTGTAAGCATGATCATGTCACATTGTCGTACAACCTAGACTTTTGAAATCTGAGCCCAGGGTCTTGCGCTCCAACACGACCTGATCAAAGTAAAAATTCTAGCATGCGAATAGATGTGTTGACATCAAACATGCCAAAAAATCGCTTGATTACTAGTCAATGATGTGAATTGTTAACAAGCACGAGAGAAACCACCAATAATGACAATGGCTCTCAAGGTACCAATAACACAATTCATGGAGTTTGAATAAGGAACTGAATTCGAACAACCGTGAAGTCACTCGATTGAAAGCCAATGATGAGAACTTGTCATTGAGTGCAAAGAACTTGCCATTAGGGCATGCAAGCTCTAAGGTATTGGAAGGGAGTCTCTCTGGAAAATTCCCAAATAATGCACTAAAGTTGACAGGAAGTCACCATGTTGAAGGAGGTCCATGATGTATCCCACATCATTGATCCAAGACAAAGGGATGCAATGATTATGGATGATATAGAGAATCAGGAATGAGTGTAAACTATAGAAGGCTTAACCCTTGAACATATCAGCGACGTGACTCCAGATTTTGGCAGCTTTTGGATCCATAGGATTGGAGGTCATGATGACATGGCAGAGATCAGATGGAAAGGAAAAAGTGGAGGCCCAAACCCAAGAAGGTCAATGATGAAGCAGGGATATCCAGACCCGACACGAAGTAGAAGAGTGACAAGTTGCCGACACAACTAGTAAAATTTTCCCATTTTCCCCCACCATTTCTGGCAAGTACCACAATTATTTTTTATCACAAGCTTGAAGGTGATAGAATATGCTTGTAATGTAATTCCATCCTTCAGATAGATCTGACCTAGTAATATTAACGAGCCCTAGGAAGGAGAAGCTCGTGTCTGCCATATGACGAATCTGATGCCATTTTAATCTTTTAACGAGTTTGACAAAGGGAAAACTCGGTATCTTTTTCATGTTTAAGTTTGAAAGAGACACAGAAAATAAGACTCCAAAAGGTCCCTTTTCGTAAAGTTGTCACTCGAGCCCAAAAAGGTAGAAAACAATAATCGAAAGAACCTCTTGACCATGTCAGCCAAGGAGTAACTTTTTCATAAATACTTTATCCAAGCCCGAAAAAGGGGTAAACATATACTAGGTAAATGACGTTTCGAAACCGTTTTACAAGGTCAAAAAGACAAGAATCTCATATTGAAAATATTTTTTCAATATGAGATTAAATAAACAAATATATGTGTACTTTTATATATTAAGGGTTTTAATAAAAAATTATTTGTTTCGAAGGCTTTTCTTTCGTAAACTTCTCTTTCGACCTATCTGACTTCTTCCTTCACTCTTCAGTTCCTTTGTCATAATGTTCTACCAAGCGATCAACTGCCGCAAATTCTTTCTCTAGTGTCTTGATCTTTTGCCTCTTCATCTCATTGCGTGCCCAAGGTTTCAATCCTATGATGAAATTGAACACCTTTTCCTTTTCCGCCATATCAGGTAACTCCAAAATCGCACTTGATAACTCCCATTGATATGCATGTAGACTCTATGTTTGCTTCATATACTTAATCTTCGTCCTTGCATACCAAGTCTAATCTTGTGGGCTAAAATGAGTTTGTAAATATTTCTTCATGTCGTCACAAGTAGATATTTCCTCAAAATCACCATTGGCAATCTGATCCATCTTCCTTCGCCACCACATCTTAACATCTTTTGTCAAGAATTGAGCAGTGTCTTTGACTTTTTCTTCATCATCAGGTAAGCCAAAATGCTCCAAGTATTTCTCCGTATCCCATAAGAATTTGGAAAGAGCTTTCACACTCCTCATCCCATCGTAAGATTCAGGTTCTTTGAATTTCACATGGGCAACTCCTCTAATAGGTCCTTGCCCAACTGCTTTCTTCAAAACAACTATCTTGTTTCGATTATTGCCAATTCCTTCTGCAACTTCAAGATTTCTGCCAAACCTTAATACCTCACAGCTCTTATGTCCTTGAATTCTTTCTCTATTTATGCATACATCCATTCTATATACTAGTATTGGATTTCAAGGTCTTCATGCTCTTCCTTCAACTTCGTGAACTTCTCTTTAAATTCAACATTTTCGGATTCTAGTGCAACCACTCTCGAAGCACATTCCTATATTTTTTCCAATACCTTATCCATGAAAACTGTTCGGACATCCTGCTAGATTCCCTCGTCATAACTTGAGGTTCTTCTGCTTGATCAACCATCAACTTCGCTTGTGCTCTAGTAGAGACCATACAGTTCTTCATCGTTGTTCAACTTGACCCTTTACTTGCCCCTGTCGAACTTTCCAAAGCCCTGCGAAAAGTCTGATATCAATTATTGCTATGAGATATCTGCTTCTTCAATGGGCCTCTGATGTCAACTGTCATGCTCCTATCCTAGCGGTGGTCTTTCAACTGCACATAGGTAGGTGCGACACTGCTAACCACTTTCTGTTAACCAATACTTATGAGTATGGAATACACCTAACTCTTCAACACTTAGTTTATTCTCTGTTTCTTCTACTAAGTATTATAACGCGGTGAAAATAAACATTCATATATTCTTCACATCACCATAACATCATTCGTATGCACAACGGAAATACACTTTTCTTTAATGGGAGGGGAAACTCCCCAAATATAGAGTCTGCCCAATCAGTAATAACAATTCAATGATTTTTACAAGTATACAATGTAAAATTTTGCCTTTGCTGGAAACCTAAATTTTCCCTTCAGCAAAGCTTTCCAACTTACTGTGCAACTTGCCTCAAAACAGTCGCTCGGCTAGCTACCATGTCATGTTTCCCACCAGGTCGGGTCGCCCATCTATTGTGTTTGCATGCCGAACTTGTCGGGTTAAGTCACCCAAGTCCACGTCCACGCCCAACTCTACCACAACTCTACCGTAGCTCATCCGTCGGGTTGTGTGCCTGTCTATCCATTCAGCCGCGCCTGCCCAGAGCTTGCCTTCTCACTCTATCACATCTTGTTCACCGAGTCATGTGCTCATCTGTCTGTTCAGTCGCGCCTGCCAAGAACTCGCCTTCCCGTTCTACTGCATCTCGTCCATCGGGTGTGTGCCCATCTATCCATTCTGTCACACCCACTCAGAACTCACCTGTCCACCAATTCCTATGTGCCCGCTCATTCAAGTCGATGCACCCACCTACACCTGCCTACACATCGGGTCGTGTGCACTTGCCCAGGCCGTGTCAATATGCCTGCCCTACGATCGTTAAGAAATTCGGCTATGGTTGCTTCATCCCCAGCTCTTGCCTTATATCCCCCTACACCTTTTCCCTTGCCTTATGATTCCTCTTTCTTGCCTAATCTCTTGGATGTTTGCTAGCTTGAGTTCACTTGGCTTGATGCCTTCCACAAAGCCGCCCTTCTTTTATATATACATGGTGCCCATGTGTTAGAGGGGATCGACCCTCCTCCAATCCGACCACTCATTCCACCACATCTCCACTCATTTAGGTCGGCCCAGCCTTAAGTTGGTTCCTTCGCACATTGGACCAACCACACATCGTCCAACCATATAAAGTCTCCACCGCCGCCCAACACTTACCCAATTTTATCTTTCGATTTTTCGACTCTCATGTTGACTTGTCATTGCGTCAACTCGTCGCCTTTAACCGATGTCACCCTCTGTTGCATAATACTAAGCTCGCTTCCCCACAACTCATCGCACAAAACCAAATCTCACAACTCGTCGCATAAAACTAAGTTTGCACGAATTGACGCATAAAACCAAGTTTTCACAACTCGTTGCATAAAACCGAGTTTTCACGACTTGTCACATAAAACTAAGTTTGCCTTCGACTCATCTCGTCACACATAATCGTGTCAACTCGTGGACCTCACAATGGGGGCTTCATTGGGGGAGAAATACCATACCACATGGGTTCATATTGGGGGATATATATTGAGGAAAAAATGGCATAATATATTGAGAATATAATGGGGGTAAAGGGTTTTTATATTGGAATGTATAAAAAATAGAGCTCAAAGTTAATGAAAAAATATAAACGGGTATAAAGAATTTTAATGGAAAAAAGGATACCTACAATATCTAGTGAAATTAGGGGTTTTTGAAATTAGGATGGTATATTGGGTTCATATTGATAGGGGTTAAGTAATGTTTTTATAGAGGCATTTTCCAATATGTATTCAAATTAAGGGTATTGTTTAGCATGCCATGAGCACATGTGATATGTCAAAGGTTCATTGAGAGAAGCCCCCGTGGCTCCTGCGAGTGGATTGATGATGGCTTGACAATGGGCTCTGAGAAGAGGAGTTGGTGGATGAATGATCCGTAAACTATCGTGGATATTCCACTGGACAGTTCATCACAACGAATATGATAAAACTATATTGTAAAAATTTAAATCTACACTATTAGAGTTTTATTTCTCTTTAGATTTATGAATCTATAGATTATTGTTAACTTTGTATGCATGCAAAATTAAAACTATGCAGAAAATAGAGAATAGTGAAAGAAAAACTCACAAACCACGATTTGGCAGAAGATATAACTTGGGAAACTCTTTCGAGAGAAAATCCAACTAGAAGGTAAGGTTGTTGTACTCTCTTTATTTGAACAAAAAATTATTGTCAATATAAAGAAACATGGTCTATGGATGATGGGCTACTATAGTGCACAAATCCACTTTATGTGCTATATCTCCTATCTCTCTTAGTTATCTTTTCTCATCTATGGAGCAAATGCACTTGAAAGAATGTAACCCATTTTCCTCTAGTTGCCTGGTTATAACACAACTTGATAGCCTACTAGTGGTTAGGTTTAACCACCTCAATTGTTAACCAGAGTTGCAATATGAACTTTTCTATAGCTTCCTTCATCATAATCGTGTGATTAGCCCCTTTTTCATGAATAATGGGGGTTGGTGCAACATCCTCTTGAATTATGGTGGTGAAAGTAGGAAGATCAAATTCTAAGTGGCATAATTTTTTCATACGAACTCTAATTGATGTAATTCTTACGTCATTGTAAAGGTCTTTGTATGTAGAATATGAAAAAGATGTGCTGCAATATAGCAATAAAGTTTTACCCCCAAAAAACGTCGTTTGATGCCTCAAAATGCTCTTGGAAGGTTTTAGACACTAATTTTCCAAACTAGGTCTTGTTGTTAAAAATGGTCCTGTGAGAAAATTCCTCTACTTTTTGCACTCTGAAATCATCGAAATGGATGAAAAACAATATAATGATCCATTATGGATCACACCTCCCCATTTTGGAAGGCCTTTGGTCCCCAAAATATTCTACTAAATGAGGAGATATTTTTTTTTCCTCCACCATCTCCCAAGTGTATCATTTAGCTTTCCCTGGAAGTTGTCCTTTCAATCCAACCTACCAAAGTTCATGTTGCCCATGTCTTGTAGTTTTGGGCCTCTTTTGAAAAATTTTATCCTTTGTTGATTCTTCTTGGGCAGATGATCCCAAATCGTCCATAGAAGGTAGTGTAGAAAATATTGTAGATTCACAAGCTCATGCAATGTACTAAAGCAAAAGACAAGAGTCTACTTCTACTTTCAACCAGAAAAATCCAATAGATCAATGAAAACAATATGAAAAATAAGAAGATAAATAAATGGCACATAACACAAGATGTATCTAGGGAAATCCATTGCTCAAAACCCCGCTATCTATATTGCATATATCAGAAATATGAGTGAAGATACAAATATTGTTCTCACTGGAACAAGTCTGTACAAGTATGCTCAACTCTCTCAACTCACAACCTAGCTCTTGGCCAACACTTAGCCAATTTTGTAGCTCTCCAAGCCCCTAATCTCTTGCGCCCTTGGTCAAAGAATTTGGATGAATACAATATGCTCTGCTCAAACAATTTGGATGAATACAATATGCTCTGCTCAAACTTGAGCTTAACCTGCACAAGTATTTCCTATCCTCCGCGTGATGACTTCCTTTGGCCAATACTTAGCCAAATTTCCAAGCCTCCAAGCTTCTAATTCTTTGCATAATTCCTAAGATAATTAACTTGTATTTAAAAGGAAGTTCCTCATCCATAACCGCGAAATCCAAAATTAGGTCCTTCTCTGATTACATGCATGATATTTACAATTGATATTACATTGTCCCTACACTTTAGTCTCAATTGGGTCTTTATCAGAATTGACATGCATGAGTTTCTAGTGGGGGAATTTTCAGTTAACTGGAGTAACACTTGTGGATGCACAAGTGCACCAACTGACTATTAATCCTCTATTAGTTCCACAAACAATTATAACTAATTTAACTAACCATAACTCAGTAAATTGAGTTATCTAATTACAACTCATAAATAAACTCATTCTGGACCCCTAAAACTTAGGGAGAACATATACATGATTTCCAACTCAAAATTCCTAAGTTAACTATTACAAATTTCTATGAGAAAATAATTACAATTTTAATTCACAATTTAATTCAAGGACAAATTAAATTGGAATTTCTGGATTCTATTTTTAACATTTCTTCTTGTTATTTTCAACAGGTAGAAACTACGCTTCCTAATCTACCATGGAAGGCTAAAAGGGTTTCATATTTTTTACATTCACAACTAAGTATATGTGCATGTACGATGGTTAATTAAGTTAATATACATTATCACCCACCTTTTCCACTATCTTGAAGGGACCATGCCACATAAGCTTCATTTTTTTACCAAGACCCTATAGCCTCTTTTTGTTTAACTGTGACTGTTACACAGTAAATTGTCACCGTTGGTCACCGTCCCTATCGCCTCAATTTTAGTACATTGGAGGATGCTTTCCGGGACCTGTGAGTAGTGACATAGCCTAAAAACACTTGCACTATGTTCCCCTGAGTATGTACTTCATGTTCCCTCAAGACACCTTCTGCAAATTATCCCTGAAAAGTGCCCTTTTCCCATTGGCGCAGGTACCCAATGTCTGACCCGCGCCAATAACTCAGATCCTCAAAAAGGGGCGCGATCATTGGCGCTCTGTCTTAGAACAATGCCCGTGCCAATCAAGTTTAGTAATGTTTTTTGCTAAAAGCACGACTGTATGATTTTTCCTCCCATATCATGAGCTCCTTTGAGGGAAAAATCCATCTGATAAAGCTCGAAGAGTCATCATATCTATCCACAATAGCTTTTCATGGATGTTGCCAATTCACAATGGGTGTCCTGGAGCATTGAATCTTTCTCCCTTCTTCGTCTATAAAAGCTTGTCCTCATGCATTAGACAAGCTAGAGTGCTAGTTCCAAGTTTATGAGTTCTAAAGTGCTGTAGCTTTGAGTTCTTGAGTTGTTGGAGTAATGCTAGAGAGGTTATGCTGCCGGAAGTCCGAGAGAGAGGTAGTCTACTGCAAGGCATATAGCTGCTCGCCCAGCCAGAGGAAAGGTGTCCGTTTGCAAAGATCGCAAGGATTGTGACCTGCCGGAGCGAGGGAGCGGGAACACCAACTCTGCTTCGACTATAGCGTTGGATTCCAAGTTGGTCTTCTTAATTCACCTTTACTGTACAACTAGGAACTTGCGTAGCAGTGTGGATTGATTGTGGCTAGTTCTGTTTTAAGCTAGTGGGATCGCCTCTGTCCGCAGAGGGGATTTACCTCACCAACAATTTGGCGACTCCGCTAGGGAGAAGCTATTTGGAGTTTGTCTTGCATGATTAGTTTTCTCTCGCTTGCCTGAGTTAATGAACTTTCTGGGTCAGTTTTGAAATTGCTATCTACTGTTTGGTTCTTCTGGGCACTGTCAGTCAGGGTCAGTAAACGCGGCTGGCGCGTTTTTTCTTCTGACAGTCGCGCCAGTTGGCGCATGTTGCTCCATAGGAACCCGCGCCAATTAATTGTTAGCGCGAGTTGCAGTTTCACAGTCGCGCCATCTCTGTGAATTTTGCCAGTTTGATAGTTGAAAGCTCCTTAAACTCGGATTTTTTGTTCTTCCCTATCTTTTGCTGCTTCTGGAAGTGTGTTGGACCTCTGTGTGACTGGTTGTTACTTTCATCCTTCAGTTGTTTGCTTATTTCTATCGATTTTGTATCCCAGCCCTAGAGTACCTAGTGGCTGTGCATGTCGAGCCTTCTGTGGGACGTTGTGGTTTGATCATCCAGTCGGCTTCTCGATTGTTTTCCGCACTCATCTAGTGATTCACTTCTAGCTTGCTTGGATCTTGCTTGACTTCATTTGAACTTAGATCACATGGTTCATTGAACGTCTTTGTGTTTTCCTTTGCTTTGACAGTTCATCTTCATGTTTCTGAATTGGTTCTATGTCCATTGAGTGAATTGTGTTTGTACTCGTGGATATCTCTTGAGGTTTGTTTACATGCATTATGCCATCTTAAAAATCAAAAAACAAAAGAGCTTTTTGCATTATATTAGTTAGCATTTATTGTTATTTGTCGCTTTTAAAAAGAAAAAGAAAAAACTTTTATTTCTTGTTATTAGTTGCATTAGGACCTTTGTTATTTGCTTGATGATCATTTTGTTTGTGTAAAAAAAAAAAAAAAAATCTCTACTCTTCTGTAGGTAGAATTCATCGAATGCAACGATATAATTTTGGCATATAGATTGCATTTAGGAAGTTTGGAGAGACCACATATGGTAGGACCAAAAAACTGAAACATAATTGAAGATAAACTATAAAATAAACTCAATGAACCTAACAACGCATTGGAACATAACGCAAACATTCTAGAGGTCTAGGTTAGAGACGTGTTCCGGCGTCGTTAAACCTGGTAGCTTACTGTCGAGTGGTTGGGTGATTCCTCCACGGTGAAACGATAAGTGCCAATACGGACTGTGCTCCCACGTACCGTCGCGTATATATTGGGAGACCCCTATAGGAATAAAGCCTTTATCCATAGGAAGCCGTGTCGGCCGCCCTACGATTCGCAATGCGGTGAACACAACATTCACGAAGATTGACCACCTGTACCCTAAAAAGTATTCTGTGGTTTTGCGAAAAGTTTGGCACACCCTCTACCTAGAATTCCAGAGCAGTCACTTTTGATCCTTTTCGGACTCCTTAAATGAAAAGGTGCCTGTGAGCGTCTTGTCACTTCGTGCTCATTAAATATTCGAAGGAGACTAGAGTCATCTTTTCGTCCTTTTCTCGACTCTTAAAAAGTGAAAAGGTCAAGTTCAAAGTTCAGTGTCTTAAAATTTATTTGACCACGATCACATATAACCCGGTTAAATTTTTCTTGCGTTAGCTTGAGTAGCGTTCTTTCTCGCTCAAATGGCATCCTTCCCTGAGCCCACCGGCCAAGGTGGTCCTCCGGCTGGTCTGATTCCTTCTGTCGGAAATGTCGGTGTCCAGTATATAGCAACTTTGTCTTTGCCTGGGTTCACCATCGGTTTACCCGTATGGGTGTTCTCAAACTCAGTGGTCTCGAGTGTGATAACTCCTGTTCCACCACCACCTCCTCCACCCGAGCAACATTGTTTTGATTCCAAGGTGGATCCCTGTCCTTCTTCGCCTACTGCTGCGTCCTCATCTTCTACTTCGCCTGGTGAAACTCTGGATTTAAGTAACCAGGTGGCTAAGAAGAAGAAGAAGAAGACCAAAAAGAAGAAGTCTCCCAAAACAAAGGTCCCATCTACCCTGAATATAACTGAAGTAAAGTCTCCTCCTGCTCCGCAGCGGAAGACTAAATTTCCTTGTAGATTATGCAAGGAAGACCATCTTCTTCGCGATTGTCCTAGCATCCCCAGGGTCTTCGAAGTATGGGCTCACGATCGGGACCGCCCTGCATCATCCTCTGGAGATCATGGTGATGCTACCCTATCAGCTGGAAATGTTAAGGGAAAAGGGAAGATTCGAATCCCCTGTAGACTTTGTGAAGGCAATCATCCCCTTCACCTTTGTCCATTCATGGATAGAGCCTCTATTGTATTGGAAAGTCTTACAGCTCCCTCAACTCAACTTCCTGCTGGTTATCGACGTCTCTCTGCAATTGTAGAATGTTCCCCTGCTGACCAAGAAATCAAGCCTGATTCCTCTTTGGTCCAGCTTTCTCTTCCCGAACCTGGCTGTGCTCAGCCTGTTCCAGACCAGTACCTGGTCGGAAAGAGTGTTGCTCAGCCTGTTCCAGACCAGTCCCTGGTCGGAAAGAGTGTTGCTTTACGGCCTGTTCCAGACCAGTCCCTGGTCGGAAAGAGTGTTGATTTTCAGCCTGTTCCAGACCAGTCCCTGGTCGGAAACGCTGTTGATTTACCCTCGTCGTCTATACACCACTTTGTTCCGGAAACGTTTGTCATCAAAGATGAACCACCTGAATCCAAACCAGATGAAAGTCCAAAGGTCCAGATGACAAGTGACCCGGTCTTTCCAAAGGTCCAGATAACAAGTGACCCGGTTTTGCCTTCAGAAGTTCCATCCTCAGATGATGTTATCACTGTAAAGGATGAAGATCACACCGTCCAAATTCTATACATAAACATAGACTCTAATGATCAAGTGAGCATCCCTCTCATTCCTTCGCAGCAGGAAGGAAGTCCATCAGAGCCATATCCGGCCGTTTATCCGGTCCCACCTCCGAGTAACCTCGTTGTTTCCTTCAATTGGGATCAACTAGGCAGTCCCCGGCTACCACCTTCCAGACCATTTCGAATTATAGTCCAAGTCTACCGAATGGTTATGGCCGGTACCATTATTGATGAGGGATCTCCCGTGAGCATCCTTTCTTCAACAGCCTGGGAAGCACTTGGTTCACCACTGCTTCTGCCTGAAATAAGAAACCTTACAGGTTTTCATCGAGAAACCAGTCGACCTTTAGGAATTCTTCCCCATGTACCTATCACATTAGAAGGGAAGACCATTCAAATGGGCATCATGGTAGTCCAAGGCCCGTTAGATTACAATTTACTCCTTGGGCGAGACTATATTTATCGCATACGTGCAATTGTGTCCTCACTCTTCAGAGTGATGTCTTTTCCGCACGAAGGAAGGACAATCAAGATTGTAGACCAACTTTCGTTCCCCGGTTCACACTTCACATATAGTCATCTACCATTCCTAAATGGTCTTATTTCCACAAAAAATGCAACACCCAGTCCGTCATCCTGATGACGGCAGCTGACCCGGGCGCGTGACTGAGGCCCGGGGGGCATGCAACCTCCTTTTCAAAATCGAGTCTTTCCAAGTGAACCTTCATTCCATCCACTCCGTGAATGCCATGAAGCTTGGGGGGCATGTACCTCGATTTGCATTATCATTTGGAGGTATGCAAATTCATAACAAGCATAGTTTTTCCGTTTCAAGCTTGTGTAAACATGAAACCGAATCCAAGCAAAGTTCTCCATGGTTTAAGCTTGTGTAAAAATGAACCCATACCTGATTTACATCTCGTGATTTCCTTTTATCTGCTAAATTTTGCTAGATGAGCCTTGGTTGTTTTCATTCCATTGCTACCATCTCTTTAGCCGATCATATGCTTTCACTTGGTTGTTTTCCTTTCCTGAGGAACCGCAGCGATGAGTGGTTTTATTAGCCAGCCTCTTGACCATTACATGTTTTGAGCAGTTCCACCATTACCGGAACCAGTTGCTACCCTTTATACCACTCGTTCCTTCAGGACGAGTCGCCTTTACGCTCTTTTCTGACTCGTAAAAAACGAAAAGATTGCCGAGTTTTCCCTCTTGACTCGTTAAACGTTAATAAGGGGCGGTCGTTTTAAGTTCTTTTTGTCGACCGTTAAAACTTAAAAAGATTACCGGGTTTTTGTCGTTTCGGACTCGTTAATGGTTACAAAACGACGTGGTCTTGATCACTTTTTTACTTTTTCAGGTCAAAATCACTATTCATGAAAAGTACTCCTCGATCGTAATGATCGGGCGGTTCTTTCGGGTATTATTTTATACTTTTTCGGGCCCGAGAGACACAACTTTACAAAAAAGGACACCCCTGGAGTTTCCTTTTTGCGGTCTTTTCAAACTCTCTAAACATGAAAAGACGCCGAGTTCTTCCTTTGTCAGACTCGTTAAAACCTAATGAAATCGGATTTTGCCGAAATGACGCACCACAAGCATATGCTATCCCCATCAAGCTTGTTAAAAATAATAGGGGTACTCGCCAGAAATGGTGGGGGAAAAGAAATTTTGGAACCATAATTATTGTTGTGTCGGCAGTATGTCACTCTTGAACATGGCACTCCTCTGCTTTCGTGTCTGGGTGGGGACATCTCATCTTATTTTTCATTTGCCTCCGTGGGATTGGGTAATCCTATTTGACCTCTCATCTGCTCATTGCCTCGTCACTATGACCTCTGATCCGTCGATGTCAAATACTGCCAACTCCACTCTAGTGCCGCCGATATGTTCAAGAGAAGTTGACCTTTGCAAAGAAACAACCTCCCTCTGATAGCTCATACAATTTTGATTCACAACATCATCTCTCTGTCTCGTGTCGATGATGTGGGAAACATTATGGCCCACCTTCGATCAAGGTCACTTCCTATCGACTTCAGCTCATTATCCAGGAAGCTGATCTAGAGACTCCCTTCCAGTGCCTTGGAGCCTGCATGCCTCAATGGCAGGTTCTTCGTGTTCGACGCGAGGTTTTCATCATTGGCCTCCGATCGAATGATTCTACGGGTGTTCGACGTCAGATCACTAATTCGCACACCGTAGATTGTACCGATAGTACCTTGAGGGCCATTGTCATTATTAGTGGTACCTCTCGCGTTTGTTAACAGTTCCAAATATTGACTGGTAATCAGACGATGTTCATGCATGTTCGACTTCAGCTCACATATTCGCATGCTTGAACTTGTACTTCTGTTCGGGTCGAGATGG
This sequence comes from Pinus tabuliformis, assembly GCA_031772625.1. Classification (NCBI taxonomy): domain Eukaryota; kingdom Viridiplantae; phylum Streptophyta; class Pinopsida; order Pinales; family Pinaceae; genus Pinus; species Pinus tabuliformis. The sequence goes on from CM062810.1 coordinate 808,701,570, forward strand.
AGCGCAAGACCCTGGATTGTGTCTGTTGTAATCCAGGCGTGATTCTTGATACATGACTCATTCACTGGATGGCTGCGACCATACCTGAGTCAATTCATTGATCCTACCCAGATGGCTGCGTCCATACTATGGATCTAAATTATCATGTACTCTCTTATGGATGGCTGCGACCATACCACGTACATCATGTATTTGAGCTATCAATAGTATCTCTCAATGCAGGTTCTCGGCAGCAGCTATATGTGTTCTTGCAAAGCATTTCACCCCTCTCTCTCGCTCGGGCCTCATGCTTTGGGGGGCATCTGTTACACAGTAAATTGTCACCGTTGGTCACCGTCCCTATCGCCTCAATTTTAGTACATTGGAGGATGCTTTCCGGGACCTGTGAGTAGTGACATAGCCTAAAAACACTTGCACTATGTTCCCCTGAGTATGTACTTCATGTTCCCTCAAGACACCTTCTGCAAATTATCCCTGAAAAGTGCCCTTTTCCCATTGGCGCAGGTACCCAATGTCTGACCCGCGCCAATAACTCAGATCCTCAAAAAGGGGCGCGATCATTGGCGCTCTGTCTTAGAACAATGCCCGCGCCAGTCAAGTTTAGTAATGTTTTTTGCTAAAAGCACGACTGTATGATTTTTCCTCCCAGATCATGAGCTCCTTTGAGGGAAAAATCCATCTGATAAAGCTCGAAGAGTCATCATATCTATCCATAGTAGCTTTTCATGGATGTTGCCAATTCACAATGGGTGTCCTGGTGCATTGAATCTTTCTCCCTTCTTCGTCTATAAAAGCTTGTCCTCATGCATTAGACAAGCTAGAGTGCTAGTTCCAAGTTTATGAGTTCCGAAGTGCTGTAGCTTTGAGTTCTTGAGTTGTTGGAGTAATGCTAGAGAGGTTATGCTGCCGGAAGTCTAAGAGAGAGGTAGTCTACTGCAAGGCATATAGCTGCTCGCCCAGCCAGAGGAAAGGTGTCCGTTTGCAAAGATCGCAAGGATTGTGACCTGCCGGAGCGAGGGAGCGGGAACACCAACTCTGCTTCGACTATAGCGTTGGATTCCAGGTTGGTCTTCTTAATTCACCTTTACTGTACAACTAGGAACTTGCGTAGCAGCATGGATTGATTGTGGCTAGTTCTGTTTTAAGCTAGTGGGATCGCCTCTGTCCGCAGAGGGGATTTACCTCACCAACAGTGACCATACATTGTGTCCCAGCTTGAACAACTTCTTTGTTCTATGTTGATCATGCCTGGAACAAAGTATACTTTAGTATAAAAGTACATGAGACACTTGTATATATATCTACCTAATCTTCTCAACAATTTTTTCAACTCTTAAGGCATACCCTGTAAGATCCTCCCTCATTTCTCCTTGCTTCCCATATGCAATATCCAAAGGTGAAGGCATAAAATATACAAAACAAGTTTAAAATGGGGACTTACCAATAGAAGTGTGGAATGCCCCATTATAACAATATTGTATATATACCCAATTTTCATCCTATGTCCTTGGATTCTTTTGATTATAACCCCTCAAAAGCTACACCAAAGTCCTGTTACCTACTTATGTTTTCCCATCTGTCTAAGGATGGAATGATGTAGACCTCTTCAACTTCATGTCCATCTTCTCCCACAATGTACTCCAAAATTAAATGAGAAATATCATGTCCCTATCTAAAACAATTCTCTTTGATATCCCAAAGTGCACCCAAACCTGTCTAAAGAACAAGTTTGTTGCTTCTTGCCCGTTGATAATCTTTCTATAGGGAATTAAAACAAACATCTTGTTAAACCTATCAACTACCACAAATAGGTAATTATATCCTTCCGTAATTGTTAATAAACCTCCCGCAAAGTCCATGAAAATGCTTTCCCAAGGGTGAATGGGTACAAGTAAGGGATGTTATAGGCCCTGTTTCATGTTACTAGGCTTGCTGATACAATAAAACATGCATCCTCTTATGAACCTAGCGACATGTTCTTACATATTGGGTCAATGCACATACCTCTACAAGTTGGCCATTGTCTTCCCTGCACCAAAGTTCTTTGCAATCATGGAGAGGTGAACCTCTCTGATTAGTTGCAAATGCTCACCTTTAGGAACACACAACTTATCTAGCCTATTGTGTAACCTATCTTGGAGATTGCAGTCAACAGTGCTATCACCAGCATGCACATGACTTTGGTTCTACAATTGGTGATTTAGGTGGATATTGGTGGCCACTCACCTATTCCACCTATACCTCCAGTTGGTTTCATCAGTTTCCTTAATTATAGCACAATTTACTATTTTTAGCAATTTTTCTAGCCATGAACTTCTAGAGCTATTTTGATCCCATAAATGATATTTTTTTAGGTCTGTAGTAGGATCGTGTTGAAAATATTGTATTTCTTAGAGAGACCTTTCTAACAAGATATCATACGCACCAAATGATCATATGACCAAGTTACAACCCCGGGAAGTTGATTGTCCAACTAACCCCAAGGGGACCCACAAATGCTTGGTGTTTCGTCTCCTAGGGTTAGGGTTTTGGTTGTTTAGGGTCTCCCTTTGTTGTTCAATAATATAAAAGGCCCTTGAGCCTCATTCTAACATAGTTCAAAGGCATATAATAGGCACATCTCTTCTCAGAGATAAGCTACCATCGCCCAAGCTATTTTATTTTCATTTTGTATCTAAGCATATTTTAGTTCTTTGATATTAATGAAATGAGTATTTATTTCTACTCCATATTTTTGTTTATGTTTATATTTGTATTTTGTTTCATTCCTAAAATTTTTTGGATTAGTGGTATCAGAGCAGTCTGTTATTGCTCTATTTTTCTGTGCATGTACCCAACGCGGTTAGGGTATAAGGAGTTGGGACTTGAACTAGATGAGCCCTTGCAATACCGGTGCCTCCAACACTGATGACCTCCCATGGAAGAAGATACAAAGACGAGGGGGTAGGAGATACTATCTATTTTTTTCTCAAAGAAGCCCTTGAGTGACATATGAACGGAATTATGGACAATTTCCCCTAGATCCTTCAGTGGATGCCAACCAGTGATGCATCTTCATCCAGTAATCACTTTGAAGGTGCCACCCCTTGAAGGTACAAGTTAAATTTGATATCCCTATATTCAAAGGTCAAATAGATGCAAATGTTATAGATAAATGGTTAAATCTGCTGGATGGAAGGTTATTTTTCTGTCCATAAACAACAGGAGAAGATTACCTTTTCACTGCTTAAAGACCCCCCCATGTCAAGGAATGATGGGAAACTTGTTGTGAGAGGCAGGTTGAGGAAACCTCTCTATTTTTAGTCATACCCTCTTGGAACTCTTTCCTTGATGTTTTCAAGGAACAATATTAACCTATTAGGAGCTATGAAGACAATTACATACAATGGACTATGCTGCGAAAGCAAAGGGATCAAGATGTGCATGAGATGACAAAACTTTTCCATACTGTGCAAAAACTTGGGTATCCTAAATTTGGAGAAACATTTGGTGCTCAAGTACTGCAGTTGTTTGCAAAAATACATTAAGGAAGAAATGGAGTTCTTGGACATCTCCTTGCTTGGTGCAACATATTGATATGCTACCAAGATTGAGCATACATTCAAGCCGAAGAAACAATACTTTAGATCTGCGAGCCTAAAGCAAAGAAAAGATGCCCACAAGCCATAGAGAAAAGGGAAGATTCAGGGTGCGACCCCCTAGGACAACTCTTGAAATTCACAAACCATGAATAATGGGAATGCGACGAAGGACACCGAAAAGTGGTGTGAGTTCCATAAAACTCCCACTCACAACATGAATGGATGTCATGCAAATCAGGTGCTAGTGGCCGAGCTAAAAGTCTCAGAGAAGGATGCATGCTATGATTCTAATCCAAAACCAGTCAAAGGAACCGACAAGGGAAATAAGATCACTAACGCAAAACCAACTATGATGGTAGTCACCACCAACCTCCAAAAGGCATAACCTGAGGATCTAGAGGAGGGGGAGCACCTCTTACACTTGCAGATGTGGGTAAAGGTTTCACCAAAGCAGTTCATTGTTGACAGTGGGAGCCAAGAGAAATTGATCTTAGTTGAGGTTGTTAAAAGATTTAAGTTTTTTACAGCGCCACACCCACAGTCGTACACCATCGGGTGGCTCCACCAAGGGCGATATCTATGTGTTAGCCAACAATGTCACCTGCCTTATAGTATCAAGCCCTTTACAGATGAGGTATTGTGCGATGTTGCCCCTCTAAAATTATGTGAACTTTTATTAGATCAACCATACCTATGGAAGCTTCATGTTGTATATGAATACATCCCTCATTTTGTTATTATTACTTTTGGTCAGAAATTGTACATGATACTAGAGGTAGCATCGCCTACTGCCTTTTCTTTGATCTTTGCTAAACAATGTAATAAGGTCATTTCCCATATTGAGAAATTTGTCTTCCTTATGACACTCCCTCAGAGAAAGAGGAAGATTACAGCCACCTCCACAAGCTCCAGACATGGCTCCTCCACACAACAACAACATATGGACAAGGTCATGGAGGAGTACAATGACATCCTTACCTCACCCACAGGGGTACCCCTACACTGTCAGGTCAAGCACTCCATCAATCTAACCTCGGACACACTGCTACCCAACGTACCGATCTACTAACGCTCTTTTCTAGAGAAAAATGAAATCAAGGGGAAGATTCAAGAGTTGTTGTAGAAAGGGCACATCAGGCCAAGTTCATCACCCTCTGGGAGCCTGATCGTGTTGGTACAGAAGAAGGACAAAACCTAGATGCTATGTATTGACTATCAGGCACTAAATAAGATCAGTGTCCATAATAGGTATCCAATCCCACAGATTGATGACCTTCTGGACCAGCTTAAGGGGGGGGGGGGGAATATTTCAGCAAAGATTGACTTGATGTCTGGTTATCACCAGGTACCAATTGAACCCTCCAATGTGTGGAAGAATGCCTTCAAATCCAAGGCGAGACTTTTTGAATTGCTAGTCATGCCTCTCAGGTTGACGATTATCCCCCCACAACCTTAATGAGGCTAATGGAAGACACCTTGTAGCCCTTCACAAGCTTGTTCATTGTAGTATATTTGGATGACATCTTGATCTTCAGCCAGAGTTGGGAAGAGCGTCTACACCATATTCGACATGTCCTTGAAACCTTGTGACAACACAAATTGTGTACCAATTTGGAGAAATGCACTTTTGGTGTGACCCAAGTTCAATATCTGGGGTACATCATTGATGAGTGGGGTGTACATGTAGACCCAGCCAAGATACAAGTTATTTGGTATTGGCCAGCTCCAACCATTCTAACAGAGCTCCACAACGTTATGGGCCTTGCCAATTTCTATCACATATTTGTGTTGGGATTCTCTCATATCACTTGGCCTTTCAATCAAGTCTCCAAGGGCGGAGTGAAAGAAAATTTATTTTGTTTTGAATCCCAACAAAAGATGTTTATCGAGTTGAAGCATCGCCTCTACTTTGCAGCAATGCTTACATTACCAGACCTGCAACAACCATTTGCACTTGATACATATGCCTTTGACTATACTATTGGTGCAATTCTTACCCAACAGGGGCATCCAGTGGCATATCACAGTGAGACACTTTTAGATACAATCCCAAAGTATCCCACCTATGAAAAAGAGATGTATTCCATTTTGTATCCCTGTTGACAATGGAAGCATTACATTCTAGGGAAGGAAATGGTCATCCACATAGACCATTGTACCTGGAAGTTCATATAGACACAAGGAAAGTTGTAAAATAATCACCATCAGAAATGGTCCACATATCTACAATAGTTCAATTTCAACATTAAGTACAAGAAGGGAATCACCAATAATGTTGCAGACTGCCTCAACCAACCACTGGTTATGGTGCTAGCCACTTTGCTTCATTCTTGTGGACATGAGTCTTCAAGATGGCCACATCTTTACAAGAATGATCCAGAATTTGCCACCACATACTATATGCTCTTGGAAGGCAGGAAAGTTCCAAAATTTCACCTCCAAGACACAATGTTATGCCACCTCAAACACCTGTATGTTCCCTCAAGTGAGTGTGCCAATATGATTTGGGAGGCACACTACAACCGGGTCGCTGGCAATTTTGGGGTAGAAAAGATAGTGGTTGTGTTGCAGAAGTATTTTATTATCTAGATCTTCGATAAGATGTTGGGAAGTACATTAGATCCTACATTGCCTACATCATTGCCAAACCTACGATCATTAAGTAAGGTCTATATACTCATTTTCCTACTCCTTACCATCCCTGGGAATCCATCTCCAAGGATTATATGTCGGGCCTTCCTTCTACCAAGCATGGCAACGACTGTGTTTTCATGGTCGTCGATAGATTCTCTAAGATCGTAATTCTTGCAGCTTGCAAGAAGAGTATCACAACAAAAGTCACTGCCAAACTCTTCTTTGAATGAGTATGGGTACACTTTGGGATCCCACAGTCCATTATATCAGATCGGGACAACAATTTCGTAAGTATATTATGGTCGAGCCTTTGGTCTTTGTTGGATACCGAGCTCACTAAGTCTACGAATTTCCAACCCCAAATGGATGGCAAAATAGAGGTCGTCAACAGGATGATTATGCACATCTTGCACATGTACAACTCGAAGCATCCATGCACATGGCATGAAAGCCTGCCCTATGTCCAGGACAAATACAACAAAGCTCTCCACGGCTCAACTAGCCACAATCCCTTTCAGGTGAGGTTGGGATTCCAACCACTATGTCCCATTGATGTTTCCATACCATTTGTAGCTACTAAGGTAGATTCGGCTCATGTCCAGTCTGAAGTTGACAGAGCTATTGGGTTCATTTAACCCATTCATCACATCCTCTAGCAGGTCCATGAAATATTGGAGAAAGAAAATTCTATGTACAAACAACTTCATGATTAGCATAAGGTGCCACACAAGTTTCAGGTGGGCGACAAAGTTTTTTACATTTGCAAATGGAGTGCCTCGTTGGGGCCCATTGCAAGTTTCGTTCACTCCTATATGGGTCGTACACTATAACTAAGGCTATATGAGATCATTCTTTCAAGCTCATCATTCCACCATTCCTTGGCCTACACACAATATTCAATCTGGACTAATTGCGGCCATACTTTTCCCCATTGTTGGACACATTAGGCATTGTTGAGTAGATGACACCAATATATCTCAACCAAAGTTGTATTAAAGATGCCACGACTCACAGGATCATGGACACACAAATCAAAAACACTTTCTAGTAGAGGATCTAGCTATATCGAGTTGTCAAAGGAGGCCAGCTCCTTCATCGGGGCAAGTGGCTCACCAAGGACCAAGTTCAACAGAAATTTCCTCACCTCATGGAGGCTTTGCACACAATGGGGACTGTGAAGTAGGAGTATCCTCTTTGCAGATAGAGACAATCCCTCTAGCTCAAGAGATTGGTTCTAGTGGAAAACAAGACAATCTAATGTAAATTTTCTTGGATTAGAATTGAATAAGAGGGCCTACCTCTTATAACACTAATCCACTTGATGGTGTCTTGCTTCCTTGCTCCAGCTTCCTTTGTTCCTTTCTTTCAAATACCTGAAACAAACATGCAAGAATCAACAACAAACATGATAGCATAAATTCAAATTCAATCTACTTAAAAGGTCAAGGAGTTCTAAGCTATCAAATGTAATATTACACACGATATAGGAAATAAACAATTAGCTGTATTAAAATAAACTTCAAAGAGAAATACAATCAGAGCCTTAATGTTGCAGGTTCCCTTCGACGTGTCCGGGTTCCAACACCACTATAAGCATCTCATGATTCACACTCAAAACAATAGAAGTTCAAGGCTTCTTCCTCTTTACTCCAAACCAAACACTACAAGTTTATTATCCCTTCACACACAAACTAGAAGGCTAAAGTTCTCAAGATGTCTATCAAGATTACCATGTTATTTTAGACCTTTCATTAGCTGGTTGAGGTTGGAAAATGAGGATTTTATATAGCTTTGATAGAGGGGAAATGGATCCTCTTATGATGGGAAAGGTCTTATCCCTTTTGGTTTGTTCCAATTTAATAGGGGAAAAGAGCCCAAACAGTCTCTCTCAGCTCTATCTTGCCCAACCATTTACTAGACTTCCGTTCACAAAGATTCTAGACCTGGAAGCTTCGAATCCATTTTAAAAACTTGCTTAGACTCTGAAAATCGGCACAAGGAAGAAACTAAGTGCTGGCATCTGTCTTGAAAATTGAGTTTGAAGGAATATTCTTGGGAAATGATGTAAGAGGGAAATGTTTGGGAGATGAAGAGGGATATAGGGACATGTTTTTCATGTCAGGGAAACACATAAGGGTCACTGTAGAGGTCCTTCAGGATCGAGGAAAGGGGAGTACAGGGACAATGACAAAATGTTGTGTAACGGACGCCCCTTAAAGCATGAAGGTCGAACAAGAGTGAGGGGTGAAATGCTTTACGAGTAGATGCATGGATCTGAAGACCGCCGTCAGAAAACCCGCAAGAAAGCATAGATACATATACATCACTGAAATCTCTAATACATGAATCGTGGTATGGATGAAACCATCCAAAAGAAGATCATATAATTGGATCCAAGGTATGCTGCAACCATCCAATAAGAAGGATCGTATCAAACCCAAGGTATGGTCACAACCATCCAATAATGATAAGGATCACATATAACAGACTCATGGTATGGTCGTAGCCATCCATCTGAAAGAGATATGTTTGTAAGCATGATCATGTCACATTGTCGTACAACCTAGACTTTTGAAATCTGAGCCCAGGGTCTTGCGCTCCAACACGACCTGATAAAAGTACAAATTCTAGCATGTGAATATATGTGTTGACATCAAACATGCTAGAAAATCGCTTGATTACTAGTCAATGATTTGAGTTGTTAACAAGCACGAGAGAAACCACCAATAATGACAATGGCTCTCAAGTACCAACAACACAATTCATGGAGTTTGAATAAGGAACTGAATTCGAACACCCGTGAAGTCACTCGATCGAAAGCCAATGATGAGAACTTGTCGTTGAGTGTGAAGAACTTGCCATTAGGGCATGCAAGCTCTAAGGTACTGGAAGGGAGTCTCTCTGCCAAATTCCCAGATAATGCACTAAAGTTGATAGGAAGTCACCATGTTGAAGGAGGTCCATGATGTATCCCACATCATCGACCCAAGACAAAGGGATGCAATGATTATGGATGATACAGCGAATCAGGAATGAGTGTAAACTGTAGAAGGATTAACCCTTGAACATATCGACGACGTGACTCCGGATTTTGGCAGCTTTTGGATCCATAGGATTGGAGGTCATGATGACGTGGCAGAGATCAGATGGAAAGGCAAAAGTGGAGGCCCAAACCCAGGAAGCTCAATGATGAAGCGGGGAAATCTAGACCCAACACGAAGTAGAAGAGTGTCATGTTCAAGAGTGACAAGTTGCCGACACAACTAGTAAAAATTTCCCATTTTCCCCCACCATTTCTAGCAAGTAACACAAGTGAACATGAAACGCCAATTATCCAAATGCAAGGTACGAAACCTGAGGAAATTTGGATATGGTTATGTTCTAGTGAATTTCTTCCTGGAACGGATCCCACTATCCCACTATCAGCTAGCGGAGGTGAACCCCCCGATGCCACGAGATCCATGGATGGTCTGTTGGGGCGAGCTGATGCCCAAGACTAGAGGGGTCCAGCACATGTCATACATGCCCGCTTTCTTTGCATGGTTGAGGCATCAGCTAATTGTTGTGGAGGATTAGCCATATAGTGGGATTGACTTCTGCAGTGATCCTAACATGTTGCTCCCAGAGGGAGAGGATTTTGATGATGGAGGTGAGCAAAACAAATTTGTTTTTTTTTTGGTTTTTTATTGTTTTTGTATATATGTATTCGCGACATATTTATAGTGTAATTGTAGATGTTGGACAAGAAAGACCAACAGGGATGTCCCCTATAGCTAGACGCATGGCGCGATAGTGCGAGGTCGCTCCTTATCAGGAAGGAGTGGACAACGAAGAAGATATTGCCTGAAATTTGGAGGGTTTGACCAGAGGAATCCCAAAGTATGCATGGATTGAGGACATTCCTCGCCGCTATCAGAGGCACACAATGGGGGTGTCAGATCAGATTTGATGATTACTGACTCATGTAGTATGAGCAGTAACATGTTATCATGATCACCGCACAAAATAGTCCATAGTTTAGCATTTTACAGTTTTGAGGCCTGCGAGCCACGGATGTATTCAGAACACATATATTATTTGTTGGATTTTGATGTATCACACTCAAACATTATAGACATATGTATATATGTTATATTTCCTGTTTACTATGATACAATTTATTGTTTCACATATTGCGTAAATGTCTGTCTAAAACATAATTAGCCAATGCATTTGTTAATGTATTCATTGATCCAAATTTAAACAGGAATGCAACAAATTACAGATATAACCATAAACATAGAGATGCAGTAGAAATAATACTTCACTTCATTAATGTAAACTATTGAAATATGCTTACAAACAGAAATGGAAATAAACCAGTTAGGGCGATGGTAGCTTATCTCTGAGAAGAGATGTGGCAGCGACATGCATCTGAATTGCCTTACAATGTGGCTCAAAGGCCTTTTCATTATTGAACAATAAGAGTAAACCCTAAACAACCAAAACCCTAACCCAAGGAGATGTAACACCAAGAGTTTATGGGCCCTGTTGGGGTGAGTTGGACAGCCAACTTCCCGGGGTCGTGACTTGGTCATATTATCTCCGTTTGACGCACATGGTAACCCGTTGGAAAGATCTCTCCGGGACTACGACGCAAAAGATAATTTTAGGCAATAATTTTTTCATGGTAGATTTCCAAAAAAACATCGGTTAGGGCCTCAAAACAGCTCCCGAATTTTAGGACCCGAAAAACTGCTAAAAATAGTAAACTGTGCTACAATTAAGGAAACTGAAAAACTGGAAGAAGAAATGGTGGGAGTCCAAGTGGAATTGGCGAGTGGCCACCAATATCCACCTGGATCATTCCTCCCGCCTTAGGAAGCAATGGTCCCCATTGTGTTTATTTCCTCCATGATATGAGGAAACTTCTGTTGAACTTGGTCCCTAGTGAGCCACTTGCCCCGGTGAAGGAGTTGGCATGCTTTGACAACTTGATACAGTTGGATATTTTGTTGGCGAGTGTGCTTGATTTGTTTGTCCATGATTCGATCAGTTGCAGCTTGTTCCATGCTATCTGGATTCAACTCTGTGGGTGTGAGGTGTTTTTCAATGTCGGATGTGTCTAGTAATGGTGGAAAGTATGGCCGAAGGCAGTCCACATTGAACACTGGGTGCATGCCAAGGAATGGGGGAATGTTGAGCTCAAATGCATTGTCTCCCATATGGTAATGGTGTAAGGACCATATCAGAGTGGTTTGAGTTTTTGATAGGCTCCGATAAGGCGTTCCTTTTGCAAATGCAACCAGACTTTGTTGCGCACTTGAAACTTGTGTGGCACCTGATGTTGTTCATGTCACTACTTGTACTTGGCATTTGATTTCTCCATAATGTCATGGACCTACTAGTGAATATGTTGGATGTGCTCAATGAAGTTGTTTGCCTTATCTGTTTTAGACTAGAAATGAGAAGAATCTGTGTGAGTCGCTGCAAATGGCATGGCCATATCAATGGAACATAGTGGCTGGAATCCCAAGCCCACCTGAAAAGGGCTATGGCCAGTCGAGCTATGGAGAGACCGGTTGTAGCTGTGCTGAACATAGGGGAGGCTCTCGTCCCATGTGTGTGGATGCTTTGAGTTGTACATGCGCAGAATGTGTACGATTATCCTGTTGACAACCTCTGTCTGGCCATCAGTTTGAGGATGGAAGGTTGTGGACTTAGTGAGTTTGGTGTCCAGCATCGACCAGAGACTGGACCAAAATGTACTGAGGAACCTGCTATCCTGATCTGAGATGATATATTGTGGGATCCCAAAGTGTACCCACACTTGTTCAAAGAAGAGTTTAGCAGTGGCTTCAGCTGTGATATTCTTCTTGCAAGCTACCATAATGGCCATCTTCGAGAACCTGTCAACGACCACAAAAACACAGTCGTTTCCATGCTTAGTGGAAGGAAGGCCTGACATGTAGTCCATGGAGATGGATTCCTAAGGTCGACTAGGGGTAGGCAGCGAGGTATAGAGGCCTTGCTTCTTGATGGTCGGTTTGGCAATAGCGCAGGCAGTGCATGATCTGATGTACTTCCCAATATCCTGTCATCAATCCATGGGATCGGGTATGTATTACGGACAGTGATCTTGTTCAGCACCTGATAGTCAATACAGAGTCTCCAAGTCCCATCCTTCTTCTGTACCAACACGATTGGGCTCCCACAGGGCGATGAACTCAGACAGATGTGACCTTTCTGCAGCAGCTCCTGAATCTGCCTCTTGATTTCATCATTTTCTAGAATGGAGCGCTGATAGATTGGTCCATTGGGTAGCAGGGCACCTGGGGTTAGGTCGATGGAGTGCTTGCCCTGAAAGTGCAGAGGAACACCTGCAGGGGAGGTGAAGATGTCCTCGTACTCATAGACATCTGCAAAGCGGGTGAAGACATAATAAGCAGGAAAGTTGCTTGAAAAACAAACCAAACCAAACTGCACAAAAATGAATAACACACTTATGTACACAAGTAACCATGCAATATGACTTACACCTAATAATTTTTTAGGTATAGCCCATTGTGGGGCTTTCTCAAAGGGTTACCCTCATAATCAATTAGCTCATAGGCTCCTTTTTGTAATACATTATTGAAAATATAGGGCCCATGCCACATGGGTTCAAATTTACCTGCCCCCAGCTTATCATTAGCTTGGTCATATAGCAAGACCAAATCACCCTCAGAGAAAGCACGAGGAGAGACCGACTGATCAAAACGAGATTTAACTTGCTTTTTATGAGCTTCAATGACTAAAGCAGCGAGATGACAGGTTTCATCCAGTCATTCCAAATGTAGGAGACGCTCTTCTTGAGGTGAGGTTTTAGGGAGTAGTTCGACAACCAATTTGAGTGAGGGAATTTCACATTCAATCAGTAACGTAGCTTCCAGACCATAGACGAGTTGAAAAGGTGTGAATCCAGCTGCGTCTTTAGTTGAGGTTCGTAGGCCCACAGAACTGAAAAAAGCATGAGATGCCAATTGGATTTGTGCATCCCAATGGTGTACTAAAGCATAGTAACTAAAAATTTGTTTACTCCTCCAACTTGGCCATTGGCCTGAGGGTAATACGGAGTTGAGCTATCGTGATGCAAATGTAGGTTTTAACCCTGTACAGAAATTACCTGCATACGAATTCTTAAACAAAGAAAATAAACAATGCGAGAGCATAACCCATAAAAAACATATGCACAAAGATTTTTCCCTGGATCCCAAAACCGGGACTACCAATGTTACAATACATGCCGAAGCATCCAATACCATGGACCGAAAACCATCGCGTCCAAAAAACATGTGCGAAAATCATGCACAAAACCATAGGTGGGTCCGCCCAACCTAACATATGGTCCAAAACCAAAATTTTCCGGGGCGCTACCCCGGACCCCATAAAGTGGGGTTATGGGTGCCCTTCAAACCCCCTATTAACTACGTGGAAAGAATATAACACAACCCAACAATCTCCCACTTGTTGTTTTCTTTCCATAGGGGGCCACAGGAGAGCTTAGTCATTTTTTCAGCCCTGAGATTCCCATTGCTTCTCTACACCAAGAGAACTTCTCAGTGCTCACAGATTTTGTCAATGCATCTGCAATATTCTTCAAAGTGTTCACCTTTACCAGCAACACCTTTCTGTCTTCTATCATATCCCTCACAAAGTGATACTGAACATCAATGTGCTTTGTCTTTGAATGATAAGCAGGGTTCTTTGCCAAGAAAATTGCACTTTGGCTGTCACAGTCTATTCTTATAGCTCCCTGTACTAACCCCATACTTGAACACAATCTCTGCAACCAAACTGCTTCCTTGCTTGCATGAGTGGCTGCCATATATTCTGCCTCTGTAGTTGATAGTGCCACTACAGATTGTTTCTTACTCATCCAACTGACTGCACCTCCAAATAGGTTAAACACATACCCACTTGTAGATCTTCTCTGATCCAGATCTCCAGCCCAGTCTGCATCAACAAAGCCATGAATATCCAACACTCTGTCCAATCCTGGTCTTCCTTGGTAGCACAAACCATAATCACTAGTGCCACGCAAATACCTGAAAACCCGCTTCACTGCTGTCCAGTGCTCCTTCCCAGGTTTTGACATAAACCTGCTCAATACTCCCACTGCATGTGCAATGTCTGGTCTAGTACATACCATTGCATACATCAGGCTAACCACTGCACTTGCATATGGAACACGAGACATGTCTTCTTCCTCTTCTTGTGTCTTGGGACACTGTTCAGCAGATAACCTCACACCTACAGGAATAGGAACCTTCACCGGTTTACTATCCTGCATATTAAACCTCTGGAGTATTGTCTCGACATACTTCCTCTGGTTTAACCAGAGCTTCCTCTTTGACCGATCTCTTTTAATTTCCATGCCCAAAATATAGTTTGCAGCACCAAGATCTTTCATGTCGAATTTGGAGGACAATTGGGTCTTCAAATCCTGGATAATTTCTTTGTCATTTCCAACCAGCAATATATCATCCACATACAAGACCAGATAAATAATACGGTCACCAATTAATTTAAAATACACACAATGATCTGCTTTGCTTCTAGTGAAGCCAAGTCCTCGTATAAATGTATCAAATTTCTGATACCACATCCTTGGTGACTGTTTTAACCCATACAAAGACTTCTTTAACTTGCATACCAGTTCTTTCTTACCCTTCACTGCAAAGCCTTTAGGTTGCTTCATGTATATTTCCTCTTCCAAATCCCCGTGAAGAAATGTTGTCTTCACATCCATCTGTTCTACCTCAAAATCAAAAGCAGCAGCAACAGACAAAAGTAATCTAATAGAAGTTACCTTGGCAACAAGAGAAAAAATATCACCAAAATCAATTCCCGGCACCAGGGAATAACCTTTTGCTACCAACCGAGCTTTGTATTTCTCCACCTTTCCTTCTGCATTTGTCTTCTTCTTGAACACCCATTTGCTGCCAATGGGTTTCCTTCCAGCTGGCAACTCCACCAGATCCCAAGCCTCATTTTTGTGCAAAGATGCCATTTCATCGACCATGGCCTCTTTCCAGAGTTTTCCATCCTCTGAATCCACTGCTTCCTTCACAGTTCTGGGATCATTATCAGTAACAGACAAAGAAAAAGCAGATGGACTATACCTTTCTGGTTGCCTTCTTTCTCGAACTGATCTTCTCACAGCCGGAGTTTGTGGCTCTTCATCTTCTGATTCCTCCTCTGCTGTAGAGTCTGATTCTTCCTCCTTTGGCTCAAACTCTATCCTCTCAAGTTCCTTTGGTTGGACTTCATGTTGAATAACATCTTTTACCTCTCTAAACACCACATCTCGGCTGTACACAACCTTCTGTGTGACTGGGTTCCAAAGCTTATAACCCTTTAAACCATCCTTATACCCAATAAAGATGCACTTTTCAGATTTACTATCCAACTTGGTTCGTTTCTCCTTTGGAACATGTACATATGCATCACATCCAAATACCCTCAGATGTGAAAGAGAGGGTTTCTTACCAGTCCATACTTCTTGTGGAGTCTTATCCTCCAACGCTGATGAAGGTGACCTGTTGACCAGGTAACATGCAGTATCCACCGCCTCTGCCTAGAATTCCTGTCCCTACCCAGTACCACTGAGCATGCTTCTTGCCCTTTCCATCAACGTCTTGTTCATTCTTTCTGCGACTCCATTTTGCTGAGGTGTATATGGAGTAGTCTTCTGCCATGCTATACCACACTTCTTATAGAATTCTTCAAATTCCTTGCTGCAAAATTCTCCACCATTATCTGTCCTCAACACCTTTATCTTCTTCTCTGTCTTATTTCCACCAGAGCCTTAAATTCTTTAAACCTGTCAAAGACTTCAGATTTCTTCTTAAGGAAATATATCCATGTATTCCTTCAGAAGTCATCTATAAATGATACATAGTACACAGACTTACCCAGTGATGGAACCTTCACAGGTCCAAACACATCACCGTGCACAAGCTCTAATATCTGTTTCGTCCTCTTACCACCAGAGGGGAAACTCACCCGATTTTGCTTCCCATACACACAATTTTCATAGAAATCAAAATCCAGACAGCTATCATTCATACCTTCTACCATACCTTTACCATGAAGTATTCAAAGGCCCTTCTCTCCAATATGTCCAAGCCTTTGATGCCACAACATGGTCTTCTCTCCACAGACCACTAGATTTTCTACTCCATTTTCAGGAACCATAGAACTATTGCACCCATCAACAACAGTGCTACCTTGCAGCTTGTACAGAGTTCCAATCCGAACTCCCCGCATCAATATCAGTGCTCCTCGAACCATCTTGCAGGTATCTTTCTCAAACACCGTCTTTACACCTGCATCATCCAACTTGCTTACAGAAATCAGATTTCTGGCTAATGCAGGAATATGTAGAACACCCGGAAGTGTTCTAACCCTTCCACCTTGCAACTTCAACTTTACTTTTCCCCGACCAATGATTCTAGCCTTCCTATCATCTCCTAAGAAGACATCACCACCATCATATTTCTCATACTTGCAGAACCACTCTCTATGGGGAGTGAAGTGAAAGGATGCACCTGAGTCAATCAACCATGCCTCATGATCTACATGTGTACTTGAAGAAGCCAAGTACACATCCCCACCGTCATCTGAGGTGGTTTTCGCCTCTACAAACGGAGCATCATCAGATCCCTTTCCTTTATCAGGAGCTTTAGATTTACAATCCCTTCTGAAGTGCCCTTCCTTTCCGCATTTCCAGCACACCACCTTTGTAGGTTTTCCTGGAGATTTAGATCTCCCTCTAGATTTAGATCTCCCACTCGATGACTTATTTTTGTTTCTGTTCTGGGACCGTCCTCGTACAGACAAGGCATCACCATTCTGGTTGTCCATATTTTTCCGTCTCATCTCCTCTGTCAGCAAGGCTGAGACTATTTCATCAAACTGCAAAGTAGTTGCATTGCTACCTATTGCAATAACCAGACTATCCCACGAATCTGGTAGAGAACACAACAGACTGATGCACTTATATTCATCTGAAATTTTAATATCAACAGATAATAACTGACTTACCACAGTATTAAACGCATTCAGATGCTCTGTCATCGAGTCTCCATCTTTCATCCTCGGGTTATACAACTTTTTTCGCAGGAACAGTTTATTCACCAGAGACTTAGATTGGTACAAAGTCCCTAACTTGACCCACAAAGCCTTTGCCGTAGCTTCCCCTGATACATTCAGCAATACTGAATCCGAGACACACAATCTTATTGTGCTCTTTGCCTTCCGATCCAACTTCTTCCATTCTTCATCGGTCACTCCTGATGGTTTAGTACCCAGATCTACCGCAATCCACTGATCTTTATCCACCAACAGATCCTCCATCTTGAGTTTCCACAACTCAAAATTCTGACCATTGAACTTCTCAATCTCTATCTTTCCACTGCTCGCCATCTTCTTTCACCACCAGAATCGATCTTGCAGATCTCCCACTGAACAGGGTCTACCACAGGCCCGAGCGAAACCCCTCAGCAACAAAGGCGTCCCCTTGAAGCCAAAACAACTCTGATACCAAATGTAGGTTTTAACCCTGTACAGAAATTACCTACATACGAATTCTTAAACAAAGAAAATAAACAATGCGAGAGCATAACCCATAAAACACATATGCACAAAGATTTTTCCTTGGATCCCAAAACCGGGACTACCAGCTTGATTTTTTCATTATTTTCCTTTCAATGTTACAATAAATATTTATACATGCCGAAGCATCCAATACCATGGACCGAAAACCATCGCGTCCAATACCATGGACCGAAAACCATCACGTCTAAAAAACATGTGCGAAAATCATGCACAAAACCATAGGTGGGTCCGCCCAACCTAACATATGGTCCAAAACCAAAATTTTCTGGGGCACTGCCCCGAACCCCATAAAGTGGGGTTACGGGTGCCCTTCAAACCCCCTATTAACTACGTGGAAAGAATATAACACAACCCAACAGTAAACTCAATTTTGAAGTCATCTCATCCATCATATAATCACGAAAATGGGAGCCATGGTCAGTGATAATGGCTTGAGGCAGTCCAAACCTAGAAATCACATGATTGAATAGACATTGCACCGTCGTTTTACCATCACCTAAATTTGTAGGCATCTCGTTTGCCCATTTGGTGAAGTAATCCATGACAACAATAATATAAGCATGCCCCCCGATTGAACAAGGGTTACATGTCATAAAATCAATGCCCCATTTGGAAAAGGGACCAATGGTAATAATGGGGTGAAGGAGAGTGGGTGGGGTGCACAATTTCCGCTGATAAATCTGGCAATGGTGGAATTTGCTGACAACAAGAATGCAATCTTTAAAAATAGAGGGCCAAAAATAACCAGCGCAGAGAATATTTTGAACAGTGGAATAGCCAAATAGATGACCATCACATGCACCAGAATGGAAGTCATTCAATACTCTTTTAGCCTCATCGAGAGTTAAACATAGACGAAGAATCAAATCAACACCAATGCGATATAAAGTATCTCCAACGATGCGGTAAGGTTGGGATTGATGCCAAATGCGTCGATGATCGTCCTTGTACAACGTAGACCAGAAGGTAGAAGTTTGGAGATACACGATGATATCACCGTACCAAGGATCGAGAGTGATAATAAGAAAGAGAGTCTCATCAGTTAACTGCTCATCAACATTAGCAGGGAGAGAAGCAGAGGGACAGGAGCAAATTAACTCAGCAAATACGAGTGATTTTTTTGATTTGGAAGTAGTGAACACCAAATTGAATTCCTGGAGGATGACACTCCACTTGGAATATTTGCCACCAACTGATGAGTTAGAATATAAGTCATGGGGTTGCAATCAGAAATCACAGTTGTAGTGCAGAGGAGAATATAATGCCGAAAGCATTGAACATCCTGCACAGTAGCCAAAGGTAATTTCTCGACATGAGCATAACAGGTATCAGCATCGAGAAGATTGCGACTAAGGTAATAAATGACATTTTCATGACCTTCATCATCAGATTACACCAGGCCCATAGCAATAGTGCTTGAAGGCAGCTAGATAGAGGAAATAATCACGATGATAATTCAGAGGGTGCAATAAAGAAGCATTAATGAGGATAATTTTCAAGTCATCAAAAGACTTTTGGGCAGTCTCATCCCAATAAAACAGAGTTCCTTGCTTAAGTAATCGAGTGAAACCAGAAGCTAGCTCAGCATAGTTAGGCACAAAGCGACGAAGGAAATTCGCTTTCCCTTGCAGACTCTGTAATTGATACAATGAAGAGGGATGGGGTAGATGAACAATAGCCTCGACTTTGAGAGGATCAAAATGAATACCATCCTTCGAAACAATAAAACCGAGAAGTCGGTCAGACTCAACGCAGAAAACACACTTATGTGGATTAAGTCGAATGCTATAGTGTCTACAACGAAGAAAGATCTGTCAAAGGTGATTAGGATCGTTGCAGCACTTACGTGAATGAGTAGGAAGATCATCCAAATAAGGTTGAATGATGTTTTTAATGTGATGAAAAACATAAGACATCGCTCTTTGGAAAGTAGCCCTAGCATTCTTAAGGCCAAAAGGGATATTTTTATATGCAAAAGTCCCCCATGGACAGATAAAGGCGGTCTTGTGATGATCAAAGAGTGAAATGTTTATTTGGTTATAACCAGAGAAACCATCCATAAATGAGAAAATCTCATTCCCATCACATTCATCTATGATCTGGTCTATGAAAGGAGTGGGATAATTGTCCTTTGGATAGGCACGATTAATGTAACGATAATCAACACGGACCTGAATGATGCCTTGTTTCTTAGTCATCGGTATAATATTGGACACCCAATCTGTCAGAGGAATAGGATAAATAAATCCAGCTTTAAGAATTTTTTCAACTTCTCCCTTGATGGCGACTGCTTTTCTAGGGTGCATAGGATGAAGCCATTGACGAACGAGCTTCGTATTAGGATAAGTTAGAATTTCGTGCACAACTATACTTGGGTTAATGTCAGGCATTTCTTCATATGACAATGCAAAAACATCTCGAAACTCTTGAAAAAGACGATTATAAAGCTTTATCTCATCAGGAGAACAAGTTATCCCAATATGAACGTTTTCAATGATATCAGGCTTATTAGAAATGTCAATAGGCATCGTTTGGGTAATATTACCCATGTTTCCTTCTGAGAAAACTTCATTGGTCATGACAGGTGTCTGAAGTGGTTGGGTCAGGTAATAAGAAGATTTTTTTCAATGCATGTAAACATGGCTTCCGGGCTAGGTAAGAACGAGGAACGATGATGAGTATCATTCCAGGGTGCTTCCTCAAGAGACATAATTTCCATGATACTCTCGTCAGTATGAAATATCTCGATTAAGGGATCGGAAGAGTCTGAAGAACAAAGCTAGTGAGATTGAGAATATGCGTCAAGAGAGGTACACAAAGTAGTGGAATCAATAGATACTGAGGCCGAAGCTGAAACAATCTCCACATAATTAATCTTAGCAGGGTTTAAGGGAATGACATTACCTCAGGAATCAACTTAATCAGGAGGAGGAATGGCCCAAGGATCAGAATTAACTGTGATCATGTTGACTGAGGCAACATGTAGAGGTGGGAGGGGAAAAATACCCATTAAATCAGGATCTTTAAAAATTCCAACCCCCACACTCTCATATGGAGCACCGGTATGCTTCACGTAAGGAACATTGCCATCCAAGGAAGAAGAGGCAAAGAAAGACAACTGGTTGACCGTGACGATTTTCCCTTTGATGAGGAAAACGAAGCACGTGGAATAGAGAGGAGGCTACCACATGCATAGCATGGGTCCAACACCATCCAAGTAGAATATTATAGTTAAGATTTGCATCAACAATTTCTACTTCGACATTGATTGTCTTTCCTTCCAAGGTAATGGCAAGATTAGGAAGGACAAAAAATGGTCAAGAATCACGTCCATTAAAGGCTTCCAATGTGTTAGATGATTGATTCATAGTAGGAGAACCAATTTCCTTCCAACAAGACACAAACATGATGCAAGTAGAAGCACCTTCATCAATGACGGTCCTGTGAATTGTCTTTTCATTAATGATCACTTGAATGAGAAAGGAAATTTGATGAGGTAAGTGCGAAACATGGTTTTCTAGATCAAAGAAAATAATATTGGAATCAGATGGATCAACACCTGCAATGGTTGACAGTAATGCCTTTCGCTGAGAGGGACATCTTTGAAGGACCTTAAGAACAGACATAGCTAATGGTGCCTGAGCCAAGTCCTCAACAATATTATAGTACTCTGCGGCTCGAGCATTTGGATTATATGAGGTATTTTGTAGCACACCCAGAGATGGTGGTCGGAAAATGGAAGTAAGATTAAGTAACTCTATATGGAGAGGACCAGAGGTCGATGGAATAGAGGAGGAAGGGGTACTTTATTTCTCTTTCCCTGCCATTGGGGTTTGATAATCTTTAGATATGGTAGCCACATTTATAAGCGTGTTCATCATAAACAATTGGGAACATGAGGGAGCAAACAACTGTGGCTGGTCTACCATTTGGGTCTGCTGGGATGGAAAGGGTTCTTTTAAGACAGCTGGGGTTCCTTTTAGCAAGCGACTAACTTCAGATCATTGGGGACAATCCTTAGTGTAATGATCCTCCTCACAGATGAGGCATGGATACTTCGACTTTCTTTGAGAAGCATCGCCAGAAGACGACTTCGAAGGGCCCTGTTTCAGGGCATCAGCTTTGGCCTTGCCTTTGCCCTTATTTTTACCGTTAGAGGACTTATCTGTTGTAGTAGACTGAACAACGTGAACCTTAGAGGTTTTACCTAGACCAAGTGAATTTTGAGAGGGATCATTGGAACTAGTGTTCAAGACCGATTTCTGCTTGGAAGAAGATTTCGTGGGGGTCTGAGACATGGAACCAATCACTCCATCAATAGGTGGTGTATCCGGAGACTTCAATGCTATCAGATTGGATGAGGGTATTGGAGCATCAGGTAAAATCTCATACAATGTGCTAGATTGCTAGTAGATGAGGTCTAAATACTGAGCACGAGTAATGGCTTGCTCCTCAGTAACACATCCAGCCATAGATATGTACTTAGCAATTTTACTGATGAATGATTTTGTGAAGCATTATTTCAACAATTGATCAACAATTTCAAACTTGATCAGGTGATGCTGACGTCTCCATTCATCGATGCGATCGGAGATATGGGTCGCGGTGTCTTGCTTAAATAACATAAGAAGATAGGTGCCAATTTCATAGCGAACCGGCAGCTGGAAATGAGTGAGGAAATTCATAGCAAGAGTGTTGAAGTCACTATAGATACCTCGAGGCAATTCGATGTACCATTTCATTGCAGCCCTTGTGAGATTTCTTTGAAAAAATTGTAGGTGGATAGAATCATCAATGTACAAATTGGAGGAGAACCAGAGGTGATATGTCATCATGTGGGCTTGTGGATCCTCCTTCGCTTTTCCCTCAAATTTCGGGCAATCGCTTGGAACTTTTGTCAGAACTGGAGGCCAATAAGGTGAATGAAGGATAGGATCATTGGTGAACCTTGAAACATCTGGCAGTTCCAACGTGGCCAAGAATGACAATTGCATATTAAAGGCATTTGGGGACTCTGAGTAGGCCTAGACTGTGGAATACATCCTTGTTGGTAAGGATTTTGCCCCCACAATGGAGGATTTTGTCCATATGGATTCTTATTTTTCCCCCATTGTAGGTTACCTTGCCATTAGGGAGGATTCTTTCCTAGGTAGACTTGATACTATCCTTCCATAGGTTGTTGATAGGCATATGGGTTAAAAGGCTGTTGAGCTTGTTGAGCTTGGATGTAAGGATTTTGAAACTGCTGACCCTAGAAATACCGATTTTGCACTTGCTGCCCCTAGACATAAGGGTCTTGAACCTGTTGCCCCTGGATATAAGGATTTTGAACTTGCTACCCACAGACATAAGGATTTTGAACCTGTTTCCCCTAGGGTTGACCTTGACCCTTCAAAGGTTGACCTTGGCCCCGAACGGGCTGACCCTACTGATATACATATATGGCCTGCTGCTGCAAAGGCTAGCTTTGCAGCTGCATGGGATGGCCTTGTGGCTACCGCAAAGATTGGCTTTGTTGCTACATAGGCTGACATTGTGGCTACTTCAAAGATTTCCCTTGATGCTGCAAAGGTTGGCCTTGCGAGGACGAAGGTTATGAGGATTGCTGAACAAACTATGTTTGCGACTACAAAGGTTGCTGCAACTATTGAAAGGGTTGCCCTTGCAGTTGTAACAGTTGTCCTTGCTATTACAATGCTTTCCCTTGCTGCAATGAAGGTTTCCCTTATTGCTGCAAAGGTAGTTGGACAGTTCCTCGATAGTTCCCAAATTGAAACTGTCCATACCCACCAGGCACAATGGATTGGCCAGGCTGAACATAAGGTCCAACTTGAGGAATGTAAGGCGGGGAAACCGAGGCTTGTGAACCATATGGAACATAATTTGGTTGGAATGGAACCTGAGCCATGTATGGTTGCTGGTATTGGATGTTAGCTAACCCGGATGGATCAACAGGGTTAGGAATAATGCCATAAAGAGGTTGATTCGTTCCAACCATGTGAGTTTGTGATCCACTCACATTGGTTTCGCCTGCCATCATAGAGATATTCGGATCTTGCCCCCCAGGAAGTGGTACATACTATCCACTCACTAGAGGGGTAGAATAACTTACCAAGACCTTACTTACCGAGATCGTCTGTTGAACCAGAAGAGTCGGTTGAAACGACGAAACAAGCAAAGACAGAATGGTAGGTTGAACCGGAACTAAAGTGACTGTAGTTTGTACAACTGGTCAATAGGTCATGTTATAGATGAACGGAACTAAGGTAGGCATGGTGCCAAATGACCAAATAGGATTCTGATACAATGATGAAGCACTGGGAGCACCCGAAACCAACTGATCTAGAGAGGTATAACCATGTGGCAATAAAGGCTCACTAAACTCAGGATAAACGCTAGACGGGATGGCTCCTATGTAAGGGAAACCTTCTGGAGGGAACTCATATGGTTGCTCATCACCCACTTGAGGAGTGTGAGTGGCAAAAGCTTTCGACTAACTCGAAGAGGAGACTGGAATTTTGCCTTCTGACTCCATAGGAAACAACCGATGACGAGCCAAATATGAACAAGGAGAAAAATCCAATGGAACATTGGGCTAATCATATGGACTATAAGGATGCTATGGAAATACCACAAAAGGGTCTATAACGAGTCCTTGTGGAATATCAAAAGTTTGAGGACTTTCCGGAGTTTGGATAGGATTATCAGGGGACTCCGGGCTAGATTTGTAAGGTGACTCAGTATCTGAGAGAGGTGGATGAGAAGACAAAGGTTGAATACTCAGAACAATTCCAAGTTCAACACCTTGATCCTCAAGTGTCTGTGGAATTTTAGGGAAAGATTCTACGGATGACCTTCCAGATGAAGGAGAGGAAGAGGAATGAGGCAAACCTGATGGTTCAACCATGATGACTTTGTCTCAAAAAAAAGAGAAGAGATATTAATTTCAAGGATTTAAAAACATATTAGGGATATACTCACAATGTGGTCCATAATAAGACTATTAGGAATGTCATGTGATCTTGGGCAAAACAATTTTAAGATGGTGAAACAGACTGATGTCTTTTCATGTTTTAAGAGTCGAGAAAAATGCAAGATGACTCTAGTCTCTTTCGGTTTGAACGAGCTTGAAAGGACAAGTTCTCGATGATATTTTAAACTTAAAGAGTCAAAAATACCAAAATGACTGCGCAGGATAATCTAGGAAAAAGGATTACCAGGTAATCGTGAACTGCAGAATACCTCTCGGTGAACTGAGAAGTATGGGCAGACAATCTCCCCGAATGCTGTGTTCGGTGTATAGCGTTTACTAGGTGGCATATTTGACTTCCTACGGATAAAGGATTGCAAACCTAGTGGGGTCTCCCTTTATATACGTGACGGTACAGGGAGCACAAGTCTGTACTAGCGCTGTTTAATGCCGAAGTGAATGACAACTGCTAGGTTTAAAGATGTCGGAACACGTCTTTAACCTATACCTCTAAATGTGAGCGTTTAATTTAAAATGCGCCTTAGGTTAATTGAATATATTTTAGAAGTTTATCTTGAAATTAAGTTTCAGTTTTTAGGCCCTATCAATGTCACTTGAAAACTCTTATGTGTAGCTATATGAGACAAAACCCTTTCAATTCATCGAATTCTTACAACAATTGAGAGAAGAGAAAACAATCAATGCAACAAAAAAGCAATTGAAAGTAAGATGACCCTTCACTACTTCGCTTTTCAAAACAAAATAATGAAAATTCTTTCCACTTCCTACTCTTCCTATCAAACGCACTTCAACAAGTCCTTTTAACAGTAAAAGAAGTTAATTTCATTTCACATGCTCATGATGATGAAATTCTAGCTTTCAATGATGCTAACCAATGCAACATATCAATTAAACAAACTAGAATGATGTATTTTCTTCAATGGAATGCTAAAATGAATCTTTCACATGCACATTTCAATGAAAAATTTCAAACAACCAAACATCAATCAAATGCAAATCACGATAAAAAGAAAATCCTTTCAAACCAAACACAAAGATTCAACTGAAACAAACCGAGCAATGCGATCTATGCTTGGAAAAGAGACGTTAACCAAGAGAAGAGTAAACGAAAATTTTTACTTGTTCAATTGAAACCAAAGGAAAATAGATGCAAGGACTAAAAAGCAAAATGCACGAAGCAACAAACCAACAACTCGACTTGATGAGCATACAAACAAATGAATGTACGATGACCTAGATGGCCTAGGGACACAAACCATCCAAAAACTCAAAAAATCAAGTAAGGAAATCTCAAACCAATCAAGCAAACAAAACAAGCTAACAAAGCATTCTAGTCAGGGAGAATACAGGAAAACAAGCCAAGAAACAAAATTTATGAGGACAAGACACACTGGCAATGATTTAGGAGAAACCCTGATTTTAACCTATAGGCATCGGTGCAACTGTCTAACTAGCAACAAGCGCCAGAAGGGGCTGTGGCGCGACTGTTCAAAGGGAATTCGTGTTGGTCGGCACGACTGTTAGAAAATAAATAATGCTGATCGAGGGATTCAAAGAAAAATAAAAAATTTCACAAACCAGAACCATACCTGTCACTCTAAATTCAAGAATCAAAGTAGTGGATGACTTGAAGTACATATTACCAAAGAGAAAGCGTGAAACAAGAAAAGTTGTCACAAATCATGAATTGAAAAACAATCGAAAGAGAGGTATGGATCCCCAGCGGAGTCGCCAATTTGTGGAGTAGGAGTATCCTATCTGCAGACAGAGATGATCCCTCTAGCCTAAGAGAGTGGGTCTAGCCGCAAACAAGAAAATCTAATGTAAATTTCCTTAGATTAGAATCGAATAAGAGGACCTACCTCTTATAACGCTAATCCACTTGATGGTGATCTTGCTTCCTTGATCAAGCTTCCTTTTGTTCCTTTCATTCAAATACTTGAAACAAACTTGCAAGAAACAACAACAAACGTGATGGCATAAAATTGAATTCAATCTACTTAAAAGGTCAAGGATTTCTAATCTATCAAATTTAATATTATACACGATATAGGAAATAAACCATTAGTTGTATTAAAATAAACTTGAAAGAGAAATACAACCGGAGCCTTGACGTTGCATGTTCCCTTTGACGTGTCCGGGTTCTAGCACCACTTTAAGCATCTCATGATTCACCCTCAAAACAATAGAAGCTCAAGGCTTCTTCCTCTTTACTCCAAACCAAATGCTACAAGCTTATTCTCCCTTCACACATAAACTAGAAGGCTAAAGTTCTCAAGATGGCTATCAAGATTTTCAGATTATTTCAGCCCTTTCATTAGCTAGCTAAGGTTGGAAAATGAGGAGTTTATATAGCTTTGATAGAGGGGAAATGGATCATCTTATGATGGGATAGGTCTTATCCCTTTTGGTTTGTTCCATTTTAATAGGGGAAAAGAGCCCAAATAGTCTCTCTCGGCTCTATCTTTCCCAACCATTTACCATACATCCATTCACGAAGCTTCTAGGCCTGGAAACTTCGACTCCATTTTAAAAACTTGCCAAAAGAAGGCTAGCATGGGTCATGAATGGCTTACCAACACAGTTTGATGCTAGGACCAGTGTTAGACTCTGCAAATTGGCGCAGGGAAGAAATTGAGTGCTAGCGCCGATCTTGAAAACTAATTTTGAAGGAATATTCTTGGGAAATGATGTAAGAGGGAAATGTTTTGTAGATGAAGAGGGATGTAGGGACATGTTCTTCATTGCCGGGAAACACATGAGGGTCACTGTAGAGGTCCTCCAAGATCGAGGAATGGGGAGTATAGGGACAGTGACAAAATGTTGTGTAACAGGGACCATTGCCTCCTAAGGGGGGAGGAATAATCGAGGTGTATATTGGCGGAGACCTACCTATTCCACTGGACCTCCGTCTAGGTTCATCAATTTTCTTGATTATAACACAATTTTCTATTTTGAGCAGTTTATCGAGTCCTCAATTTCTAGAGTTGTTTTGATCCCATAAACAACGTTTTTTTCAGGTTAGCGATAGGCTTGTGCCACAAATATTGTATTACTTGGAGAGACCTTTCTAAAAATTTAGCATACATGGAAAACATAGATCATGTGACCAAGTTACGACCCCGGGAAGTTTCTTGTCTAACTAAGCCCTCAATGGGGGCGACAAACGCTTAATGTTCCATCTCCTAGGGTTAGGGTTTTGGTTTTTTATGGTCTTCCTTTGTTGTTTAATAATAAAAAAGGCCCTTGAGCCTCATTGTAACATAGTTCATAGGCATGTAGCCACCACATCTCTTCCTAGAGATAATATACCATTGCTTGGGCTAGTTTATTTCCATTATGTATGTAAGCATCTTTCAATTCTTTGATATTAATGAAATGAGGATTTATTTCTACTGTATCTCTATGTTTGTGTTTATATTTGTATTATGTTTCGTTCCTGCATAAGTCTAGATCAATTAGTGAAACGCCTCCTCGATGGCCTCATCCTTTGAATATGCCTCTTTATATGCATCATGGGTGAATGACTCCATGCGCATCAAAGTTTGCAAATATGTGATCTTTGATATGCGTGGTCTTGAAAGCATGTCGGCCAAGTTTTTTGTTTTTCCCTTCTTAAACTTGATCATTAAATGAAACTGTTGTAGAAACCCCATCCACTTGTAATGCTTGGTATGCTATAGCTTACTCTAAGCCTGCACATACTATACTGGTTGGTGATCTGTGTGGATTACTGTCTCATTTCCCATCAGATAGTTCTTCCACTTCTTCATAACTTGCACCAAGGCATAGAGATCATTTTTACAGGTAGGGTAGTTAAGAACTAATTCGTGAAATAATTCAGAATGGTAGCATATAGACCTTCCTCCCTGCATCAAGCCTGCTCCCATAACATACCCACTCACATATGATTTCACTTCAATGGTTGTTGCAAGTTTGGTAATGCCAATACTAGTGCTTGACTGATATTCTTCTTTAGCTCCTCAAAGGCCCTCTGCTGACCCTTTTCCCACTAGAAACTCTTGCTACTTGTTATTATGATGTGGAGTGGCGCTGCTACCACTAAAAATGAGGCTATGAATCTCCTCAGGTACTATTTTTCCCAAATGAAACTCTTAATCTCATAAAAATTAGTAAGCACCGACCATTTCATGACAACCTCCATCTTAGAAATATCTATCTTCATCTCCCGTCCACTATCACATATCCCAAATACACCAAATAATGATGTGGAAACTAACACTTCTAAAAATATGCTAGCAACTATTTCTTTTTTAGTGTCTCCAGCAACTTCGTCAAATGTGAGGTGTGCTCCTCCCATGTAGCATTGTATATCAGTATAATAATTCAAATAGACAATAACTGAAATGAATATATCAAAGGGTGCAATATATCATTCATTAAAATTGTAAATTGCATTGGTGCAATGAATAGGTTGAAGAATAACTAACCGCTCATACAAACCTTGCCTAGTTTTGATGAAAATTTTCTAGGTATGTTCTTATTTGACTCAAACCTAGTGATATCCAAACTTTAATTCCAACTTGGTGAAATATTTCATTTGTTTCAACTGATCTAATCATCTATCCTGGGCATGAGGTACATGTTCTTGAGCATGATTTTGTTCAACACCCTGTAATCAATACACATCTTCTAAGTCTCATCCTTCTTTGGCACAATCATGATGGGTGACCCACATGGTGATGTACTCAGTCGAATGAAACATTGTTTTAGTGATCCAAGAGGCTTTAAGAAAATCTCAAAAATGAAAGTGCTCAAAATTTGAATTGCATCAAACAAATCTCATATGAGAAAGATATCACAATTTGAAGTTCAAACCAAACAACAAAAGAAAGGGCACTACTAGTGCCACATGGCAACACCAAGAAATGTCACGTGGTAGACCAAAAAACTGATGCGACAATCCTATAGGTCATGATGTGGAAGGCTCCAGCTCTATCCACATGGCATCACATCAGCACAATCAACAACGAAATGACTTGACATTGACCAATCCGTGAGCGACACGTGGCCAGTCACTGGGCGTCACATGGCACCATATGGTTGGCCATGTAGGTTTTCATAGTCAACAATGATGTGGCTTAACATGAACAATCCACGAGTGACATGTGGGCTAATTATAGGGAACTATGTGGAACCTTGTGGTTGTCCACATAGGTCTACCAATTAAGAAAATTTTGTTGTAATGGTCGAGTGTCGAACCCCTGACCATGATGGTATCATGTCAACGACTAACCGTTGCACCAACATTAATTCTTGTTAAACATGGCACGTAGAGTTTTATTTGAAGGCTATGTATGATATCAAACTCAAGATGGGGGGGGGGGGATGTGTGGGTTTGACCCTAGGACCTCTGAACAAAAACTAACATGTCTCCCTTCCAATACAACATAACAAGAAAGGTGTGTGGTCAAAGATGGTATATTATATGGTTTGTGACATGGTTCATTGGACTAAATGACAAAGTATGTTGGTTTAATATATTTGGTGGAGGTTATTTTAAATAATTATATGTAATATAATGATACTCCAGGGTTATATATGGTTGTTATAACCATAGGTTTTAAAACTATGCACCATTTTTAATATGCCATTTTGGGTAATTCCAACAGACTTATGGAAATTCCCGCCTGATGTTAAGGTTATATAAACACATGCTCATTCGACTAAGGGGGAATTGTGAGAGGAGATAGAGACAACACATCCATACTAGGGCATGAATTTCAAGACAATATTTGAAATTAATGCAGGGAATATTTAGTTTGCGTGGCACAATTTTCGAGGCAGTGGAGCCTAGAGGTTGAGGGCAGAGGTGATGGTGATAGAAAATGATGATGTTTATATGATTTCTTTATTATTATATGAGACGATACCAACGATGCAGACAAAATCTAGATCTGATCAACAAATCTAAGGGCTCATGGTTTAAAGTCTACATGTGCCATTAATGCTTGACATGAATTTCGAGACAAAGATGCACTTTACATAACTTGATCGTGTTTAAAGGCAAAAGTTGCAAAATGATGAGATGGACCTGCTGATATTGTGTTTAATATGTTTTGAGTAGGGAATATGAGGGCTCATGGCATAAGCCCACATGTGTCATTAATGCTTGGCACAAAGTTCCATACAAAGAAGCACTTTTCAGAAATTGGTCATTTACAGTGAAAAGTTGAAAAATGACAAGACGAACCTACTAATGTTGTGTTTGCTAAGTTTTGAGCATCTAATTGAGTGTTTTGGCACATAAATCAATGCAAATATCATTTATTGTTTCTTTTCCGCTTTCAAGATTTATATCAGGGAGAACCTGCATTTTCAAATATACTTGGTTCTCAGTAGTAGATTCAAAGAGGACCTTTTCCACTCATTGTGAGAGTTTAGCCCCTTTAACTTAAAGAAAGGGAGAATAATTTATGTCACTTGTTTGTGAGAATTCATTCATTTTTTATTGTCTAAGGAGAACATATATTTAAAGGAGAGACATTGCCACATGAGTGAGATTTTAATCCTTTTGTTTTGACAAAGAAGAGCCTTATGGAAGAGCAATTAATGAAGTGGCTATGCAGTTAAGCAAAGCCCAGAGACATAGCTCACACATTGTGGGTGAACTTCCTTATCAAGTCCTAGTGCATTTTTCGATATTGTCATTTCTTAATGTGTTTCTTCTTCATGTGACTTGGAAGAGGTACTTGAATCTCTAGTGCTCCTTCCAAGTACCTCAAGAATCTGGAAGAGGTAATTTCCTTCCTAGAAGAAAATCAATTTTATGCCAAGCTGTCAAAGTGCACCTTTGGTAAAAAGGAAGTTGAATACCTAAGACACATCATATCCAAGGAGGGAGTTAGAGTATACCCTAGTAAGATTAAGGCAATCAGGGAATGGCCATGGCCAAAAAAAGTTTGAAATTACAAGGGTCTCTTGGATTAACAGGATATTACTGAAGGTTCATAAAAGATCGTGCAAATGTAAGTAATCTACTAACAAATCTATTAAATAAAAACTCCTTTGAGTAGGAAAACAAGGCAAATGAATGCTTTGAAGCATTAAAAGAGATTACATCCATATTAACATCATATAACATCATCCATCCTAATATCATATTACATTTTTCAATGAAATAACTTATTTACCATGGAATTTGATAGGTACAAGTTTCCTAACTTGTCCTACGACTTCTTTGCATGATCCTATATGGAGACACTCATCAAAACCATCTCAAAGAAGAAGAGTTGAAGCATACCACTTACCTTTATTTCTAGCTTTTCCCAATCTTATTTGATGTATTAGTAGTTTTTGTACCTAGATCCACTAAAACCAATATTTCTCTATTTAGAAGAAGATATTCCATCTTTAGTTTCATGTCTTGAATCTCTAGCCATTAAATTTCTCAATCTTGATATTGGAACTACTCATCATTTGCTTCCATATAAGAGTCACTACCACAAAGTTTAGATAAGATTTCTTTATCAAGAACAAATTGAAGTTTAGCAAAAAGGGCATCCCTTAAAGCTAATAATGCCATTTCAATACCAAATGTAAGTTTTAAACCTATGTAAGTGATCAATGAATATGGATTCTTAATACAATATAAATAACAACAATGACACACACAGTACACATATATTTTGTCAAAAACCTTTAATGAAAATATATATATATATATAAGTTAGTGTCACACCTCTAACTCATTCACTGTATTTACTTAAAGGTTTATAATACAATATTTAGGTATTCTACAACATCTAAAATCCTAGTCCATTCACTCAAATCAATATTATAACCTTAATCCCTTTATTGAAATTAAATTGGAATGGAACAAAAAAAACCATTAACATAAAAGACCAAAAACAAACTTTACAAAAACAATAATAATAATAATAATAAATAAATAAAGCTGAGTTGTTGCCTTGAATAGTAATAACTTCGTGCTATTAGCTCCTTCCATAAGTCACATTCCTCATGCCAAAATATAACACATTTCCAACCAGATTCACTCACAATATCCATTAATGTATGCAATTATAAATTTCATCATTTTACTTTTATATCTATAAATCCAATCTATTAATAATATAATATACTTTATATAAAATTAAATTATTATAAAACTTATTTTTTTAGAAAAGGCAGATATATAGACAATGTATTTTTCACCCAATTAAAGTTCGAAACCACCAAAAACATATAAAAACAAAATATTCATTTTAACAATTTTCCATCAACTTAATGATGCTCCATGAGAAAATAAAATAATATAAGTTCTTCCTTTTATTATTATGTCAATGGACGTGTTTATTTTGGAATAGGACTTCTAGAATTATTAATTAGATGCTAAGGATTTAACTTCCATGAAATATTCTAGAATACTCATAGTAGTATACACAAATCAACAGTTGAGATTTATCTCCAAAGTTATGTCTTTTTTACCATTTTAATTAAATTGATTAATTAAAAAAATGTGATATGAAGTGAATTATGGTTTTTTAAGCATGTGGTGTTGATAAGCCATGGTTTTGATATGTGATATTGTAAAAAAAAATATTTACAGATTAAGAATCTCAGAATATATATATATATATATATATATATATATATATATATATATATATATATATATATATATATATATATATATATAATTCATAATAGTTTAAAATAAAATTATAATTTAGTTAGCTTTTATAATTTTATAATTTTTAGCAACAAGAGATGTATCATAGTGTTTTGATGTATATTATAAATTAATACCTATAAGTGTTTATCAATCATTTAATTGCACCGAGAGGCACACTCTACAACCCAGTATGATATGTAAGCATGTCCGCCCATCATCAAAGTTGAAATTTTGCACATGTTGAGCAAAATAAAATTTAAAAAATTTAAAAATAAAAATAATTAATTTAAATGCTTTATATAGTTATTCAAATTCAACGTATATGATAAAATAACTATTAGACACATAAGATAATTGTATTGTAACATTAAATTTGCTATATTATAATATATATTAATATATCATGATATATATTAACTCTAGATATCTATGAGAGGGAAGAACAAAGACAGAGTGATACAGGTGGAGAGATAGAGGGACTGAGGGGAAGGGAGAGAGAGGGAGAGAAACGAAGGATGGGAGAGGGAGGGATAGAGAAATGGATTTGGAAGGAAAGAGAGTCAGCAAAGAAGAATCACATAGAGAGAGAAAAGTGGAGAGAGAGACAGAGAGGGAGTGACAAGCAAGAGATAGAGAATGAGTATATATGTTTGGGGTGAGATAGAGAGATATAGAAGGAGAGATAGTGACAAAGTTGGAGGGAGGAGAGAGAGAGAGAGACAAGGACATAGAGATAAGGGGGAGAGACAAACGAAGGCAGGAGAGAAAGGGAGAGAGAGGAAGGAAGAGAGCTTGGATGTGGGAGAGAGAAGGAGAGGAAGGGAGAGAAAGAGGGAGGTAAGACGAAAGGCATAGAGAGAGAAAGGTGGAGTGAGAGAGAGGGAGTGATAATGGATATGGAGAGAGAGGGAGAGAGGAGAGAGAGGGAAGAGAGATAGAAGGGGGGAGATAGGGAGAGGAAGAGGAAGGGAGAGATAGATAAATATGGAGAAAGAGTGTCTATGTTTTGGGGGTGATATAGACAAACAAAAGAGAGATAGACAGAGATAGATATCTAGATGGAAGGTGAAGGGAGGGAAGAAGAGAGAGAGGGAGAGATAGATAGATATGGAAGGAGGAAGCATGCGTGTTTGGAGGGGGAGGCGTGTGATATAGAGAGGAAAAGAAGGAGACATGGAGGGAGATATAGATATAAATGGCGGGGGGAGAGAGGGAAGAATAATTATTGCACTAGATGGATTAATTTCTATGTAGATGGTGATTTCTAATCCTATTTGATTGCTTGCATTGAAGGAGATAAACTGAAGGATGTGGGAGAGGAGGAATGAAGAGAGAGAAGGGGAGGGGTGAGAGAGAGAGAAGGGTAAGAGAGAGAGAGGGACACACATGGATGGAGGGGGGAGAGAGGGGGAGAGAGAGAATGAGAGAGGGAGGGAAATAGTGACATGGTTGGAGGGAAAAGAGAGAGAGAGAGAGAGAGAGACGACTTGAGAGAGAGGAGGAGAGAGGGAGGGAGATAGTGACATGGTTGGAGGGCAAAGAGAGAGACAACTTGAGAGAGAGGAGGAGAGAGGGAGGACAAAGAAATGGATTTATAAGGGGAGAGAGGGAGGGAAGAAAAAATACATATAAAGAGAAAAGTGGAGCGAGAGAGAGAGGGGGGAGTGAAAAGGAAGAGATGGAGAGAGAGCATGTATGTCTGGGGCTGAGATAGAGAGAAAAAGAAGGAGAGATGGAGGGAGCTATATATATATATATATATATATATATATATATATATATATATATATATATATATATATATATGGAAGGGGGAGAGATGGAAGAATATTTCTTGCACTGAATGCATTGAATTCGTGGTAGATGGTGATTTCTAATCCTATTGGATTGGTTGCAATAGATGTAGAAATTCTCACTATAGATTAAACTGATTATGCAATGTACTAAAGAAAAATACTTAATCTACTTCGACAACCAAACTTGTGGAAGCTTAATCAATTTGAGCAAGACCAATTAGAACACATATAACAGAGAAGAGAAAGCAATCACACATTAACACATAAGAATACTCTGGGGAAAGCCTCAGCTAAAAACCCTGATCTCTGTATTATCATACAAGTGGAAATATGGACAGATTACATAAAGCTTTAGCTCACAAGCTATCCAGCTCTTAGTACAATCCCTCTGCTGCTCATAGACAGAATAGGAAACTCATATGCCTTCCTTCAGTCCTCCAAGCCTCCTATTTCCTTGCGTAGTTTTCCTTGGGGTCCAGTGCTGCCACTTGTGTGAATTGGCCTCTTCACACACTCACTAACCTCTGATCTAACTGTGTAATACTGAAGAAGATAATTCCTTTTGCATGGATGAGTTTCCTACATAGGAAAAATCCTCCAACTGATAGTACACTATCCCTTCCTTTGGTCTCAACTGGGTCTCTGACGAAGCTAGAAGCTTGAAGTCACCTGGAAGCTGGAAGCAGGAAGCATAGAGAGAGGGAAGCTGGAAGCAAGAAGCATAGAGACGGAGCCGATCTATGGAGCTGTCTTTATATCTCCCCCAGAACTAAACTCTCTGGGGAATAGTCAAACTACCCGGGGAATGGACAAAATCCTCGACTTATCAATCGAGCCTGCTTGCGCATCCTTCTATCTAGCCCGAGGAGAAAACCAAATTTGATTGCCATGAAGGGAAGGGTTGTCGTTGAAGGGGTTGGGTAGCTTATGGTATGAGAGGTTATTGCTTATGAATCGAATTGGTTGAAAGAACTGACATGCATTGGTTATTTATGAGAGAATATTCATTTATCTAAAGTGCAACAGTTACATGCATGCATGCATTAACTAATTGAACTCACAATTAGTTCAAAAAAATATTTGAACTAATCTAACTGGACTTAACTGAGTTAACTGAGCTAACTAATTACAACTCATCCTTATCTCTTTAACTAAGGGATAAATTCCTCAATCAATGGAGAAACTGTTGCATGTCTTCACATAGACTTCATGTTTGATTTCCTACAACTAATTAACTCAAGATGAATTAATTAATTATTTTACAAACAGCTGCTAAGATCAAATTCGAATTTTACTTCTCAATTTTAGTTCAGGGGCTAACTAAAATTGGAATCCATCCCGAAATGCTATTTATAGCAATGTTATTTTTAGTACTACCATTTTTCATTCCTTGTTGCTATGTCCAACACTGATAACCGAACTTCTATTTATAGCAATGCTATTTTTAGCATTTCTTGTTCTTATTTTCAACACTCCCTCTCAACAAGAAAGGCATTCAACTTGAACCCGATCCTGAACCTTTGGAATGTTCTGCATGCAACACTTCTCCCAAGTGTTATTGCTCCAACAACTCTAGAAACAAAAAATCTCCCAACTGACCTCTCTGTTGGGCTAGAAACATCCTCTAATGTTGAAGCTCCATCTGCCGCTAACAAGTACTCCCTCTCTGACCTCTAAGCTGTTGGAACACTCCATGCATCTCGCACTGTTGCACACCTCTCTGTACCATCCTGCACTGGTGCAACACTCCTGTGCCTCTCACATTGTTGCAGCCTGCTAGCTCTGCACTGTCTTGGGATTCCTGCACTGTATCTCTCTCTGCCGCTCCATCTGCATTTGCCTCTACCCACTTAGCCAATCCTGCTACTCCTCGTTGGGGCTCTCGTAGCAAGGTCTAATCAAAGAGGTTGGGTACCTCAACGATCCTGCCCCTATTTCAACCTTTTTGAGACTATCGCTTCACATTGCCCCACCTCACACTTGGAGATATGGCTGCATGTGATCCCTCTACCCACTTGGCTCGAAATTTCCCCCTACTAGAGGTATCTGCATGAATGGATGCCTCCACTCAATCTCCTCTCAGCTTCTCCAGTTGTGGCTGCTCCACAACCTCCTGAGGTTGCTTCACCAATTGTGGCTCCTCCACAATTGTCTGAGACTTCTTCTGGCGCTGCATGTTGAGGGGTGATTTACTCTCTCTCTCAACCACCAAGTATCTAACCTTTGCCTTGATCCTCAAGGCTTTGCATGCATCTTTTACTTCAAGTGCATACAGGTTCTTGGCTAGCACACCAATCTGTTTCATCTTTCCCGCCATCACGACATTTTCGGGAAAAAGAGATGATTTTAAATCAACGATATCTCCCTCATCCAAACTCCGATTCAGCCATTTTTTTTTTTGAATTTGGGACTTTTTCCACAAGGAATATAGATATGTTATTTGTTTCTGAAAATTTTGGACAAAAAATTTCATATCTTCTCTGAAAACTCGCAGCCCAATTTTCTTTTTACTTCGAATTTTCTTCTTCATATACTGTTCTTTGCTTTGATCACCTTTGCTCCACTACCATGTAGAAATTATCACTATAGATTAAACTAATTATGCAATGTACTAAATCAAAATACTTAATCTACTTCTACAACCAAACTTGCGGAAGCTTAATCAATTTGAGCAAGATCAATCGGAACACTTATAACAAAGAAGAGAAAGCAATCACACATGAACACAGAAGAATACTCTGGGGAAGCCTTAGCTAAAAACCCCAATCTCTGTATTATCATACAAGTGGAAATATGTCCGGATTACACAAAGCTTTAGCTCACAAGCTATCCAGCTCTTAGTATAATCCCCCTACTGCTCATAGACAAAATAGACAACTCATATGCTTTCCTTCAGTCCTCCAAGCTTCTTATTTCCTTGCGCAGTTTTCCTTGAGGTCCAGTGCTGCCACTTGTGTGAATTGGCCTCTTCACACACTCACTAACCTTTGATCTAACTGCGCAATCATGAAGGAGATAATTCCTTCTGCATGGATGAGTTTCCTATATAGGAAAAATCCTCCAACTGATTGTACATTGTCCCATCCTCTGATCTCAACTGGGTCTCTGACTGAATTGACATGCATTGGTTATTTATGAGAGAATATTCAGTTATCTGAAGTGCAGCAGTTACATACATGCATGCATTAACTATCTGAACTCACAATTAGTTCAACAAACTATTTGAACTAATATAACTGGACTTAACTCAGTTAATTGAGTTAACTAATTACAACTCATTCTTATCTCTTTAACTAAGGGATAAATTCCTCAATCAATGGAGAAACTGTTGCATGTCTTCACATAGACTTCATGTTTGATTTCCTACAACTAATTAACTCAAGATGAATTAATTAATTATTTTACAAACAACTGCTAAGATCAAATTCGAATTTTACTTCTTAATTTTAGTTCAGGGACTAACTAAAATTGGAATCCATCTTGAAATGCTATTTATAGCAATGTTATTTTTAGCACTTCCATTTTTCATTCCTTGTTGCTATGTCCAACACTGGTACCCGAACTGTGATTTATAGCAATGTTATTTTTAGCATTTCTTGTTGCTATTTTCAACAATAGATGCATTAATTTTGAGTGTAGATATTGATTTCTAAAGATATTTGATTGTTTTCACTAGATGCATTGATTTTAATGTAGATGTTTATTTCTAATCCTATTTTATTGCTTACACTAGATGCATTGATTACAATGTAGACGTTTTCTAAATCTATTTCATTGCTTGCACTAAATACATTGATTTCAGTGTAGATGTTGATTTCTAATTCTATTTTATTTCTAGCACTATATGCATTGATTTCAATGTAGATGGTGATTTCGAATTCTATTTGATTGCTTGCACAAGATGCATAGATTTCAGTGTAGATTGTGATTTCTAATCCTATCTGATTGTTTGCACTAGATGCAATGATTCCAGTGTAGATGGTGATTTCTAATCCTATTTGATTGCTTGGATTAGATGCATTGATTTTAGTGTAGATGTTGATTTCTAATCATATTTGATTACTTGCACTAAATGCATTGATTTTAGTGTAGATGTTGATTTCTAATCTTATTTGATTGCTTGCACTAGATGCATTGATTTTAGTGTAGATGTTGATTTCTAATCTTATTTGATTGCTTGCATCAGATTCATTGATTTTAGTGTAGATGTTTTCTAATCTTAATATAATTGTGTGCATTAGATGTATTGATTTGAGTATAGATGATGATTTCTGATTTGATGTAACTCAATGTATGATAGTGCATTAAATTAAAGTGATTGGATTAACAATGTGCATTGATTTTAGTGTAAGCACAAAAAAATGATTGACAATTTGCATTGATTTTTGTGTTATAGTATTTCAACCTATTAATATTGGAGAGAAAGAGAGACAATGTATGATGTTTACTACAATAGTTTGAGTTAAAGAACTGAATGGCTTACAATCTCAACTATCATTTTCATATAATCGATATGAAAAGATGGAAAAAGTAGCAAATAATTTAAAGATTTTGTAAATCTGACCACTCATTTAAAAAACATCAAAATTACATTATTTCTTGACTTTTGCAAAACAAACTATAGATATTAAAAATAAATAAAAAATCATCAAAATATTTTTAAGGAAATAAATTATTTCAAACATTAGCAATGAAACAAATGATTTTAAGAGTAATCTTGATGCAGTAAATTATTAAAACTACTCTTCAAAATATATTAAGTAATGCCTAGAGGGACACTATTAAGAATTATTAATTGTCAAAAGTTGTGATACTTGAAATTAAATGAAACATATGTGCAATATCAATCCTCTTGCAAACTATTGACAAGCTTGTCTCCCTTCTTCATCACCAACTAATTACTAACAAACAATTACATACACATATAGAAATATAACACAACAATTATAACATTGACAAACATTACCATCCAAATCCAAACACATAAACACACAAACCACTCAAAGCATCCAAGTGTAGACGTACAAACCATTCAAGGCAAGAAACACAAACAAAATTAAAGAAGAGAATGATAACAAACAAAGAAATCATAAGGTAAATTTCAAAGTATGAAGTTTATCTCAAACATATATATAAGAATCATAATCTAAAAATGTGTCATTGTTGTCCTCAACTGGAACCAACCTAGATCCATCTAACTCTGGATCTATCATGCACCTAGAGGGATCAAATCCCTCAAGGTGAAAACCTTTCATCAAATTACACACTCCAAAAAGAAGGTTTGCACTTCGAGGGATTTGATCCCTCTCAGTGCAAGATAGATCCGAAGTTAAATGGATCTAGGCTGGTTTATATCACTTTTCTAGTTATTAGAACTATTTTAATTTTCTTTATATTCTTTTTATAAAACCTATCTAACCAATAAATTATATAGACTTGCATTTAAAAAAACTCTTACTATGACCCTTTCTAATTGTAATTGCTTGAATGCCTTGGTGATAATTACATTCTCCACTATTTAAATTTTCTTTATATTTTTAAATCCTTTTATAAAACCGAAACAATAAATTATATAGAATCGTGTTTAAAAAAAACCATTCCATTTTCTCTTCCTAATCTTGCT
This sequence comes from Pinus tabuliformis, assembly GCA_031772625.1. NCBI lineage: Eukaryota > Viridiplantae > Streptophyta > Pinopsida > Pinales > Pinaceae > Pinus > Pinus tabuliformis. The sequence continues at coordinate 808,742,473 of CM062810.1, forward strand.
TGGTTTGGTGATAAGTATGTTAATAAATATGTACATTTTGGAATAGAGTTTTCAAAATTTTATTTTAATTATCAATAATCATTAGGTGGATGCTAAGGATTTAACCTCCATGAAACATTCTAAAATATGCTTAGGAGTAATCACAAATAAAAAACTTGAGATTTATTTCAAAATAATTATATTATTTTGACCTTTTAATTAATGAATTTAATTAAAATCCAACCTAGATCCCTTTTAATTTTGGACCTACCAAACATGGATAAAGACCGAATCTCCTTTCACTCTTAAAGAGGTTTCCACCTCAAGAGATTTGATCTCTCTCGAAGCTTGGTAGATCTAGAGATAAAATAAATCTAGAGATAAAATTGTTTGCTATCTACGTGTCATCGAGTAAGCCAAAAGTCTCATAACTTAACCATGATTCAAACGCGTGCTGTGTTAATGAAGTTTCTTGCGCTGGTTGCACACAGACCCAACTCGTTTTTACATCTATAACTACTTCGAAAGGCAGAGATTCTTATCATTATCTGGGATCTTGATCTTGAGCTTCTTGATTGCTTTTTTGGCTCACTTCATACACTCACTCTCGGCAAGCCATAAATCCTATGCTATTGGGATTTTAATGCCTTATGGTACTCCTTTTTATGTATGACCATAGCCATTTCATGCGATGGTATCATCATCCTCATTGGCCACAATAAATGTGGTTATGGCATCTACACATCACTGCATTCGTACGAATATATCAACCAAAATGCTCACAACATCATACGGACAGGCTTTTCGATACGAACTGTATATTACATTGAATGCAATAGCATTAAATATTACATTCTGATCATACCTGTCAATTCAATTGGAATTTGGTTTTTGTTTGTATGATGTTTGTTAAACTTTTATTTTATTTTATTTTATTTATGATAAGTGTTTAAAATGAGTAATGTTAAACCTATAAAGGACTTTTTTTTAGAATATTTATCTCAATTACTATGCTCATTTTGAATCTTTTATTTATATTATAATATTTTCTAAATAATTTAGAATAAATTATATAAAATTTATTATTAATTATTAAATTAATAAAAAATAATATGTTATAAAAATATAATTTATATTTAATAGAAAATAATTATTTTTACAATTACTTGAAATATTTTAAAATACATATTTATGAATTAAAGATAATAAGTTAATTAAAATGTTATAATAATTTAAATTTTTATTTTTTTATAAAAAAAATAATTATTGACATATGGATATGATATAATTTTATAAAAAAAAATTATATATAATTTATAAAAGAATTGACAAAATTCAACATAAACTTCAAACTTATTATTTAAATCTCATTTATTATTATCATTTTTTTTTTATAAAGAAGAAATACATTGAATATAAAGAATAGATTTTAATCATTGAAATAATGGCATCTATATTAATACCAAATAATAATGTTTATGTTAATTTGCTTATAATAATGATAATTCATGTTCATTGAGATCAAAATTAGTTTATCTCATTTTTAAAAGGTAAAGATTATTTATATTTTTTTTTATTTTGTTTTTAAAAGGAAAAGTTTATTTAAAATCATTGAAATCTTGATTTTATGCTTTAAAAGTTGTAAGAGAAGCATTCCAAGATTATCATAGTTTTTTAGATTTGGGAGGTTAGAAAGGTAAATGAGTTTTAATTTGAGAAATTGATTTTCATCTTCAACCATCACAAAGATGACAAATTTTTACATCCCATGGTTTTAGGAATTTTACCATTCACCATTGTAGTTATGTAGTTCATGGGAGTTGGTTTTAGTAATGTTGATTTCTTTTTTATACTAGTTAGAACTAAAAGATATTTTTGATCTTTTAGAATCTGGGTTACTCCCTCGTAATATCTTGGCTTCCTTTTAATGTCTAACTCTTCATTGCACCACAAATCCTCTTTAAATTTAGACACAATTATATTTTTGATATTGTCCGTATGGGTAGGATGACATCCTCCTATATTCCCTAATGATTTAACCAACACTTCATCTTGATGCCATCTTTGCTTAAGGTGTTGATAGTAATGGATAGAGTTGAAAACAATTTTGGGGAGTCTCTTATCATCCATGTTGTTTATCTTGTTCATGTACATTAGGTCCTTAACCATGGTTGATCTATAAACTATCATGGATATTGCACTAGATAGTCCATCAAAACATATATGTTACTTAAATATAAATCTATACTATGAAGGGTTAATTCCTTTAGATTTGAGATCCCTTATTACCATTTTTGTTGTTTATGTATGCAATAAATTAAATGTGAAAAATAAAGAAAAGTATTCACAATCACTCACAAACCACAATGAATGCTAATTATTTTCTGGAAAACCCTTTCAAAAGAAAATTCATTCGAAAGGAGAATCTACTATGTTCTCTTTTATCTCAAATTGAAATAGTGCAAGTGCAAAGGAGAAGACATTATCTATGTAGTTACCTGAGACATGTGGTCCATGGACTATTACAAAATGTAAACCCTCTCAATTGTGCTCTCTTTGTCTCTATCCACTCTGAGCTACTCTACTCTATTGTGGAACAAAATGAAAGAAAAAATAATGGAACCCCTTTTCATCCTAGTAGTATGATCATAACACAACCCAATAACCAACTAGGGGTCAAATTTTACTCCTTCCTTCTTTTGGGTTAGTTTTCACATGCCACACATATAGGTTCATGCTTCATATTGCCATGAGAATAAGGGGCTTACATGCTCAAGGTTAATGCATATTTAAAAAAATAACAAGGAATGAACAAGATGTATGTTCAAAATCGAAAGGAAAAAAAAGGGATATGAATGATAAAGCAAAATCCAAAGTAAATATTGATCTCTACCTTGTCACTATGAGACCATTATGCCAAGTCCTATGCAATGGAACACATACCTAAAACTGACTAAATAAGAGTATCCCAAGCACCCATGCAATAAAATGTATAAGTTAATAAAGGGGAATATATGAAATCAAGTGAAAGAAAGGGGTAGTAAGGCATAATACTAAGGAAAAGGTAACTCAATGCATAAGAATTCCTTTTGCAAAGGTGCTCAAGTGGATGAAAATGTTATATAACCTTACACAACTATGTACGACCACTCTTGAAGTCAAACCCCATACCATTTTATCTGTCATTACAAATACCCTTTGATGGCTTTCCTAGGACACACTACTCTTCTTGGGTACTAGCACACCTAACAAGGGCTGATGATGATCATCCCATACCTAAACTTGACATGTGGCACATATTCTATAAGGTATTGTAAAGTTCAATAGGATACTTAATTTGATCTACCTAATGGAATTTACATAAGACATTATGTTGCATTGAGTTGTGTACATTCCCCCAATTGATGGTCACACTTAGAAATTTAGAGCCTCTCTTTTGATGATGTACTTTGCATAAATATGACATGGGCATGAGCTTTGAATTTTTGCAGGATGTGGGAGGGTTACTTACACATTTTGATCACCACCTACACATCTTTTTTCAAAGGACATCCCACTTCTTTTGGAGGTTCTTTCGTTACTTTGGAGGGAATTAGGCCTTTGAGGATGTGGCACACATGAAGAGATTATATACCCTAGTTGGAGAGGATGTGGCACATTTGGATGTGATATGACACTTGGATGATCAAATATATAACCTTTTGGTGGAAACATTACACCTTTAGAGCCCCTACACTTCATTATTGAGTGAGTTGTCCACTTTATGATGCCACTTGTGTGAGATGGAGCATACATTTTATGATGGACATATTGTCTTATGAGAACATTTACCTCATTGTCAAGGCATGAATGGGGATCTATATACCTACCCACTCTTATATCATGGATAATTTACTTATCATTTCCTTATCTCTATGGTTTGTAAGAGATAAAGGAATTATTTTATGCTTTTATGGATTTTATTAGATGAGAAGGGTGATTGACTGTTCCAGGGGGATATTGGTGGCCACTCGCCTATTCCACTTGGATCCTCACCATTGTTTATTTTATTCTTTCAGTTTCCTTATTTGCAGCACAATTTACTATTTTTGGTAGTTTTTTGGGTCCTAAACTTTCAGAGTTGTTTTGAGGCTCTAAATGACATTTTTTGGGAAAATCGGGACCAACATGGATCATTCACTAATGTTGGTCATTCAAAGGTTGTATTCCTTGGATAGATCTTTCTAACGAGATATTGTGCGTGTCAAATAGAGATCGTATGCCAAAGTTACGACCCTGGGAAGTTGATGTACCAATTTACCCAAACGAGACCCAGAGTTTAGCACTTCATCTCCTAGGGTTAGGTTTTTGGAAATCTCGACCCCATGAATCCCTGATGACCCTTCCAAAAACTGCATCCCCAGGGTTACCTTTGGATGCCCCATCGAATTTTAGCTTGAGAAAACCCTCAAGGCTCATGAGAAGCGAGAAGGAGATTGGTTGGGAGGAAACTTTAAGTTCCAATATGAAGGTGCAAGAATTTGCGAGGATAAGTTGAGAGTAGACAATATTCACGCTTCTTGGGGGTTGACCTTCCAATCATTAGAATGTCATTTCTTTGCTAGTATAGATTCTCTTACATTGTGTCCCTGAACCGTGCTGGAATATGAGGACCATAGATAATCGATAATAATACCCACTCTTTAGCCCCAATATGTCTGAATTTTCCAAATAAAATATGGGGCATACTGATCCAATGGTAAAAAAGGATCACATGAGGGTTCTAGAGTATGGAAATGCCCCCTGCACTACCTCTTATTTAAGCCATAAATCTAAGAAAATATCTTAAGGCTTACACCATTAAAATAAAACAAACATTGACACGACTAGACATTCTTCAAATGTTTTGTCTTTGAAAACCATGCTTGGACCAATAAGACTCCTTCAAGCTACTCCCTATTCCACCAAAAGGTATAGTCTTCTAGGTGTGACCCAAATTTTGCTAACATCATTAGTATTTGAAATGACTTGTAAACCTTGTGAAAGTATGATGATGCACTTTGAAATTGCAGATACAATCCCCATGTACATGTTCCATAACTCTAGTGGGATGTTGTCTCTTTGTTCCATCAACAAAATTCTAACTTTTAATATTATCAAATTTTAACAGTGAAATAAAATTTATTGTAAAATTAAACAGCTTCACATCTTTATATTATAAAGTCAAACAATTACACTGCCATTAGAAAAACACAATAATACTATTTTCTTTAAAAAAAAAAGAAGTAATTTAAACGAATTGAATTAAGATAAGATAAGGTCTTTATAATACATAGTCAAATAATTGCTTTGTAATTTAAAGAATATAATTGTTTTTTCAATTTAAAAAAGCACAACAATGAATATTTTTAATTAATCACAACTATGGACTATTCAATTACATCATGACTCTTTTCATTCCACAATTGACAATTTCACTTACAAATTATTTACAAAAGAATATTACAATTTACTCATACCCATATAGGACAAAATTGGGTAGAGCCAACTAGACAACCTAATAGAACAAAACATATCATGCTTGTGTTTGGGGAAACTTTAGCTCAACAACCTCCGCTTGATGTGTCTCGCCAACGTAACGGTGCCAATTTATGTACTGCGCAAGCTATCTAGGGCTCTAGAGCCGGCTATCTCAACCCACAACCTTTAGGGGACCCAGGCTATTACAATGCTCCAAAGATAAATAAAGGAATTGTTAATATATATATATATATAAATAAAACTTAAATAATACTACACCACTTATCAATAAAGTTTTCATCTTTAAATGTTAGTATTGAAGTGGTAAAGGCTCAAACCTTTATCTATTTTTGTAGATTTCTTATAAGGCATGTATAGTGTACTTTTCTTTTTCATAAATTCAACTTTAGTTTTCTTTCTCATAATTAAAAATTAAAATAAATCTAAATCCATATACGTGCTCTCTTCATGTACATGATACATCTATTATTATAACTAAGCAAAGATCCTTGGTAATGATATGTTTTTTCATGCATGCAACATTGAGTAAGATATAAATATAAAAGTAACTTAACTTGCAAACTTGATAACTTGTAAATGAAACAAATAAATCCATTCTAACTACATTCCTCAAAACTAATGTAACATTGATAGAATATAACATCAAATCCACATCATGAATTTAAAAGTCAATGAAGACATTGTCATACACACAAGTTCAAATTCATGTATTTGTATTCCAAATTTGTCTAGTTATACATTTTTCTTTTCTACAAAATGGAACTTCATTCCCAACATAGATAATGGAAGTTCATGCCCATGAATGGCATTATGGAAAAGCCGCCTCATGACTGATCTAGAAATTGGGTGTATAAGTCACCATCGCCACTCTTGGCACTCCCAAGTGCATTTCCAAAGTGATATTGCTGTAGAAATTAAATAACCAATTAGTTGTAAAATTCAAAATGCATATAATCAATTTCATTAATTAATGATAAGTTTTTGATCAACGATTCATTCTCACCATGAAGATCTAAGGCAATGGAGAACACTACCCTTCCTGGGTAGATGGTGGAGCACTTGGTGATGGATATAGGCATGGTTCAGGGGTGATGGATAAAGGCATGGTGGGAGAAAAACTGGAAAAATGTAGTGGGTTGGGGCGATGATACATCCCCATTGGTTGTACAATAGTGGGAATAACCCTAGGGCGAGGGATCACCCTAGGGGGGGAATTGGAATGTTAAGGGTGGATGATTGGAACAATGAGAAGGGCGGATGGTTAAAGGGTAGGGGTGGGAATTGGGAAGGGTTTGGGGAGGCGGTTATAGGCATGGGAGAATTTATGAAGGAAAAAGGTGGTGGGTGTGGCCGACAATACATCCCCATTGGTTGTACAATAGGGGGAAGCACCCTCGGGGAGGAAATTGGGATGGTACTGATTGGAGAAGTGCTCCCAATGCTATAGTTTCTTTCATCGACATGCTCATCAAATAATTGGAGTCAACAAGTTGGCCCGTCAACTGTAACAACAAAAAAAGTTCATATAGTTATGCCTATGCATTGCAAATGATAGTATATCATATTTCACATGAAAAAATGCATAACATCAGATTTACCATTTTTGTGTATAATAGAATGTTGCACTAACTCAGGCATGTGGTCCATAGTTCTTTGTTGTTGAGAAGACAACTCCAGTTGTTCATTCATGCTCTTTTTTTTTGCACGAATTCATCTTTTGGAGGTACTGTTTAGCCCCCTAATGTTCCAGGTTGTGATCTTCATTGAGTAACCTTTGGAGTGGATAGGACCAAGGCCCTGATTTTTCCTTCATTGATTAGGTGCCTGCCAAGTTCTTGTATTTGTTGTTTTGTGGATTTTCGCCCCCTCTTTCTTCCCGAACCTTTCAGCCTGTATTGGTCCAGATCTATGTTGGCTTGAATGCCCGATTGGCTGTTGTTTCCCCATTGCTTTTTGGCTGCATTCTGGTTGAGATATTCCAATTGCAGGTATGCCATTTATATTTTCTCCTAATGCTCCTTGGGAATGGTATCCACTCCTAGTCTGGACCATTTCTCATTGACCTTTTGGAGATCTAGGTGGCCTATGATCTCCTCCAGAGGATTAGTGGGAGAGGTTGAGGATGGTTGGTCTGAATGGGTTCTTATGCATGGAGGGGGTTGCAATAAGGCAGGGCTTGTATTGTTCTGGATAGGAAGGGGCTGTGGGTTTTGTTGTTGTGGTTGGGCTTGGTGTGAGTCAGGGTTTGGGATGGAAGTGTTTGATGGGTTTGATAACTGAACAATCATGGATAGATATTGAACAATGGGGGCAGGAGATTCCAGAGGGTTCTAATTTGGATCAAGGTTGCCAATTGCTTCAAAGCTATTCTGCCGGGTGGGCGTCGGGTTAGTGGAGGGTTTCAGAGGATTCTTTTCCCTTCTACCCTTTGTTCTTCCTTAATAATGGGATGAATCCTGGGGGTGGATTATCCACCTTTTCCACTTAGGGTTGTGGTGGGGGTTGATTAAGGGGGCAACCATGACTAAGTTTTTCATGCTGTCGGCATGTCCGACATCTGAATGGGATGTTTTCATAGTAAATAGATTGCTTCCAATGAACTCCCATATGGACCAGATCAATATGACCTGGGAGGGGTCCTAATACATCCATGTAAACACAGATTCTAGTGTAGGCAGTGTACTTACCTTGAGATGTGAGATCTGAGGTTTTGATGAGGACTCCCAGCTGATTCCCGATGGCTTCTAGGATGTGCATATTCTAGTAGTCAACAGGGAGAGAGTAGAGTCTGATCCATACTTGAACTCTTTTGAAATCTTCTTGTTTCGGAGAAAAGTTGGGTCTCCAGTACATCATGTAGAGTCCTACAGAGTTGTAAAAGTATGGGCCTCCTTTGGAAATGTGATCTCTATCATCCCTGTGAGCGAAGATGAGAGTGAAAAAGCTCCTTGACCCCAGATGAAGTTCATAGTCCCCTTTAGGCTTCCACTTCTGGTTTATCCACCAGTAGAGAGCCTTTTCATTGGGTCGAACTCCCATGAATCAGCATATTAGGGCATGTTTACTCATGTGATCTCTGTATTCGTCAATCCAAGGATCTTCTATGATCAATGTGGGTGTTTTCTCCGAGAGGGATTTGCAAGGGGATGGTCCTATCATACTGTTATGACTGGGAATGTTCCCCGCAAACGTAAAGCCATTAGCTCTAGGGTTGTGTTTTACAGCCGAGGCTTTGCTATTGACCTTGGATCGGGAGCTGGATGGGGTGTTGGAGGGATTAGAAGGAAGACTACCAAAGACAAAAGGGTCGAAGGCTGTGGGGGGCCAAACCCCCCCTGAGGTGGTCATAGAGCGATATAGATGGGGTTTTCTCAAGATGCGCTCAGTCCCACAGTCTGGAGGGGAAGTCTTGAAAATTTTATTGTTAAATAAATAATCTAGTGTCTTTTCTTCCTTGCTAATTTTACTCTAGGGGTTGAGAAGCTTATTGTTAAATAAATAATATAGTGTCCTTTATCCTTGCTAATTTTCCTCTTAGGAAGATAAATTATCATTTCTACAAGGTGGTTTATGATCTCTAACTATGTTTATCATTTTATTGGAAGTGAAATTGAATTTCTTAGCAAAGAGGGCTTCCTTTTTTCTAGTGTAGTAAAGACTGCCATTCTAAAATTTTGCAGAAGGGTTCGTAGGATTTGTCAAATCGTTTGTTTCATTATTGCCAAACATGATAACATGATGATGATTGTGAAGAAATATGTGGAAACTATGCTTGAAAATATTATATATGATATATTTGCACCAATTGCAAAGTCATTATATAGTTCCCTAGTGTTACCTTGCTTTATTTTATCATTGGGAAGGATCCCTTCGTATGCACCAACGTTAAGCAATATGTAGGAAGATCTTCTAGAAAGGAATATTTTTTAATTGAGTTAATTTTCCAAGCATCCAAAACTTCTAGTTGACAAAGAATGATAATCCCTATCTATTATCTTATGCTCCATGGTATATAAAAATGATACTTCCAAAGGGCATCTCTTGTAGAAAGGTATTTTTTAAGGATTTTGTATTAGTCTCCAATACGATTTTCGAAACATAGGATTATCTTGTACATTGTTTGGAATCCATTTTTAATTATTTCACTTGTATCATAATTTATGTATTGCTACCATTTTTTCCACCATAGGAGAAAATGATAATTTGTGTTTACAAGTTATGGATCTTAAAGCATACTACACCATGCAATAATATATGATAATGTTGATTGGAAAATGTGATGGTGAAGCAAGAATGATATTAAAATGACAATGTAGTCCCCACTCAAGATACATAGGATATCCATAAATACCTTGGGAGGGCATTAGAAGCTAACCCTTGCAAAACCAATATTGGAAGGAGCTACTCAACTTACTGCATGAAGCTCAATAGTTCTTAAAGAGAAGATCCATTAGTTCCTACTTATCTATGGAATGGGTTGTTGGATCCCAAGAGATATTGAAAAGAGTGGAAAAATTATCCATGTCTCCCCCATGCCTTTAGACCCAATATTTAATACAACTGTTGGTGGCTACAATGGTTTTCCAAAGAAAAAAAGTATTGTACTACATCCTTTTGTGGCATTATGTCATTATTAAAATCTAATGTTGTTATCTCAATGCTTTAGATTCACAATTACAAATGATATAAAATAGATATTTGAGTTTGAATGTTCCTTGCTCATTTCCAAGTCAAAAGTTTAAAAGAGAAGGACCATGTGTAGAAGATGTTATATAATTGTATAAAGACCATGAATTATATAGAGATTATCCCTTGGGAGAAGGATGGAGACAAACAAGAAGGGAATAAGAAGGATTGGGGCAAAGAATAAGGGAGGAAATAAGGATGGATGCCAAGGTACTTTCCTTGAGGGCACTTTTCCAAATGGCAAGGTACTGTAAAAAATGTGGCAGGAACACTACAAGAAGATCTTTGAAGGGTGGGTTGTGAGCCCGACCCTCAGTCTCGTAGCACTAGTATGACAACGTTCCTAATGTTCAGGGGCTTAGCTAGTGGGGGTGGGCATTAATAAAGGAAAAATCCCATGTAATAAAGTTAATAAAGGAAAAATAATAACTAAGGTCATGAGACACGTATTCCGAGCTGAATGTTGGGCAAGACCAAGCAATTTTTTCAAGTCATAATTAAAGTTCCAATCAAGTACTTATCCCAAATGACATACTATTCTCTCTCGATGTACCTCTTCATCCTTTTAACTTGATTTATGCCTAAAGATGTCATTCTTAAAAGGGAATTGGAAAGCACAGTTCGTGTAGTTTGTAAATAAAAATTGCTTAAGAGTCAAAACCAAAATTCCATAAAAAATTATTGGAGTTTTGTAGGTTTTGATGCATATGTGTTCAATCATATGCTTCCATAATCCATTTTATATTCCTCATTTGTTGGATTATATTGAATTCGGTTATTTGCCTCTATATATCAAATATCAAACCTTTCATTGGCTTGTGTGATGCACATAATTAATTTTGCAAACTAATCACGACAAAATTTTGCAACAATGTTAGATGTCTTCCTCATTATGCTAAAATATGAAGGAAAACTTACATCATTCCAATAATGGCATGAGTACTCTATTGAGAAATGTAGCTTGAGGAAGAAATTTTTGCATAGGTTGAATGTCACAATATGTAGGAAGTAGTTCAAGAAATGTCTTTAGTGACCACTTAGCAAAAGTGGAAAATTACTCCATTTTGTAATTGCACTTCATGAATAAAAGAAAAAGTGAAAGCTTTTATGCTTTGAAGCCAACTAGTATTAGTAATCTAAATGAAATGTTCTAGAAACTCAAGAACATTTATGAATTGGATTAACATTTAAACTCAACTATATATCTCAAGATTAAGATAGGTGGGAACTAAGATTGAGGAGATTAGTTGCTAAGATTCAAGGCATTAGTTATATTATTTCAAAATCTTAAATAGGACAAGATAGGAGAGGTCAATCTTGTAATAAAAGAGAGAAATAAAGATAACATAGGACAAAATGCATTCAAGGATAAAGGAATAGATTGTTGAAGTTACTAGCCAATATAATAGACTCTACACAACTATAACAATATTTTCCATATATGTCATACTTTGTCTTTAATGATTGCTTAAGTGTGCTTCAGTGTTGATAGAAGAGGAAGAGTAAAAAATGGCATGAAGGAGCAATTCATACTAATGTATCGTATTTTTTCAACTTTTTCCTTTCTTACATGAGGTGTACACTTCAAATCTAGGGGATTTAATGACCATACAGTTGCTAGTTAAAGGTGGGTTGTAAAGGTCACCTTGTCGGCTTTTCTGAAGGAATGGAAATATGATTCAATGGATAAATACCTCTATGTGTTTTTTATTTCATTCATTATTCATTTTTCAACTAGTGTGACATTAATTGAATGTTCAAAAAATTATTTTTTTGTTAAATACATTTTTTTTACTTATCTAATGAAAGAGCACTAAAACAACAATCAACTAGGATCGAAAATTGTACATGGTATCAAAGCTTTTCTCTCACTGATATTCTCAATGGTTTATAGCGATCAATTAATTGCCAAAAAGAACTAGTAATTAGAGGATTTCAATTTTTATTTTAAGGATTAATTTTTAGATCTGGGAATTTATGCATTAGATCTCAAAAATGGCCTAATCTAGCATCAAATTTGAGGATAGATTAGATGGAAACTCAAATTTATTATCATACAAAGTGAGTGTTACAATTTATTAGAAGAGAATGATCAGTGTGATATTGTCAAGGATGTTATGCTTAGCCTATAGATTTGTGGTAGTGGTAAGCTCATAAGTAAGCGAAGGCAAAGAGGAAGATTATGAATACCATAAAAGATCACTTGATTCCTCATATATTAAAAAAGAAAACAATAAAGGAGATGTTTGATGCCCTAGTTGGCATCTACCATAGTGATAACATAAATAAGTAAGCCAAGGTGAAGAGGAAGATTATGAATACCATAAAGGACCATTTGATTCCTCGTATATTAAAAAAGAAAATAATAAAGGAGATGGTTGATGCCCTAGTTGGCCTCTACCATAGTGGGAACATAAATAGGTAGACTATATTGCAAAATGAACTCACACCCCTAGAGATTACTATACCATATTCACCAGTTATATTAGTAAGGTCATTTAGATTCGTGATCAAGTTGCAATAGTTGGGGATAATATTACAAATGCAAATTTGGTATACATGGAATTGAATGGATTACAACTTCACAGGAACCATTTATCTAAGATGTTTTTACGCACGACAACGTTCCTGACTTTGAAGGTTGTGGGAGAATTGTATTTAAGAGGAGACTCTGATGCAGTTAAAAACCAACGATAAGTGTGATGACAAGATCCCAACTACATTTGGTCAAATAATTAAAGGAAAAATTAAATGACTCAACAAGGATAAAGGAAAGAGTAACAAGTCAAACTCAAAGCCAGGAAAGGACATGAATCAAATCAAGTGTTTCAATTGCCATAAGCATAACCATTATACATCATATTGTCTAGATAATGAGAGTAAAGGGAAGCAATAGCAAAGACAGGTAGCAACTTTTACAAAAAACTTGTATGAACAAGTTTCTACCAAGTTTGAGAACGATTTCTCAATGGTATTGTTCTTTTCTACCAATATGGTTACTAAAAATGCATGGAATGTGGACAATGAGGCATATTCATTGGGGATTTCTCAATGCCATCTTTTCTTTCTACCAACATGGTTCCTAAAAATGCATAAGACAACCTAGGGTGAATTTTGTTTAAACAATGGCTATCTAATTGATGTATATTGATATTTTTCTATTCTAAGGTAATACTAATGTGTATATGTGTGTGCGCCCCGCACCACATTTTTGTCTTTTTAATTAAATAGATTAATTAAGAAAAACATAGTATAAACATGTGGCAATATAAATTATGTTTGTTTTAGATATTTAGTATTAACAAGTCATGATCTTGCAACAAAATATATTTACAATAAAAAAATCTACCAAATAAAATGAGAGTGAATCTACATATATAAAACTAACTCAAATTAATTAATTTATTAATAATAATAAATTATAATTTAATTAATTTTTATGATTTTTTATCTACATAAATAATATGAGAGAGATGTTTATGCACATTTATTTATACTAATTTAGACATTAAAAATGAGATGGATATTTATGCGTATTTATTTATATAATTAAAAGTAAATTGAGAAAAATTAAACAAATCAACCTCAATAACGTTTAACCACAAGGAAAAAAATTATTTTTATAGAAAAATAAAAACTAAACTAATGCTAAAATAACTAGCAATAACTAGGCAACCAAAAATCCTACCAAAACATTCTCACTGGACGCTTACATGCTATAGGAAAGAGATCCTTAAAGACTTCGAGTCTAAAATGCCAAGGAAGTCGTAAACAATTAAAATATATCTACAGATTTCACAACGCAGTGATTAGCATTTATGATTGTTGATATTTGGATTGGAACGATGGTATTGTAGTTGAATCAAGACAAAGATAACATTGCCACTACAACGAAAATGTCGTAACCATAATATAACTATGAAGATCATGACAAAGAAATATCTTGCAAACCTATGTTGTTTATTAAAGGAAGATTGCATCCTCTTTGAAACCTATCTCTCTTCAAAGTTCATTCTAATACATTACATTGAAGAGGATTGAACTACTGATCCTGTAATATTATGAGACTGTGATTGAAAAACTATGGTGAACATGACTCCGATTCTGGACTTTGCAATGCCATTTGTATTGCTGGTTCTCGTCCTCCACAAAGGATAAATAGGAGTGTGGACATCACACATGCTTATACAAAAAGATTTGTTGTGAGAGGTTCATCTCCGGAGCCAAGTAACCCCATAATGCTCATCGCCGTTGTGCAAGCATCGATATTTTTGAATGTGGGTTAGTCCGAGGGAACTGTAGATAAGAATGAATTGTAGCCAAACATGAAATCAGTGCTGGGAACTTGCAGTCTGGTGAGAATTTTGAGATTAATAGCTTTTGTGTTGGGGTTGTAGCTGAAGCAAAGCACACAAAGATATGAGAGGAAAATCAAGAAAAATGGTTTAATGACTCAGAGATTTAAATGGCACTGGCAGCGAGTGTGGTTGATATAGTAGTTATTAGCAGCATCCAAGTTCCTTGACAATTTTCAAGTTTACAGCGTTAAAATATCACAGCTTTAAAAAATAATCACTAAGTTCAGCCGGATTGGCAAATGTAATTCGCAAATTCGTCCATTCTATAGGGTTCGATGTAATAATGCAGTTGTTAAAAAATAGTAAATTCAAGTATGGTAAGTTTGCAGTTCATATGAAAGTACGACAAAGAATGGTAAATTTTATTTGTAAAATCGTGTAAGATAAATACATAGGCCAATACATAGCAGGCGGATTTGGCCTCAGATCATAGAGTGATCTCTAGGAGAGATTTGAAGTCCCAAAAGCCGCTGCTGTTCCACGGCGGAAGAGAAGAAAGTGCTAACGGACAGCAGCTCGCCAAGTTGGTACGCACGCAGTGCCTCATGGAGATGTCGATGGTCTGCATACAGATGGAATTTCATCGAATTTTGACAGTGAATGTCAAGCCGAACTTGGCACTGCCCTGGAAGATGGCTTGTCAGACGATGGGACGATAGACGAGGACGGGAGCAGCTGCAGCGGCAGTGGCGGTCGAGGTAGGAATTCTAACGTCGACGGAATTTGCAAAATCGACATGATGTCGCTTGGTACCGAGTAGGAGCTTCCCAGCATAGCAGAGCGCATGGTGACTGCTGGGTATGGAAAAGAGTGCGTTCGAAATGCAAGAAAACATTAGCTGAGCGGTAAATATAAATTCAAAATTCAAATTTCAAGCGTGCAGCCAAATTTAAACTTAAAATTCAAAAGGAGCATGTACATTGTATCGATGGTCTGTCGTCCGTATTGTATTAGATGCAGTTGTTTGTATGCAAGAAATATTTATTGCATCATTAATTCCAGGTTGGGCTTGCTCGAAAAAATGGAACCATCTAAAAACATGGTGTGTCATGCATGCTCAGCTCGTCACATCTCAGATGCGCCTCCCGATGCATAGCATGGTTTGAGGTTTTCATGTATGGTTAGTAGGCAGTTCCTATTTTCAACACTATAGCATTATAAATGCTCTCTTAATAGAGTCTAAGGACAGTCTTGGGAGACGGGTTCTGACATCGCCTCCGTTCTCCGGCTAACAGATTCCGATTGCATAGTGATGGAGATATGCATGATGCCATCATTGTTTGTATTGATGCCCATCGAAACGAGCGGCATATGTATCATGGCATGTCGTGTATCATATGCTATCCATTCCCCATACATTGCCACCAAATTTTGAATTGTATAATGGCGCTCCAGATTGGAATTTTGAATCTCAGAACCCGCGCTGCCATATTTTGTTAAACTTGAAAGAAGCTTTGGTCGGTTATAGTTTCTTTGCTTAGCATGAGCTTCTGGACGAGTTTGGTGCTAATGGCGATTGCGGTGGTTCTGGCTATCGTTGCCTCTGCTGGTGAGAAAACTCATTTTAGCGTTGCCATTGGGATATTGGGATTCTGGGTTGCCATTTTAGCGTTGCCAGGATCTGATCCTCATCTTCCATGGCTTCTCTTCCGGTCATCCGCCACCACAACCATGTGAATCTCATGTGCGCTCTGCAACCCAACACCACTGGCACCTATATATATATTACACCATTCTCTTCGCTCTTCCACACTCAGACCAAGAATCATACATACATACATATATAGGTGCTTTGTGTTGTTGCTTCTTCCATTCCTAATCCAACGAGTATTCTAGTCTTTGTTGCTTCTCTCGGCGAGGTGGGTATCTGAACAATGGCCAAGCTATCCACTTTCTGTGGCTTGATTGCCCTTTTTGCCTTGTTGGGTGTTGTCAATGCCCATGCTGGCCATAAATTTTATATTATGGGCAAGGTTTACTGCGATAACTGTGCTGCTGGATTCCCCATCAGAATTTCACTTGCCATCTCTGGTAAGCCAGCAACCACCCATTTTGGATAGTTTTTCAATTTGTTTTGCAGTTTTTGTAGATTGTTTTCATTTGGGCCACTGCATTTTCTTGTTGAAAAGATATGAAATAATAGATCTGGTGCTGAAGAATAGATCTGGTTTTAAGATTCTCCATGTGGAATGCTATTTGTGCTTTTCTGAATAGATCTATTCTTCCCTTTTGCTATTGTGTTCACATTACTTTCATTTTCTACACTCTTTGTTTTTAAGAGAAACGTGGGTTTCTGTCTGAAGCATAGAATGCACAGGGCACCCCTATGTTTGTTTCTGATATTTTGAGTATGAGTGTTGTGCAGGTGCCACTGTAGGTGTTGAGTGCAAGGATCGTGCTGGTAAGAGATTGTTCTATAATGAACAGCACACCGACAATGATGGGCTTTTCAGTATCGTTGTTCTGGGTGAGCACGAGCACGAAGCCTTTGAGGCA
The DNA here is from genome assembly GCA_031772625.1 of Pinus tabuliformis. Classification (NCBI taxonomy): domain Eukaryota; kingdom Viridiplantae; phylum Streptophyta; class Pinopsida; order Pinales; family Pinaceae; genus Pinus; species Pinus tabuliformis. The sequence continues at coordinate 808,759,512 of CM062810.1, forward strand.
TTTACAATGAGTAGCCCAACCTCATGCAACCTTAAAACTAATAGCAGCCGCGGTCCAGTTTACCTAACCCACAACAATGGGATCAATTCGGACGAAAGAAAGACTGGGCCTTTTGCCTTCAGGATTTTTGTGTTGGCTTTTATTACTGAAAGTTTCTTGCTAACCACAAATAGAATGGGGGCCTGTGGAAGGCGCATGGTAGTGAATTTGGAGATTCTGGAAGCCAAAAATGTCATAGTTAAGCTTTCCGGGGGCAGAGACAGTCTGTTTGTTCGATATTATCTGACCAGTGGCAATGGCGACGGGGATAATAATATTGCAGTGAATTCCAGGGAAGTGATGGCAAAGGCAGGCCCCGAATGGAAACAGACTTTTCGCTTGGAGTGCGCAGGGAGTATTGGAGATTGTAATGTTATCTGTGAATTGCAAAAGCAGTTTGTTAGGTTTGAGTTGAGGGAGAGAAGTAGCAGAATTAGAGTATTGGGAAATATGTTTAGAGCGTCCAAATTGGTGGGATGGGTTGAAATAGCATGGAAAGATTTGTTGGCTTCTCCCACATTATCAATCAACGATTGGTTTCCCTTGATACCCTTTAATACTATTATCAGTGGAGGTTCCCAGCCGCCACCCAGTTTGCACGTTGCAATCTCCATTAAGCCTCTCATTTTGGTTGATTCGGTTTCACAGCCTCCTAAAGAATACCGGACAGAGATGGAAATATATGATCCACAAGTCAATGAAATCAGGCGAAATAGGTGCATTAGGCGTGTAGAACGGAGTAACTGTCGATGTGGCGAAAAGGTATGTTGCGCAGGTATCCATGGAGAGGGTCTTTTATCTTTCGTATGATGAGCAGCAGCAGCAATGATGAATTCGAGTTGGAAATGCATCATGGTCCAGAAAGCAGAGACTAATAGCTATATATGAAATTCGATTACGTATCATTTTTGTGGGGAATATTATACACAATAAAGAATATAGTTTGAATATAGTTTTTATCGAGCCATTTCAATGGTTGATTTATATATATTTCTATTTTAATGTTGAATAGATATATAATTTATAAATATAAATATTTGTATATATTTTATTAAATAACTAAGTAAAAGGACATTAACTTTTTTATTTCATTATGATTTATAACTACTTCATATATCAAGAATACATAATAATCTTTAAAACACTCGCCAACATCAAACTATTTATAAACTATAAACAAATAAGTTTACATATTTTGTTCATTTTAAAAATATAAACAATCACATAATTTTTTTTCAAAACATAAATAAAAAGTTTACATATTTTGTTCATTTTAAAAATATAAACAATGACATAATTATTTAAAAAAAAAACATAAATAAAAAAGCCATATAGCTAGCTTTGCATAATACGGAAAAAAAATTCTTGGATGTGTGGTAATGTTATCACTATATGTCATTTTTTTTTGTAAGTTTGATGATAGAGTTGGTAGCAATATTGGAAACACTTTCCACAAATTTTAATATAGATACAAATCCTATTTTCTTTTGAATAGGAACATACAATAAATTAGCTATTTTTTTGCATGTTAAAGTGCATTTTGAAAGAGTTCATATTGTTTTTCCAATATAGCTTTGATTACATACATAAAAGATACAAACACACAATTTTAAAATTATTCGGAGATGAAATAGAAACCAGACACGATCTACTTATAGGTTGACATGTTCATTTGACAACAGGTGGACGTGGCAAGGAATTAAGATGACCCTTGGAAATATTCATATTGCATTTCAAAGTTGTGTTATGATACTGTAAAATGCATGTATGATTTTTTTTGCTTTTCAACAAAGCCCTAATTCAAATTAAAGTGGTTGCAGGCATTGGACTTTGTGATTGTAGAAGCTAGGTGTCATGGAATCATGATATTTTTTAGCCTATTAAGGAATGCGCTGGTATGTTTGGTTGACTTGTGATGCTGGGCAGAGGAGAGAAAAATAATTTAATATGTTTCTCATGAAGAGACCTTCACGAAAGAAGATTTTTCTGTCACAACTTGGTGCTCGACTAATCCCTTCAAGTTAGGGTGAGCCCCATGTGAACTATGGGGTCTCATGGTGTTGTGTTGAGTGAGTAGCAAGGTTAGGGAATTGATGAAAAGGGAAGTTGGGACAACTGGTGTTCATTATCACATTCGATAATATGTAAACAATGTTTATGTGGTAAAGGAAGGGAGTGTGGTTGGTGTTCAGATGCTAGAGACGACAAATATAGGACATGTCGACTTTCACAGTCTCGACTACAGGGAGCACAATGGATACATCAAGGGAATTGTCTCCTATGTTATCCATGGCACAGGGTGGGGTGTCGCGCTTTTGAGGGTGACTTTCACGGACACTTTGCTTTACAGGTACCAGAAAGATCTTTTCATCATAGCCAAGGATTTGTAGACAGGGCACTTGGTTTATTGCAGTACGAAGGCCAATCTTTGATACTATGATATCGAATACAAGACTAATGATATCAAAGAGAGGACTAGGAGATGTTTTTGTTGTTATGTCTTTGTTGCCATTCCTATTTTTAGATTTGGCACATGGTTAGGATAACTGTTTGCCAATATGTCTCTGTTGTGATATCCATTTTGAGACTTGAAATTACAAGAGAACATTCATTCAGACTGACAACATAATATAACAGATTACAACATTTTAACTAAACAAATTTAGTTCTTAAAGCAAGAGAGTAGAGTATAACAAAAGTTTGCATTGCAAGTTTCTCAAAATATTTTGATTAAATAGAATTCAGTATTTATAAAACTATTTAGTTGACAAGAATCGAAACCTGATTAGAGTTGAACACAAAAAAAAATTTTGACTAAAAAATTTCAGTTCATAAAGAAAGAGATTAAAGTATAACACAAGTTTTCATTGGAAGTTTCTCAAAATATTTCGATTAAATAGAATTCAATGTTTATAAAACTATTTAGTTGACAAGAATTGAAACTTACGTAGAGTTGTCCAGACACATTTTTTTTTTTTGGAAAGTGTTTTAAAACATTTAAATTTATCTGTGCCTAAACATATTAATGTTCATTCTTCCTTTGGAATTAAAATTTAAGATCTATAATAACCCATCGTATTATTTTTTGCACTTTTATCATCCTCACATGAGGGAAAAACTAATACAAAGTTCTTATTGATGTTTACATAAATAGAAAATTACAACATTTTTTCATATGACTAGAAATTAAACTTGAGAGGAAGGGGATGATACTTGTGGAAAGAAGAGGAAGTTTCTAATTGAAACTTTGTGTTGTTCTATTTTGTTTATTCTTGCTCTTAGCATCCAAAATATGATTTTTTCCATTGAGAGTGAAAATACCATGTGTTTGTAAATTTTGCAGAAAATAATTTTTCGTTGTTTTTTCCTGCAAATATTCTTGGGAAGACATAGTAGCTAATTCAGGTAGTAGTTGCTTTAGAACTAGCCTGTTTCTGAGACAATGTCAAAAGATGTTGTTATCAGGAGTTCTTATAGTGCAACTGATAAAATGCAAAAAAAGAAAAGGGGTTTTCTGTTTGCACTCAACCTAAATATTGACAGATCTTCTATCATTGCAGATGAATACATTGGGAAACTGCATACTACACAAACATTTTCAAATGGCATTGAGAATGCATTTTCAATGACAAGTATTCCTTGCACATGTTAGAGAAGAAAACTGGTCAATAGATTTGTAGCAAAAAAGAAGTAGCTATCGTATGAAATGAAAGTTAGTTACTGAGTATGTACGTCCCTCGTTCTATTTGTCAATTATTGTTTTGAGGTCCTCTTCTATCTCAGTATTCAAATGCATAATGAAAGTGGCCTTTGTTGTAAAAAATGCTTTTTCCTTGGTATATTTTATTATTCGTTATGTTTTTGAAGAGCATGGTTGGCATATCTTTTTTTTTTGCTCAAGCAAGAGTCGATCCTTTTATTTCATTAAGTGGAAAAATAGATTACAATAAATAAAAACATCTCCCCGATGCCAAGGAAACCGAAAAAAATAGAAGATAAGCCACCTAGGTCGAAACCTTTTAGCCTTACAAAGAGAATCACCAAAACCAAGGAAAATAACCCAAATTTGCATTCCCGCCCTCGGAAGCCTGCGAAATCTCCCGCATCTCAGTCCCCGGAAGAGTCCCTTTGATCTGAGCCGTCCATTCCCGCGCAAAAACCAATGGTTGAGGATGAAATCGCTCAGCAAAGATGACTGAAGTTTAATGGGCCGCCCCTCCAAGTTGCACGATCAATCTTGACCATTTATCCACACAGAGAGATCCTACGGTAGAGATTAATATCGCACCGAACAAGCAAACCAGACATTAGTGAGCAATGGAGGGCGGTTTTCCAAACCCTCTCTCTGCCACGTGTAGGATGCTGAATGGGATCGCTGCAAAAATGCTAAAACCTTTTCCTGTTTGAGAGTGGTGCGATCATCCGAAAACCGCCTAGGAAGTGGTTTTACTCTCCGAAACCCAAAAATGTGAAGATTCCGGCTACCGGTAAAACATGGATTCCTTCCTTGCCTACTCAACTTCCTTGCCTGAACTTGGAACCCAGAAAAGAAGAGAGGCTCTCCATTAATTAAGGAACTGTGGTGTCCGCTTCGCTCACCCCGATGAACTGTGATGTCCATCTCACTAACTTCGGGAATTTTAGCGGCCAACCGTATTCGGCCCCCCGCCAAAGACCAGTTTTCCAGAAACCGATGACGCATACAAAGGCCAAAAGATTATGAGCTTGCCTCCATGGCTTTGTGTCTAAACACTCTCCTATCCTCTTCCTCTTGCTAGCAGCAAAGAGTTCTGAGTCTGCTTTGCCGCAACTCCTGCCACTCCATCAAAACCTTGTCCTCTGTACAGCTGACCCCCTGATTGGCAAGAAGATCCACCAGCTTATTGGCCTTTCTGCGAACATGATGGAAACTGACAGTGCGAAGGTTTTGGAGATGATCCTGAATTCTCTGGAAAACCCTGATTAATTTCCAGTGTTTGGAGACTTTCTCTGGCACTGTTCCACTATTTATTCTTTTCACTAAGTTAATTATTAGCTCAGAGTCCGCTTCTATTATCACATTGCAACAGTTATCTTGACTCAGAAAATCCAGGCATTGCTCCAAAGCCATTAGTTCAGCCATGTTGTTGGTAGCTTTTCCTAGGTGGCAATGGAAGATGAAGACAATACTTCCCTTAGCGTCCCTAAGGACTCCTCCATACCCAGTAGTTCCCAGGTTTCCTTTTGACACCCCATCAATGTTGTATTTCCAATATCCTTTCCGGGGAGGATGCCAGAAATCCTTCTTCGTGTCCCTTGATGTAACCTTCCTATCAAGACCTTAAGGAGTGAGCCCCTGCATCCCCAGCTGCCTGAAAATTTTTAAATCCATATCTGAGGGAGGATTTTTAGGGTAGTTACGAACAGTGGTTCCCACTGTCTCCTTAAGTTGTTTCAGGATTGTCTCAAACAGGCGGTGTGGGGAATTATTTTCCTACTTAAATATTATTTTGTTCCTCTCCTTCCAGACATTCCATATAATGAAGCTTGGTGTAAGGGCCCAAGCTGAGTTGAGAATTTCACAGTCCGAAAAATTTCTTCTCCAACTAATGAGGGTATTAATGATGCTCCCTCTGTCCCTGTCGGATTGTTGAAAGATTTTGGCAAATATGTCCCATAACCAGGAGGTGAAAATGCAGTTGTTGAGTAAATGCTCCATTGTTTCCTCTTGCGCCTCATAGAGTAGGCATCTAGAAGGCCCCAGAACACCCCTCTTCCTGATGTTGTCCCAAGTCAAGATTTTCCTATGGTATACCAACCACATGAAGAGTTTGATTTTCATCCACCCTTGGTGCCTCCAAAGATTCTGCCAGATTTTGTCTGGAACCTGGGGATCTAGCTCAAGGAGAATGCCTTTTGCTTCCTTAAGATTAAAGGTGCCCTCTTTGTTATTGCCCCATCTTAGTTGGTCTTGCCCCCTTGAAACTAAGATCTTCCTTTGTTCCACCATTTTCATTAGCGCCTCTGCTTTTGTTTTCAAGGGATTGTTATTTCTGCAATCAATGTTTCTCCAGATTCTCCACTTTTTCGTCTACTGAGTGTGATCCCAGAAGTCCTTTACCTTAATTAATCCTTGGGAATCTGTCTCATGTTTAAGGTCGAGGAAGTCTTCTTTTAACAATATTGGTTCTTGTTGCCACTTATCTTCCCAAAAAAGAGCTAGATCCCCTTCTCTGATTTCCCAGAAACTATTTTCTTGAACTAGTCTTCTATTTTCCCAGGCTTTGTTCCAGATGTATGAGCCCTTAATATTACCTGACATTCTTATGAGATCACTAGTTTGCCAGGATCTTGCATATTTTTCTTTCCATATATTTGCCCATTGAGTCTCTAGATTTTGAACCCAGCGCCACCATAGTTTGGCCCCTAAAACTTTGCTAAGTATTTCCTAATCATCCAAGCCTAGCCCTCCATGGTTCTTGGGTCTACAAATTTTTTCCCAAGACACTAAGGCCCATTTCTTCCTCGTCTCCTCCTTACCCGAAAGGAAGTTTCTTTGGATATTTCTGAATTGCTGAAGGACTCCTTTTGGAGCTGGGAGGGCAGATAACATAAAAATAGGGATGGCTTGCAGAACAGCTTTTGTAAGAACCAACCTGCCAGTAAGATTTAAAGATCTGAAGGTCCATTTACTGATTTTATCCTGCAACTTATTGATCAAGGGTTCCCAAATGCTTTTGAGCATTGGTTTAGCAGTTAGAGGAACTCCCAAATATTTTGAGGGAAGGGAATCCCTTTGAAAGCCAAGAATTCTAGAGATATTTTTCTAAATAGCAATATTGGTATTGAAGAAAAAGATTTTTGATTTGGAGAGATTAACTTCCATACCTGAGGCCAAGGCAAAGAGATTCAATATTTTTTTGTAGGCTGAAGCTTTTTTGACTGTGGGAAGTCCCTATAACATGGTGTCATCTACAAATTGTTGGTGAGTCAGGGCCTGACCATTCTCAGTTAGTTGCAGTCCCTTAATCTTTCCTGTTATTTTAGCATGCTTTATTGACCGACCCAGTCCTTCCATCATAAGGATGAAAAGAAAGGGGGAGAGCGGATCTCCCTGTCTGAGGCCTCTTGAAGGACTGAAAATCTCAGAGGGAGAGCCATTAAATAATATAGAAAAACTAGAGGAAGTCACCAGAGCCATTAGCCATCTGACCCAATTGTGATCAAATCCAAAAGAAATAAGAATTTTTTTAATATAATTCCAGTTCACCTTGTCATAAGCTTTCGCTATATCCAATTGCATGATCATGTCTGCCTGCCTCTTGCTAGTTAATGAGTGAGCCACCTCTTGAGCTTGAATAATGTTGTCCAGAATTTGTCTGCCTTCCACATAACCTGATTGCTCCCCTGAAACCAGAACATTAAGTAAAGGTTTGAGTCTGTTAGCCACTACCTTGGATATTATCTTGTAGACCACATTGCATAGGGCTATGGGCCTATATTTATCCAGTGTTTGAGCAATGTCTTGTTTGGGGATAAGGGAGATGAAGGAGGTATTGAGCGCTTTTAGAATGGTTCTGTTCAACCTGGAGTCCTCCACTACCTGCAAAATGTCCTGTTTAACAATATTCCAGCAAGCTTTAAAAAAATCCACGTTGAAACCATCCGGGCCTGGTGCTTTGCCGTTCTGCATATCTTTGAGGACTTCACCAACCTCCTCTTCCGTTACTGGTCTATTAAGGTTGAAATTATCCTCTTTGGACACCAGTTTCGATATATTACTAGTTACCTCCCTGATGAAGTGCTCTCTATCTGAATTGTTCTCCTGCGTTATACCTTGGAAGTGCTGGAATAACACATCTTCGATTGCTTCATGGGAGATGTGAAGCTCCCCCTCCTCATTTTTAATCGAAGAGATTTTTTATGAGCTCTATTGGCAATGGTGGATCTGTGAAAAAATTTAGTATTACGCTCTCCTTCTTTGAGCCATTGAACTCTAGACTTTTGTCTCCAAAATATTTCCTCTTGTCTACATAGATTCTCCCATTCTTGATGATGTTTATCCACTTGATCGCTTATGGCTTTATCAAAGCCTTCCATGATCAGAGCTTGATTGAGAACTTGCATTTTGTTTTCAACAAATTTTTTCTCCACAAAAATGTTGCCAAAATCATTCTTGTTCTAATCTTTAAGTCGAAGCTAGATGTGCTTTAGTCTTTTGTGAAGTAGGAAAATTCTTGTCCCCTGAATCTGCCAATCTTCTTACCACCATTTCTCAATGTTGCTGATGAAGTCTGGGTGGGATAGCCAGATATTCTCAAATTTGAAAGGTTTGTTCCTAGGAGTTCCAATGCCCTTAATCTCTAATTGAATTGGCTAGTGATCCGAGCCTCCAAAGGGAAGAACTCGCGCTATTACTTCCTTATCTGCTAACATAAGATCTTCAAAGATTAGAAATCTGTCTAACTTTGAGGCTACATTGGACTCTCCTCCTCTTTTATTGTTCCACGTAAAGAGGCTAGTATTCCTATTAGTGTCCACAAGATTCATATTGTCTGAAAAGGTTTGAAATGCTAAAGAGTCTTTACTTAGAGCTCTGGTTCCCCCTTTTTTCTCTGAAAGAGATTTGATCATGTTGAATTAACCTCCCATGATCCAAGGTATTTCTGGATGTCTGTCCCTAAGGTCCACAAGGGAATCTAGAAACCTAAGTTTGTCATCTATTCTATGAGGGCCATAAACATTTGTGACCAAAAAGGTATTCCTATCTCCTACCGATTGAATAACTACTAATAAATAATTCTTGGAAGCCTCAGCATCTAAAATGCCAATTTTTTGGGGGTTCCAAAGAGTGAGAATGCCCCCTGCTGTGTTCTCAGCTTTGACTTCCAGAAACTCAAATCTACTGAGCCATTTGCTATGAATTTGTCTTAATTTTTGAATGGAACATTTCGTTTCTTGGATGAAGATAATATCACGAGTTTCTTGTTTCATTCTATTACTAAGCATTCTCTGCTTTCTGTTACTCCCTATACCTCTAATATTCCATGATGTAAACTTCATTATCAAAGTTTTGTAAAGGAGTAGCTGGCTAGATCTTTCATCTTACCTGAATCTATCATTAGCTTTCCACACTCCATCAAGAGTTCATTCTGCTTTTTCCTGCCTCTTTTCTTGCCTAGGTTTCTAGTAGCTAATCTCAGAGTCGTTTTCATCATTTTCAAGCCTCTGTTGTCCTACTTATCGATGCTTTTTCCTTTTTCCAACTCCTTAGCCTGTGTTTTCCATAGAAACAATTGTTGTATTCTATCGAGTTCTTCTTATGGTAACGAATTTACTCCTCTCGTGGTTCCCTGTATCAAGAACCATTCCAGATCTAGGTTTTCTTTATCAAGAATTTCTTGTAGTTCATGATCCTCTAGGTCTATCTAATTCTGGGTCATTTCCTGATCCATCTCCAGTTCTGCATCACTCATTATGGCTTCCTTCTGATAATCGATGTTCTGTGTTTGTTCCCGGTTTTCTTTTGTCTCCTTCTCCACAAAACATCCTTCCATTGCTTGATCTTCTTTAGAGATCTCTTCATCTTCCTCAAGCACTTGGAATTTGTTCTGACTGATCTGTTGTCCTTCATCTTGATGTTGTTTTGGTCCTCTTTTGTTGCCCTTTCCTCGATTCACTACTTTCTGAAAGCTGTCTGTTTCCTTCATTGTGTTAGTTTTGCTCTTGTTTACTACTTTACTGAGTGGACAATCTCTGAATAGGTGTCCATGTTCATGACATCTGCGACATCTGAACGGAATGTGCTCATAGTCTACTGTTTGCACCCATTCTTCATCAAAAACTTCCAAGATCACCTCATTCGGTAGAGCTCCTAATAAATCCATTTCCACACATATTCTGGCAAAGGAAGTATATTTTCCCTTTCTTGTGGCTTCAGAAGCTTTAACAAAACGACCTAATTTATTGCGGATGGCAGCTAACGATTCATTTTGCCAGTAATCAAGAGGTAGAGAATAGAGCCTTACCCAGACCGGTACTGAAGTAAACGTTTCTCATTCTGGAACAAAATTCATCATCCGTGGCCACATGTAGAGTCCAGCTGCTGCATAGAAGTAAGGTCCTCCTTCAAAAACTTTTTCCTTGTCTTCAATATTCGTGAATACCACAATAAAAAAATCCCTTTGACCCAAGGTGTAGGTCAATGCTACCTTTAGGTTTCCAGTGGTATCTGATCCACGACTGTAAAGATTTTTCAGTGGGCCATAATCCCATGAATTTGCAGATGATGGCATATGTCTTCATGTGATCCCTGTGTGCCTGTAGAGCCGGATCATCTAAAATAACTCTGGGTGTGATCTCTACTTTGGGTTTGCAGGGACCCTTTTGTTTTTTGTCTCTAGTTCCCTGTTTTTTGTCTTCTACCTCCTTGTATTTTGGGCCATTATTTTCCTTATTTATAGCTTCTCCTATCTCCTCTTCCATGTTTCTTGTCCCTTCCTCCACAGTACCTCTAGCCTTTTCTAGAGGTTTCTTGCCTCTACTGGCTACAGCCTCCTTATAGGAGGGAGTGGAGCTCCCTCCTCTGTGGCCCTCCATATGGATCACCGACTGCAACTAACTGAAACCCTCGCTGTTCGTCGTCACTGTTCGTTCTCCTCCAAGTAACTCCTCCCTTCTTTCGAGCCAATCTCCGCATGGTTGGCATATCTTGAGTTTGCAAGCACTATTCTATTTCATTGTAGATAGATGAAAAATTTTCAAATAACTGTAGCTATAATATAAAACATGCATGAAAAAATAAATAAATAAATAAGAAGAAGAAGAAGAAGAAAAAATAAAAAGAAATAAAGATGTAATTGTTCAGATTGCATGTAGACAATAAGACAAAATTCATAAGGTTGATGGATGAGTGGTGGAAGGTTGAGCATGTTAGTGATGCCTTGTCGTCTTTAGAGATTTTGTCTTTAATTTTCAGTGTATATTGCATTCCAACTTTTTGAGTTGTTGTTACAAGCACTGGAACTGTTGCAATTGAGAATGTTTCTATGCTTTCTCCCAACTATTTTATTGTTGCATTGGGAGCAAATTTATATTCTGCACAAATTGTCTCAATTTTTTCTACATTTCTTATGTTGTTTAACAAAATAGTGTAGTCGCAATCACCACGATCATAGTTTGTTTTTGGTGCAATCTGGAAATTTGTGTCTGCAATTCATTTTCCTCGCAAGATATTTTGCTTGTATTTTTCAATGAGGTCACTTGGAACAACCATTGTCACTATCATCAATCCTTGTTGATAAGTCAAATCATCACACAATATTTAATGAATTTCTATTTCTTTGTTAAGAAATGTGGTGTATAGTACCATGGCATCACCATGAAACAATTTCCGAGATTTGTGGATGTTTAGTTCTTCAATCGATATCGGAATGGATGATAATGTATTCGTGTTGTATGTAGATCATGCAAATTAGACTCAATTACATTGAGAAATTGTGGATGTGTATATGGAAGATATGACAGGTGCACAAAAATAATATGCATAGGTTGACTTTCCTTTCTGCTTCTTCTTGCAGTCGTTTTTCTTGTTGTGTTGTTGCGTTGCTTTGTTGTTCAAACGTGGAAGTTTTTCTTTGTTACAATGCAAGTGGAAATGGGTAGGAACAATGCAATTAGTAATAATAGATACATGCTAGCTAGTGTATATATATAGAAATAAGGAACAAAAGGGAGGGAGATATGGTATTTGTAAGTAATTACCATTTTTGTCTTTGCTCACTGCAACTTTGATCCATTTTTCTACTATAACATAAAGGAAATTGCATTAGAAGCTTTATTTGGATATGGATGCATGGATGCTTGTAAAATGACATTGTTAAATGCTTAAGGTTTAATGGCAACAAAGAATGGAATAATGCTTACAATAGTATATATGTAGGATTGAGTTTGTTTATCGGTTGGACTGTTGCGATATTTTCTCAATAGAAATATCATGGCTTAGAATTTGTTGGATCTCATAAAGAACTACTCATGTGACGTGTATCTGGCTTTGTGGTGAAAATATATGAATATTTTGTGCCAAATTTGTGTCCTATGTCTACATCTCAAATCTCTTTCTTGGTACCAGAGCTTGATCCGGCCTGATTCCCTTACAGGAAGGCCAGGAAAATGAGGGAGATTTGAGATTTATTATACTTTGTACATAGGTTTGTGGTAAAGTATGAAGAGTATATTGTTTTTCAGTGTGTTAAATGCACAATTTTCTCAATCACTTGTCTGTCCACCTATCACTTCTATTCATGCCTCTCTGTTCACATCAATTACCCTAACTTCCTTTGTGTTGTGTAAGCTACTGCAGGCTATGTGGAGCGCTTGCAATTGTGTGTTTATGTATCCACATCGTATATGTGCAAATTCCATATACAGAAATTGCGCATATACGGAAATTGTGCATATATGGAAGATATGCGCATATACAGAAATTGCGCATATACGGAAGATATGTGCATATCTTCTGTATATCCCTAACTTTCCTATATGTGAATATCTTCCATATATGTGCATCATTTATGTATCTGCATCATATATCCGCAAATTCCATATACAGAACTTGCGCATATACGGAAATTGTGCATATACGGAAGATATGCGCATATCTTTCGTATATGCACAATTTACGTATATGCGCAAGTTCTGTATATGGAATTTGCGCATATACGATGTAGATACATGAACGAAGATATGTACAAATTCTATATACAGAAATTGCGCATGTACGGAAAATGTGCATATACGGAAGATATGCGCATATACGAAAATTGCACATATACAGAAAATATGCGCATATCTTCCGTATATCCCTAACTTTCCTATATGTGCATATCTTCTGTATATGCACGTCGTTTATGTATCTGCATCGTATATGCACAAATTCCATATACAGAAATTGCCCTTATACGGAAATTGTGCATATACAGAAGATATGCGCATATCTTCCGTATATGCACAATTTCCGTATAAGGGCAATTTCTGTATATGGAATTTGCGCATATATGATGCAGATACATAAACGACATGCATATACGGAAGATATGTACATATAAGAAAGTTATGGATATATGGAAGATATGCGCATATCTTCCATATATATGCAATTTCCGTATATGCGCATATCTTCTGTATATGCACAATTTCCGTATATGCGTAATTTCTGTGTATGGAATTTGCGCATATACGATGGAGATACATAAACGACGTGCATATACAGAAGATATGCACATATAGGAAATTTAGGGATATACGGAAGATATGCGCATATCTTCCGTATATGCGCAATTTATGTATATGCGCACATCTTCCGTATATGCACAATTTCCGTATATGCGAAATTTCTGTGTATGGAATTTGTACATATCTTCATTCACGTATCTACATCGTGTATGCGCAAATTCCATATACAGAAATTTCGCATATACGGAAATTGTGCATATACGGAAGATATGAGCATATAGGGAAATTGCGCATATCTTCCATATATCCCTAACTTTCCTACATGTGTATATCTTCTATATATGCACATCATTTATGTATCTGCATCGTATATGCGCAAATTCCATATATAAAAATTACGCATATATGGAAATTGTGCATACACGGAAGATACGAAGATACGCCTGTATCTTCCGTATATGCACAATTTTCGTATATACGCAATTTCTATATATGGAATTTGCACATATATGATGAAGATTCATAAACGACGTGCATATACGGAAGATATGAACATATAGGAAAGTTAGGGATATGTGGAAGATATGCGCATATCTTTCGTATATGCGCAATTTCCGTATATGCGTATATCTTACCTATATGCACAATTTCTGTATATGTGCAATTTGTGTATATGGAATTTGTACATATCTTCGTTCATGTATCTACATCGTATATGCACAAATTCCATATACAGAAATTTCGCATATACGGAAATTGTGCATTTGAGGAATTTTACCAATGACCATTGTAGTTATGTAGTTCATGGGAGTTGGTTTTAGCAATGTTGATTTCTTTTTTATACTAGTTATAACTAAAAGATATTTTTGATCTTTTAGAATCTGGGTTACTCCCTTGTAATATCTTGGCTTCCTTTTCATGTCTAACTCTTCATTGCACCACAAATCCTCTTTAAATTTAGACACAATTATATTTTTAATATTGTTCGTATGGGTAGGATGACATCCTCCTATATTCCCTAATGATTTAACCAACACTTCATCTTGATGCCATCTTTGCTTAAGGTGTTGATAGTAATGGATAGAGTTGAAAACAATTTTGGGGAGTCTCTTATCATCCATGTTGTTTATCTTGTTCATGTACATTAGGTCCTTAACCATGGTTGATCTATAAACTATCATGGATATTCCACTAGATAGTCCATCAAAACATATGTTACTTAAATATAAATCTAGACTATGAAGGGTTAATTCCTTTAGATTTGAGATCCCTTATTACCAATTTTGTTGTTTATGTATGCAATAAATTAAATGTGAAAAATAAAGAAAAGTATTCACAATCACTCACAAACCACAATGAATGCTAATTGTTTTCTGGAAAACCCTTTCAAAAGAAAATTCATTCGAAAGGTGAATCTACTATGTTCTCTTTTATCTCAAATTGAAATAATGCAAGTGCAAAGGAGAAGACATTATCTATGTAGTTACCTGAGACATGTGGTCCATCGGCTATTACAAAATGTAAACCCTCTCAATTGTGCTCTCTTTGTCTCTATCCACTCTGAGCTAATCTACTCTATTGTAGAACAAAATGCAAGAAAAAATAATGGAACCCCTTTTCATCCTAGTAGTATGATCATAACACAACCCAATAACCAACTAGGGGTCAAATTTGACTCCTTCCTCCTTTTGGGTTAGTTTTTACATGCCACACATATAGGTTCATGCTTCATATTGCCATGAGAATAAGGGGCTTACATGCTCAAGGTTAATGCATATTTAAAAAAATAACAAGGAATGAACAAGATGTAAGTTCAAAATTGAAAGGAAAACAAAGGGATATGAATGATAAAGCAAAATCCAAAGTAAATATTGATCTCTACCTTGTCACTATGAGACCATTATGCCAAGTCCTATGCAATGGAACACATACCTAAAACTGATTAAATAAGAGTATCCCAAGCACCCATGCAATAAAATGTATAAGTTAATAAAGGGGAATATATGAAATCAAGTGAAAGAAAGGGGTAGTAAGGCATAATACTAAGGAAAAGGTAACTCAATGCATAAGAATTCCTTCTGCAAAGGTGCTCAAGTGGATGAAAATGTTATATAACCTTACACAACTATGTACAACCACTCTTCAAGTCAAACCCCATACCATTTGTCATTACAAATACCCTTTGATGGTTTTCCTATGACACACTACTCTTCTTGGGTACTAGCACACCTAACAAGGGATGATGATGATCATCCCATACCTAAACTTGACATGTGGCACATATTCTATAAGGTATTGTAAAGTTCAATAGGATACTTAATTTGATCTACCTAATGGAATTTACGTAAGACATTATGTTGCATTGAGTTGTGTACATTCCCCCAATTGATGGTCACACTTAGAAATTTAGAGCCTCTCTTTTGATGATGTACTTTGCATAGATATGACATGGGCATGAGCTTTGAATTTTTGGAGGATGTGGGAGGGTTACTTACACATTTTGAACACCACCTACACATCTTTTTTCAAAGGACATCCCACTTCTTTTGGAGGTTGTTTCATTACTTTGGAGGGCATTAGGCCTTTGAGGATGTGGCACACATGAAGAGATTATATACCCTAGTTGGAGAGGATGTGGCACATTTGGATGTGATATGACACTTGGATGATGAAAGATTGAACCTTTTGGTGGAAACATTACACCTTTAGAGCCCCTACACTTCATTATTGAGTGAGTTGTCCACTTTATGATGCCACTTGTGTGAGATGGAGCATACATTTTATGATGGACATATTGTCTTATGAGAACATTTACCTCATTGTCAAGGCATCAATGGGGATCTATATACCTACCCACTCTTATATCATGGATAATTTACTTATCATTTCCTTATCTCTATGGTTTGTAAGAGATAAAGGAATTATTTTATGCTTTTATGGATTTTATTAGATGAGAAGGGTGATTGACTGTTCTAGGTGGATATTGGTGGCCACCTGCCTATTCCACTTGGATCCCCACCATTGTTTATTTTATTCTTTCAGTTTCCTTATTTGTAGCACAATTTACTATTTTTGGTAGTTTTTCGAGTCCTAAACTTTCGGAGCCGTTTTGAGGCTCTAAATGACATTTTTTGGGAAAATCAGGACCAACATGGATCATTCACTAATGTTGGTCATTCAAAGGTTGTATTCCTTGGATAGATCTTTCTAACGAGGTATTGTGTGCGTCAAACAGAGATCGTATGCCAAAGTTACGACCCTGGGAAGTTGATGTACCAATTTACCCAAACAAGGCCCAGAGTTTAGCGCTTCATCTCCTAGGGTTAGGTTTTTGGACATCCCGACCCCATGAATCCCTGATGACCCCTCCAAAAACCGCATCCCCAGGGTTACCTTTGGATGCCCCATCGAATTTTAGCTTGAGAAAACCCTCAGGGCTCATGAGAAGTGAGAAGGAGATTGGTTGGGAGGAAACTTTAAGTTCCAATATGAAGGTGCAAGCATTTGCGAGGATAAGTTGAGAGTAGACAATATTCATGCTTCTTGGGGGTTGACCTTCCAATCATCAGAATGTCATTTCTTTGCTAGTATAGATTCTCTTACATTGTGTCCCTGAACCGTGCTGGAATAGGAGGACCATAGATAATCGATAATAATACCCACTCTTTTGCCCCAATATGTTTGAATTTTCCAAATAAAATATGGGGCATACTGATCCAATGGTAAAAAAGGATCACGGGAGGGTTCTAGAGTATGGAAATGCCCCCTGCACTACCTCTTATTTAAGCCATAAATCTAAGAAAATATCTTAAGGCTTACACCATTAAAATAAAACAAACATTGACATGACTAGACATTCTTCAAATGTTTTGTCTCTGAAAACCATGCTTGGACCAATAAGACTCCTTCAAGCTACTCCCTATTCCACCAAAAGGTATAGTCTTCTAGGTGTGACCCAAATTTTTCTAACATCATTAGTATTTGAAATGACTTGTAAACCTTGTGAAAGTATGATGATGCACTTTGAAATCGCAGATACAATCCCCATGTACATGTTCCATAACTCCAGTGGGATGTTGTCTCTTTGTTCCATCAACAAAATTCTAACTTTTAATATTATCAAATTTTAACAATGAAATAAAATTTATTGTAAAATTAAACAGCTTCACATCTTTATATTATAAAGTCAAACAATTACACTGCCATTAGAAAAACACAATAAGACTATTTTCTTTTAAAAAATAAGAAGTAATTTAAACGGATTGAATTAAGATAAGATAAGGTCTTTATAATACATAGTCAAATAATTGCTTTCTAATTTAAAGAATATAATTGTTTTATCAATTTAAAAAATCACAACAATGAATATTTTTAATTAATCACAACTATTGACTATTCAATTACATCATGACTCTTTTCATTCCACAATTGACAATTTCACTTACAAATTATTTACAGAAGAATATTACAATTTACTCATACCCATATAGGACAAAATTGGGTAGAGCCAACTAGACAACCTAATAGAACAAAACATATCATGCTTGTGTTTGGGGAAACTTTAGCTCAACAACCTCCGCTTGATGTGTCTCGCCAATGTAACGGTGCCAATTTATGTACTGCGCAAACTATCTAGGGCTTTAGAGCCGGCTATCTCAACCCACAACCTTAAGGGGACCTAGGCTATTACAGGGCTCCAAAGATAAATAAAGGACTTGTTAATATATATATATATATATAAAACTTAAATAATACTACACCACTTATCAATAAAGTTGTCATCTTTAAATGTTACTAGTGAAGTGGTAAAGGCTCAAATCTTTATCTATTTTAGCAGATTTTCTTATATGGCATGTATAGTGTACTTTTCTTTTTCATAAATTCAACTTTAGTTTTCTTTTTCATAAATTAAAAATTAAACTAAATCTAAATCTAGATATATGCTCTCTTCATGTACATGATACATCTATTATTATAACTAAGCAAAGTTCCTTGGTAATGATATGTTTTTTCATGCATGCAACATTGAGTAAGATATAAATATAAAAGTAACTTAACTTGCAAACTTGATAACTTGTAAATGAAAGAAATAAATCCATTCTAACTACATTCCACAAAACTAATGTAACATTAATAGAATATAACATCAAATCCACATCATGAATTTAAAATTCAATGAAGACATTGTCATACACACAAGTTCAAATTCAAGTATTTGTATTCCAAATTTTTCTAGTTATACATTTTTCTTTTCTACAAAATGGAACTTCATTCCCAACATAGATAATGGAAGTTCATGGCCATGAATGACATTATGGAAAATCCACCTCACGACTGATCTAGAAATTGGGTGTATAAGTCACCATCGCCACTCTTGGCACTCCCAAGTGCATTTCCAAAGTGATATTGCTGCAAAAATTCAATAACCAATTAGTTGTAAAATCCAAAATGCATACAATCAATTTCATTAATTAATGATAAGTTTTTGATCAACTATTCATTCTCACCATGAAGATCTAAGGCAATGGAGAACACTGCCCTTCCTGGGTAGATGGTGGAGCACTTGGTGATGGATATAGGCATGGTTTAGGGGTGATGGATAAAGGCATGGTGGGAGAAAAATTGGAAAAATGTAGTGGGTTGGGGCGATGATACATCCCCATTGGTTGTACGATAGTGGGAATAACCCTAGGGCGAGGGATCACCCTAGGGGGGAAATTGGAATGTTAAGGGTGGATGGTTGGAACAATGAGAAGGGCGGATGGTTAAAGGGTAGGGGTGGGAATTGGGAAGGGTTTGGGGAGGTGGTTATAGGCATGGGAGAATTAATGAAGGAAAAAGGTGGTGGGTGTGGCCGACAATACATCCCCATTGGTTGTACAATAGGGGGAAGCACCCTCGAGGAGGAAATTGGGATGGTACTGATCGGAGAAGTGCTCCCAATGCTATAATTTCTTTCATCGACATGCTCATCAAATAATTGGAATCGACAAGTTGGCCTGTCAACTGTAACAACAAAAAAAGTTCATATAGTTATGCCTATGCATTGCAAATGATAGTATATCATATTTCACATGAAAAGAATGCATAACATCAGATTTACCATTTTATGTATAATAGAATGTTGCACTAACTCAGGCATGTTGTCCACAGTTCTTTGTTGTAGAGAAGACAACTCCAGTTGTTCATTCATGCTCTCCTTTTTTGCACGAATTCATCTTTTGGAGGTACCATTTAGCCCCCTAATGTTCCAGGTTGTGATCTTCATTGAGTAACCTTTGGAATGGATAGGACCAAGGCCCTGATTTTTCCTTCATTGATTAGGCGCCCGCCAAGTTCTTGTATTTGTTGTTTTGTGGATTTTTGCCCCCTCTTTCTTCCCGAACCTTTCGGCCTGTATTGGTCCAGATCTATGCTGGCTTGAATGCCTGATTGGCTGTTGTTTCCCCATTTCTTTTTGGCTGCATTCTGGTTGAGATATTCCAACTGCAGGTATGCCATTTCTATTTTCTCCTAATGCTCCTGGGGGATGGCATCCACTCCCAGTTTGGACCATTTCTCATTGACCTTTTGGAGATCTAGGTGGCCTATGATCTCCTCCAAAGGATTAGTGGGAGTTTGAGGATGGTTGGTCTGAATGGGTTCCTGTACATGGAGGGGGTTGCAATAAGGTAGGGCTTGTATTGTTCTGGATAGGAAGGGGCTATGGGTTTTGTTGTTGTGGTTGAGCTTGGTGTGAGTCATGGTTTGGGATGGAAGTGTTTGATGGGTTTGATAACTGAACAATCATGGATAGATATTGAACAATAGGGGCGGGAGATTCCAGAGGGTTCTGATTTGGATCAAGGTTTCCAAGTGCTTCAAAGCTATTCTGCTGGGTGGGGGTCGGGTTAGTGGAGGGTTTCAGAGGATTCTTTTCCCTTCTACCCTTTGTTCTTCCTTAATAATGGGATGAATCCTGGGGGTGGATTATCCACCTTTTCTTCTTAGGGTTGTGGTGGGGGTTGATTAAGGGGGAAACCATGACTAAGATGTCCATGCTGTCAGCATGTCCGACATTTTAATGGGATGTTTTCATAGTAAATGGATTGCTTCCAATGAACTTCCCTATGGACCAAATCAATATGACCTGGGAGGGGTCCTGATACATCCATGTAAACACAGATTCTAGCGTAGGCAGTGTACTTACCTTGAGATGTGAGATCTGAGGTTTTGACAAGGACTCCTAGCTGATTCTCGATGGCTTCTAGGATGCGCATATTCTAGTAGTCAACAGGGAGAGAGTAGAGTCTGATCCATACTGGAACTTTTTTGAAATCTTCCTGTTTTGGAGCAAAGATGGGTCTCCAGTACATCATGTAGAGTCCTGCAGAGTTGTAAAAGTATGGGCCTCCTTTGAAAATGCGATCTCTATCATCCCTGTGAGCGAAGATGAGAGTGAAAAAGCTCCTTGACCCCAGCTGGAGTTCATAGTCCCCTTTAGGCTTCCACTTCTGGTTTATCCACCAGCAGAGAGCCTTTTCATTGATTCGAACTCCCATGAATCAGCATATTAAGGCATGTTTACTCATGTGATTTCTGTATTCATCGATCCAAGGATCTTCTATGATCAATGTGGGTGTTTTCTCCGAGAGGGGTTTGCAAGGGGATGGGCCTGTCACACTGTTTTGACTGGGAATGCCCCCCGCAGACACAAAGCCATTAGCTTTAGGGTTGTGGTTTGCAGCCGAGGCTTTGCTATTGACCCTGGATCGGGAGCTGGATGAGGTGTTGGAGGTATTAGAAGGAAGACTGCCAAAGACGAAAGGGTCGAAGGCTGGGGGGGCCGAACCCCCCCCCCCCCCCCCCGGCCCCTGAGGTGGTTATAGAGCGATATAGATGGGGTTTTCTCAAGGTTTGGGAGTGCTTCGTGCGCTTAGTCCCACAGTCTGGAGGGGAAGTCTTGAAAAGTTTATTGTTAAATAAATAATCTAGTGTCTTTTCTTCCTTGCTAATTTTACTCTAGGGGTTGAGAAGCTGATTGTTAAATAAATAATATAGTGTCCTCTATCCTTGCTAATTTTCCTCTTAGGAAGATAAATAATCATTTCTACAAGGTGGTTTATGGTCTCTAAATATGTTTATCATTTTATTGGAAGTGAAATTGAATTTCTTAGCAAAGAGGGCTTCCTTTTTTCTAGTGTAGTAAACACTGCCATTCTAAAACTTTGCAGAAGGGTTCGTAGGATTTGTCAAATCGTTTGTTTCACTATTGCCAAACATGATAACATGATGATGATTGTGAAGAAATATGTGGAAACTATGCTTGAAAATATTATATATGATATATTTGCACCAATTGCAAAGTCATTATATAGTTCCCTAGTGTTACCTTGCTTTATTTTATCATTGGGAAGGATCCCTTCGTATGCACCAACATTAAGCAAAATGTAGGAAGATCTTCTAGAAAGGAATATTTTTTAATTGAGTTAATTTTCCAAGCATCCAAAACTTCTAGTTGACAAAGAATGATAATCCCTATCTATTGTCTTATGCTCCATGGTATATAAAAATGATACTTCCAAAGGGCATCTCTTGTAGAAAGGTATTTTTAAGGATTTTGTATTAGTCTCCAATACGATTTTCGAAACATAGGATTATCTTGTACATTTTTTGGAATGCATTTTTAATTATTTCACTTGTATCATAATTTATGTATTGCTACCATTTTGTCCACCATAGGAGAAAATTATAATTTGTGTTTATAAGTCATGGATCTTAAAGCGTACTACACCATGCAATAATATATGATAATGTTGATTGGAAAATGTGATGGTGAAGCAAGAATGATATTGAAATGACAATGTAGTCCCCACTCAAGATACATAGGATATCCATAAATACCTTGGGAGGGCATTAGAAGCTAACCCTTGCAAAACCAACATTAGAAGGAGCTACTCAACTTACTGCATGAAGCTCAATAGTTCTTAAAGAGAAGATCCATCAGTTCCTACTTATCTATGGAATGGGTTGTTGGATCCCAAGAGATATTGAAAAGAGGGTGGAAAATTATCCATGTCTCCCCCATGACTTTAGACCCAATATTTAATACAACTATTGGTGGCTACAATGGTTTTCCAAAGAAAAAAAGTATTGTACTACATCCTTTTGTGGCATTATGTCATTATTAAAATTTAATGTTGTTATCTCAATGCTTTAGATTCACAATTATAAATGATATAAAATAGATATTTGAGTTTGAATGTTCCTTGCTCATTTCCAAGTCAAAAGTTTAAAAGAGAAGGACCATGTGTAGAAGATGTTATATAATTGTATAATGACCATGAATTATATAGAGATTATGCCATAGGAGGAGGATGGAGACAGACAAGAAGGGAATAAGAAGGATTGGGGCAAAGAATAAGGGAGGAGGTAAGGATGGATGCCAAGGTACTTTCTCTGAGGGTACTTTTCCAAATGGCAAGGTACTGTAAAAAATGTGGCAGGAACACTACAAGAAGATCTTTGAAGGGTGGGTTGTGAGCCCGACCCTCAATCCCGTAGCGCTAGTATGACAACGTTCCTAATGTTCAGGGGCTTAGCTGGTGGGGGTGGGCGTTAATAAAGAAAAAATTCCATGTAATAAAGTTAATAAAGGAAAAATAATAACTAAGGTCACGGGACACATATTTCGGGCTGAATGTTGGGCAAGACCAAGCAATTTTGTCAAGTCATAACTGAAGTTCCAATCAAGTACTTATCCCAAATGACATACTATTCTCTCTCGATGTACCTCTTCATCCTTTTAACTTGATTTATTCCTAAAGATGTCATTCTTAAAATGGGAATTGGAAAACATAGTTCCTATAGTTTGTAATTAAAAATTGCTTAAGAGTCAAAACCAAAATTCCATAAAAAAAATTATTGGCGTTTTGTAGGTTTTGATGCATATGTGTTCAATCATATGCTTCCATAATCCATTTTATATTCCTCATCTGTTGGACTATATTGAAGTCGGTTATTTGCCTCTATATATCAAATATCAAACATTTCATTGGCTTGTGTGATGCAAATAATTAATTTTACAAACTAATCACGACAAAATTTTGCAACAATGTTAGATGTCTTCCTCATTAAGCTAAAATATGAAGGAAAACTTACATCATTCCAATAATAGCATGAGTACTCTATTGAGAAATGTAGCTTGAGGAAGAAATTTTTGCATAGTTTGAATGCCACAATATGTAGGAAGTAGTTCAAGAAATGTCTTTAGTGACCACTTAGCAAAAGTGGAAAATTACTCCATTTTGTAATTGCACTTCATGAATAAAAGAAAAAGTGAAAGCTTTTAAGATTTGAAGCCAAGTAGTATTAGAAATGTAAATGAAATGTTCTAGAAGCTCAAGAACATTTATGAATTGGATTAACATTTAACCTCAGTTATATATCTCAAGATTAAGATAGGTGGAAACTAAGATTGAGGAGATTAGTTGCTAAGATTCAAGGCATTAATTATATTATTTCAAAATCTTAAATAGGACAAGATAGGAGAGGTCAATCTTGTAATAAAAGAGAGAAAGAAAGATAACATAGGACAAAGTGCATTCAAGGATAAAGGAATAGATTGTTGAAGTTACTAGCCAATATAATAGACTCTACACAACTATAACAATATTTTCCATATATGTCATACTTTGTCTTTAATGATTGCTTAAGTGTGCTTCATTGTTGATAGAAGGGGAAGAGTAAAAAATGGCACAAAGGAGCAATTCATACTAATGTATCGTATTTTTTCAACTTTTTCCTTTCTTACATGAGGTGTACACTTCAAATATAGGGGATTTAATGACCATACAGTTGCTAGTTAAAGGTAGGTTGTAAAGGTCACCTTGTCGGCTTTTCCGAAGGAATGGAAATATGATTCAATGGAGAAATACCTCTATGTGTTTTTTATTTCATTCATTATTCATTTTTCAACTAGTGTGACATTAATTGAATGTTCAAAAAATTATTTTTTTGTTAAATACATTTTTTTTACTTATCTAATGAAAGAGCACTAAAACAACAATCAACTAGGATTGAAAAATGTACATGGTATCAAAGCTTTTCTCTTACTGATATTCTCAATGGTTTATAGCGATCAATTAATTGCCAAAAAGAACTAGTAGTTAGAGGGTTTCAATTTTTATTTTAAGGATTAATTTTTAGATCTAGGAATTTATGCATTAGATCTCAAAAATGGCCTAATCTAGCATCAAATTTGAGGATAGATTAGATGGAAACTCAAATTTATTATCATACAAAGTGAGTGTTACAATTTATTAGAAGAGAATGATCAATGTGATATTGTCAAGGATGTTATGCTTAGCCTATAGATTTGTGGTAGTGGTAAGCTCATAAGTAAGCGAAGGCAAAGAGGAAGATTATGAATACCATAAAAGATCACTTGATTCCTCATATATTAAAAAAGAAAACAATAAAGGAGATGTTTGATGCCCTAGTTGGCATCTACCATAGTGATAACATAAACAAGTAAGCCAAGGTGAAGAGGAAGATTATGAATACCATAAAGGACCATTTGATTCCTCGTATATTAAAAAAGAAAACAATAAAGGAGATGTTTGATGCCCTAGTTGGCCTCTACCATAGTGGGAACATAAATAGGTAGACGATATTGCAAAATGAACTCATACCCCTAGAGATTACTATACCATATTCACCAGTTATATTAGCAAGGTCATTCAGATTTGTGATCAAATTGCAATAGTTGGGGATAATATTACAAATGCAAATTTGGTATACATGGAATTGAATGGATTACAACTTCACAGGAACCATTTATCTAAGATGTTTCTACGCACGACAACATTCCTGACTTTGAAAGGTTGTGGGAGGATTGTATTTAAGAGGAGACTCTGATGCAGTTAAAAACCAACGATAAGTGTGATGACAAGATCCCAACTACATTTGGTCAAATAATTAAAGGAAAAATTAAATGACTCAACAAGGATAAAGGAAAGAGTAACAAGTCAAACTCAAAGCCAGGAAAGGACATGAATCAAATCAAGTGTTTCAATTGCCATAAGCATAACCATTATACATCATATTGTCTAGATAAGGAGAGTAAAGGGAAGCAATAGCAAAAACAGGTAGCAACTTTTACAAAAAACTTGTATGAACAAGTTTCTACCAAGTTTGAGAACGATTTCTCAATAGTATCGTTCTTTTCTACCAATATGGTTACTAAAAATGCATGGAATGTGGACAATGAGGCATATTCATTGGGGATTTCTCAATGGCATCTTTTCTTTCTACCAACATGGTTCCTGAAAATGCATAGGACAACCTAGGGTGAATTTTGTTTAAACAATGGCTATCTAATTGATGTATCTTGATATTTTGCTATTCTAAGGTAATACTAATGTGTATATGTGTGTGCGCCCGGCACCCCATTTTTGTCTTTTTAATTAAATTGATTAATTAAGAAAAACATAGTATAAACATGTGGCAATATAAATTATGTTTTTTTTAGATATTTAGTATTAACAAGTTTCAACAAAATATATTTACAATAAAAAATCTACCAAATAAAATGAGAGTAAATCTATATATATAAAACTAACTCAAATTAATTAATTTATTAATAATAATAAATTATAATTTAATTAATTTTTATGATTTTTTATCTAGATATGAGAGGATGTTTATGCACATTTATTTATACTAATTTAATTACACATTAAAAATGAAATGGATATTTATGCGCATTTATTTATATAATTAAAAGTAAATTGAGAAAATTTAAACAAATTCAACCTCAATAACGTTTAACCAGAAGGGAAAAAATATTTTTATAGAAAAATAAAAACCAAACTAGTGCTAAAATAACTAGCAATAACTAAGCAACCAAAAATCCTCCCAAAACATTCTCACTGCACGCTTACATGCTATAGGAAAGAGATCCTAAAAGACTTCGAGTCTAAAATGTCAAGGAAGTCGCAAACAATTAAAATATATATACAGATTTCACAACGCAGCGATTAGCATTTATGATTGTTGATATTTGGATTGGAACGATGGTATTGCAGTTGAAGCAAGACAAAGATAACATTGCCACTATGACGGGAATGTCGTAACCATAATATAACTATGAAGATCATGACAAAGAAATATCTTGCAAACCTATGTTGTTTATTAAATGAAGATTGCGTCCTCATTGAAACCTATCTCTCTTCAAAGTTCATTCTAATACACTACATTGAAGAGGATTGAACTACTGATCCTGTAATATTATGAGACTGTGATTGAAAAACTATGGTGAACATGGCTCCGATTCTGGACTTTGCAATGCCATTTGTATTGCTGGTTCTCGTCCTCCACAAAGGATAAATAGGAGTGTGGACATCACACATGCTTATACAAAAAGATTTGCTGTGAAAGGTTCGATAATGCTCATCGCCGTTATGCAAGCATCGATATTTTTGAATGTGGGTTAGTCCCGTAGATAAGAATGAATTGCAGCCAAACATGAAAATATCAGTGCTGGGAACTTGTAGTCTCGTGAGAATTTTGAGATTAATAGCTTTTGTGTTGTGGTTGTAGCTGAAACAAAGCCCACAAAAATATGAGAGGAAAAATCAAGAAAAATGGTTTAATGACTCAGAGATTTAAACGGCACTGGCAGCGAGTCAGTGGTTGATATAGTAGTTATTAGCGGCATCCAAGTTCATTGACAATTTTCAGGTTTACATCGTTAAAATATCACAGCTTTAAAAAAAATCACTGAGTTCGGCCGGATTGGCAAATGTAATTCGCAAATTCGTCCATTCTATAGGGTTAGATGTAATAATGCAGTTGTTAAAAAAATAGTAAATTCAAGTATGGTAAGTTTGCAGTTCATAAGAAAGTACAAAGAATGGTAAATTTTATTTGTAAAAACGTGTAAGATAAATACATGGGCCAATACATAGCAAGCGGATTTGGCCTCAACTCATAGAGTGATCTGTGGGAGAGATTTGAAGTCCCAAAAGCCGCTGCTGTTCCACTGCCGAAGAGAAGAAAGTGGTAACGGACAGTGGCTCGCCAAGCTGGTACGCACGCAGCGCCTCGTGGAGATGTCGATGGTCTGCATACAGATGGAATTTCATCGAATTTTGACAGTCAATGTCAAGCCGAACTTGGTGCTGCCCTGGAAGATGGCTTGTCAGACGACGGGACGATAGACGAGGATGGGAGCAGCTGCAGCTGCAGTGGCAGTCGAGGTAGGAATTCTAAAGTCGATGGAATTTGCAAAATCGACATGATGTCGCTCGGTGTGCCGAGCAGGAGCTTCCCAGCATAGCAGAGCGCATGGTGACTGCTGGGTATGGAAAAGAGTGCGTTCGAACTGCAAAAAAACATTAGTTGAGCGGTAAATATAAATTCAAATTTCAAATTTCAAGCTGGCTGACAAATTCAAACTTAAATTTAGCGTGTACATTGTATCAATAGTCTGTCGTCCCTATTGTATTGGATGCAGTTTTTTGGAGGCAAGAAATATTTATTGCATCATTAATTCCAGGTTCGGCCTGCTCAGAAAAATGGAACCATCGGAAAACATGGTGTGTCATGCATGCTCAGCTCGTCACATCTCAGATGCGCCTCCGGATGCATAGCATGGTTTGAGGTTTTTATGTATGGTTAGCATGGCATTAGGTCCTGTCAGATATTGTCTTAGAGACATTAAATACCCACTAGCATAGGATTTATTGGGGCTCTTCACTTTTCTGAAAAAGTTGTCATTATTTCAGTCATAATGAGGGAGGGCACTGCAAACTGTGTCGACATCTTCTTGGCCATACTTCTGCCTCTTCTGGGAGTTTTTCTCAAATACGGCTGCCATGTGAGCATCTGCTCATTGATCTAACACTCATTCCTCTGTTTTCATTTTTCTTTTTTTTTGGTCCAGGAGTGCTAATTCTGTGAAGCTGGGTCTGTATAAATGTGTTGATCTCATTAATTTAAGTTACTGGTAGCTGATAATTTTGAGGGTTTATTGTTTTGTGTGACAGGCTGAGTTCTGGATATGTCTGCTGCTCACGATATTGGGGTACATACCGGGAATTATATACGCCATCTACGCCATCACCAAGTCAAATCCATGATTTTTTGGGGGATGTGGATGTAACTGGGGCTGCTGTCTGTGCAACCAACCAGATTTGATTCAGCAACAATCCTGTTCTGCAGTGTTTTTCATTATTGTTATTGAGCGTTCTTTATTGTTAACCGTAGGTTGTAATTTCATATCTATATACACTTGGCACATGGCTTTACATTTACTTAGTGAACACTTCTCTGTCACATGTATGTTTAATGACTTCTAAAGGATTATACATATAAGTTTTTCAATATCCTGTATGTTTACTTAAGTCTCTGTGTCAATATGTTTGTCATTGGCATATTGAACATTTGAACATTCATGACTGTCAAAATGGTAAAGATTAAAAAATTGGAAAAACTTCTCCAATTTGGCAAATCCAATCTGATGCTCCATGTTAAACTGAGATTTTGTGATTTTTGTAATGAGAATTTATAATTCCATGACTTTGTCCTTATCCAACTTAGACAAGTCATTTTCTGTGAATATATTTGGTAATATAAGACAAGCCATTTTCTGTGAATGTATTTGGTAATATAGCAATACCCTGTGAGTATTGGTACATTGGCATGTATTATCTCTGGAATTAATTTTGATATATTAAATTTATATGTATTTTGTGAATACACGTTAATAGTGATGAGATTAATTTTATTTTGTGAATTATCTTAATGAGTTGAATAATAGTGATGACTTTTCTGTGAATATATCTGGTAATATATGAGAACTCTCTCCGTAATATATTTAGTATTGGTAGATGTATGTATTATTTTTGAAATTAATTTTAATATATTAAATTTATTGAATTTAGAATGAATTGAATAAATGACTTGAATAATAGTGATAACATTAATTTTATTTTGTGGATTATCTTAATGTGTTAAATAACTCTGATGAGCTATGAAGTAACTTATTTTGTGAATTATCTTAATCTATTGAATAATAGTGATGAATTATAAAAGTAATTTATTGAAAATAATAGTGATGAGATTAATTTCAGTTTGTGAATTATCCTAATGAGTTGAATAATAGAAATGCGTTATTTTATATTGAGTTGAATAAAAGAGAGAGTTATTCTATATTTTGGGATTGTAGTTAGTGACTAATAAGATTTTGATTTTGTTTTTTGGTTTTTTTTTTTCAGAAGAAGAAAATCAGTACATATATTATAATTTGTCTACCATCCTTTTCAAGATTGGAAAGGAGAAAATATCAAAGTCTCCATATGAGAAAACAAAAACCAACATAATCTTCTCTAAGGACAGATAAATCATATAAAATACTACAGCATATAAAAATCACTACATATACCATAATTTGTCTACCATCCCTTTCAAGACCAGACCTGAAAAGAGAAAATATCAAAATCTCTATGTGAGAAGACAAAAATCAACATAATCCTCTCTCAAGACAGATAAATCACATAAAACACTACAACATATATGTATCAAGTTGAAAACAGAGAAAACATATATCTAATACTTGTTAATGATCATATTGAATTCATATTTAGTAAAACAAAAATGCATAAAAACATATAATACTAATACTAATTGATAATCATATTGCTTGCTTTCCTATAACACCACACCATTTTCAGTGAAACAAAAATGCATAAAAGTAATAAAAACATGTAGAACAAATTTGAACAGGCCATTTGCTTCCATATGGCCTTAAATATGCTGAAAAGAAATAGTCTGTAATTCTTATTTTAACAAGACAATATGATCCATCCAACATCATGGACCAAAATTAAATATTCCAAAAATATCATGGATGAGCATCTTGAAATCACAAAATTAAATATTCTTCAAATGTTATAGATGAGCATTTTATAATCACCACATATGTGAATGTGTTAAAAGAAATTGAGCATCTTAGAATCGCCACATATGTAAATATGTTAAGAATCGCCATATATGTGAATATGTTAAATTTCTCTTATTAAGACAAAAATCCAAAAAATATACATTGAATTTTTTTTATTATAACAAACCAGAACAAACCCCAGAGCACCAATAAAACTATTGGTTTTCCGCTACTGGTTTCACCCTTATCTGGAAATCGATTTCTCTACCTTATCTTCATTAAAAAAAAATGAGATTCTCTAGCAATCAGATCACAAATGAGAAGACACAACTTATCTTCATTAAAAAAAATCGATCTCTCTACAGTATCTTCATTAAAAAGGAAATCGATTTCTCTAACAATCAAATCACTAACGAGAAGACGTTTTGGATTTAGCGTATTTTTCATGAGCATTACGAAAAGTCATGTTACATCACGAAAATTTTCATTACGAACAGTCATGTTACATAAGTCTGATAATTCTAATATGTATAATCAAGCATACGTATATAATGTCCTTAGTATATTACTATCCCATTTATAGATATCAATATTTTTCTCCTTGGGTTTTAATAAATGAATAAACAAATATATCGGGAATTTAAGGTTTAATAAATTAAATAAACAAATATATGTGTACTTTTATATTTAGGATTTTATAAAAGAAAAAATTTGTTTTTAGGATTTTAATAAAAGAAGAATTTGTTTTTAAAGAGGTTGAAATTTATATTAATTTTAATTTTATCAAATTTTTAAAATTATAATATATATATATATATATATATATTAGGTCGGGAGTCGTTTAATATAAAGAATGTATAAAGATTATATGTTTTGGTGATATGGCCAAGTATAAAAGAGATTGGTTTTCACAAAATTGTAGCAACACAAGACATAGTCAAAGAAACCAAAAGTCAAAAGGACTGGCAATCACAAAAATAAAGCGGGCAGGACCATCTACCCTTATGAGGGAAACCAAAAGTCCTTCTGATAAGTTTGTCAACACAAAAAGACTTAAAGCATAAAAGTAACATGAGCGCAGGAGCCCCAGAGTGACCTGAAGGGGTCTTCCCAAACCATAGGGGTGAGACGATAGTCATTATCATTCGAGATAGGTTGCTTTGTTGATGATGGATGCTCATTCGTCTCACTATGCGTTGTTGGCTCTTGGTGCTTAGTTGGCTGAGGGGGCCCAATTGGCTCATGGTGCAGAGTTGGAGGGGTGATCTCCATGAACAATTGTTGCATAGTTGGCTGTGAATGGGTGACACTACCCTGTCATTTGGTCTCCACACCCTTAAAACACGCCGCTCCAAGATACGAAGGGGTCAGTGCTTTCCATTGTGTTACATTGTTGCTAAGGCTTGAAGGAGGAGTGAACCTTGGTGCTACGAGTGCATTGACGATGGGTTAGCAATGGGCTTTAAGAAGAGGAGTTGGTGGAGGATTGGACTGTAAACTATTGTGGATATTCCACTAGACAGTTCATCACAACATATATGATAAAATTCTATTTAAAATTTTGAAATCTACACTATTAGAGTTTTATTTCTATTTAGATTTATGAATCTATAGATTATTGTTAATTTTGTATGCATACAAAATTAAAATATTGCCGAAATTAGAGAATAGTGAAACAAAACTCACAAATCACGATTTGGCACAAAATATGACCTGGGAAACTCTTTCAAGAGAAAACCCCACTGGAAGGTAAGGTCACTCTGCTCTCTTTCTTTAAACAAAAAATGACTGTGAGTACAAAGAAGCATGGTTTATGGCCTATGGGCTAATATAGTGCACAAATCCTCTCTATGTGCTCTATCTCCTATCTCTCTTAGCTATTTTTTCTCATCCATGGAACAATTGCACTCGAAAGAATGTAACCCATTTTCCTCTAGTGGTCTGGTTATAACACATCCTGATAGCCTACTAGTGGTCAGGTTTGACTACCTCAATTGTTAACCATAGTTGCAATATGGAATTTTCTATAGCTTCCTTCATCATAATCATGCGACTAGCCCATTTTCCATGAATAATGGGGGCTAGTGCAACATCCTCTCGAATGATGGTGGTGAAAGTAGGAAAGTTAGATTCTAAGTGGCATAATTGTTGCATACGAACTTTTGTTGATGCAATTCTTGCGTCATTGGAAAGGTATTTGTATGTAGAATATGAAAAAAAGTGTTGTGTTAGAGCAACAGAGTTTAACCCCGAAAAAACATCTTTTGATGCCTCAAAATGCTCCCGGAAGGTTTTTTCAGACACTAATTTGTCAAATTGGGTCTCGTTGTTAAAAATGATCCTACGAGAAATTTTGTCCACTTTTTCCACTCTGGAATTATCGAGATGGATGAGAAACAATATAATGATCCATTCTGGATCACACCTCCCCATTTTGGAAGGCTTTTGGTCCCCAAAAGATTCTACTAAATGAGCTGAAGAATTTTTCCCTCCACCATCTCTCAAGTGTATCATTTAGCTTTGCCTAGAAGTTTTCAATCCAATCTACCAGAGGTCATGTTGCCCATGTCTTATAGTTTTGGTCCTTGGACCTCTTTTCCAAAATTGTATCCTCTGTTAATTATGCTTGGGGATATGGTGTCAAATCCTCCATAGAAGGTAGGACCTATCCTCTTCCTAGTCTAGCATGGAAGGCTCAAAGAGTTTAAGATTCTTTATATTCACAATTGAGTAAATGCACATGTATGGTGGTTGATTGAGTTGATAGACATTATCACCCACCCTTTCCAGTAGCTCAAAGGGAACATATCGCATAAGCTTCATTTTTTTACTAGGACACTGTAGCCTCTCTTTGTTCAACTGTGACCATACTTTGTGTCCCACCTTGAATGACTTCTCTGTTTTGTGTCAATGATCCTGTGTGGCTTCTCAACAATTTTTTCAGCCCTCAAGGCATCCCCTGTAAGATCGTCCTACATTCCTCCTTGCTTCCCATACTCAATATCCAAAGGTGAAGGAAAGAAATATCCAAAACAAGTTTCAAATGGGGACTTATCAATAGAAGTGTGGATTACTCTATTATAAGAGTATTGTATATATACCATATTTTCATCCTAGGTCCTCAGATGCTTTTGATTATAACCCCTCAAAATTTGCATCAAAGTCATGTTAACTACTTATGTTTGCCCATCTATCTGAGAATGGAATGACGTAGACTTCTTCAACTTCATGTCCATCTTCTCCCACAATGTAGTCCAAAATGCAATGAGAAATCTAGTGTCCCTATCTAAAACAATGTTGTTTGATATCCCAAAGTGCACCCAAACCTGTCCAAAGAACAAGTTTGTTGCTTCTTTCTCTTTTGATAGTCTTTCTATAGGGAATTAAAACACATATCTTGTTAAACCTCTCAACTACCATAGATAGGTAGTTATATCCCTTCCTAATTGTTGGTAAACCTCCTACAAATTCCATGGAAATGCTTCCCCAAGGATGAACGAGTACAAGTAAGGGATGTTATAGGTCCTGTTTCATGTTACTAGGTTTGCACGGCTACAACAAAGCATGCATCCTCTTATGAACCTAGTGACAGGGTCATGCATCTTGGGTCAATACACATACCTCTATAACTTGGCTACTATCTCCCCTACACCAAAGTGATTTTCAGCCTTGGAGGTGTGAACCTCTCTGATTAGTTGCAAATGCTTACCTTTAGGGACACACAACTTTTCTAGCCTACAGTGTAACTTGTCTTGGAGATGGCAGTCAAAAATGTTGTCATCATCATACACATGACTTTGGTTTTGCAATTGGTGATCCAGGTGGATATTGGTGGCCACCCGCTTATTCCACCTAGACCTCCAGTTGGTTTCATCAGTTTCCTTGATTATAGCACAATTTACTATTTTTAGTAGTTTTTGGGTCCTAAACTTTCGGAGTTGTTTTGACCCCCTAAAAAACGTTTTTTTGAGGTTTGTAGCAAGCTTGTGCCACAAATATTGTAGTACTCAAAGAGACTTTTTTAACAAGCTATCATACATGCGAAACAAAGAACATCTGACCAAGTTACGACCTCAGGAAGCTATTTGTCCAACTAAACCCAACAAGGCCCACAAACGCTTGTTGTTCCATCTCCTAGGGTTAAGGTTTTGGTTGTTTAGGGTCTCCCTTTGTTGTTAAATAATAAAAAGTTCCCTTGAGCCTCATTGTAACACAGTTCAGAGGCATATAGCCACCCCATATCTTCTTAAAGATAAGCTACCATCACCCGAGTTAGTTTAGATCCATTCTGTATGTAAGCATCTTTCAATACTTTGATATTAATGAAATTAGGATTTATTTTGATTGTGTCTTTGTTTTTTTGTTTATATCTATATTATGTTTCGTTCTTGCATAAGTCTGGATCAATGGTATTAGAAGAGTCTTTTATTTCTCTGTTTTTCCGTGCATGTCCCCAACGGAGTTGGGTAAGGAGTTGGGACTTAAACTAGTTGATCCCTTACAAGACTGGCCCTGTTGACATTGACGACCTCCCATGGCGGAAGAAAAGAAAGACAAGGGTGTCAAGTATCTAATAAAATTGTTGCTCAAAGAATCCCTTAAGCGATAGAGGAACAAAATGATGGACAACTTTTCCCAGATCCTTCGGCGAATGCCAACCAGCGATGCATCTTCATCCAACAACCACTTTGGAGGATCCACCCCATTCAAGGTACAATTTAACTTCGATATCCCTATATTCAAAGGTTAAATAGATGCAAATGTTGTAGATAAATGGATAAATCTGCTGGAAGGTTATTTTTTGGTCTATAATTTCTCTGATATGGAGAAGATTACTTTTGCACTACTTATAGTCACCCCACATGTCAAGGACTAGTGGGAAACTTGTTATGAGAGACATGTCGAGGAACTCTCTCTGTTTTCAGTCATACCCTCTTGGAACTCTTTCTGGGATGTTGTTAAGGAAAAATATTACCCTGTTGGGAGCTAGGATGACAAGTACATAAAATGGACTACGTTGTGGCAGCAAAGGGATCAAGATGTGGTTGAGCTGACAAATATTTTCCATACCCTTCACACAAATTTGGGTATCAAAGATTCAGATAAATAACTAATGCTCAAGTATTGCGGTTGTTTTCACAAATAAATTCAGGAGGAAATGGAGTTCCTAGACATCTCCTCACTTGGTGCAACATATCGATATGCTCCCAATATTGAGCAAAAATTAAAGTAGAAGAAGTGAGACTTTGGATATGCGAACCCAAAGTAGAGAAAAGGCACCCCCAAGCCATAGAGAAAAGTGCAGAGTCAGACTTTGAGCCCCCAATACAACCCCTCAACTTCATAAGCCAAGAATAAGGGGAAGGCGCACAAGGACACCTAAAAGTGGTGTGAGTTCCATAAAACTCACATTCACAACACCAATGGATGTTGTGCAAAGAAAGTGCTAATTTCTAAGCTAAAAGACTCAAATACAGATTCATGCTTTGATTCTAAGTCAGAACTCGACAAGGCAAACAAGATCATTGATTTTGAACCCACTGTGACGGTAGGCACCATCTAGCTGCAAAAGTCGGTACCTGAGGATCCAGAGGAGGGGTAGGACCTCTTCCACTTGTAGATGTGGGTAAAGGGTTCTTTGGTGTATTTAATCGTTGACAGTGGGAGCCAAATGAAATTGATCTCAGTTAAGGTTGTTAAGAGATTGAAGTTGCTGACAACACCACACTGACAATTGTACACCATCGGTGGCTCCAGCAAGGGTGAGATCTCTGTGTCAGCCAACAGTGTCACCTTCCTTATAGAATCAACCCCTTTGCAAATGAGATATTATATGATGTTTCCCCTCTAGAAGTCTGTGACGTTTTATTAGGTCATCTATACCCATTGAAGCATCATGTTGTGTATGAATCCATACGTTGTTCTGTTATTATTAGTTTAGGTCAGAAATTGTACATGATACCAGAGGTAAGATCGTCTACCACCTTTTCTTTGATCTCTTCTAAATAATGTAGCAAGATCATTTCCCAGACCTGGAAATTTGTCTTCCTTAACATTCATCCTCAGAGTAAGAGGAAGATTGTGGCCACATCCATAGCCTCCAGAAAGGGCTTCTCCACGTAGGAGCAACAGATGGACAAGGTCATGGAGGACTCAAGGAACATTTTTACCTCACCCACAGGGGTACCCCTACACTATCAGGTCAAGCATTCCATCGATCTAACCCAGAGACATCGCTAACCAATGGAATAATCTACCGATGCTTTGTTCTAGAGAACGATCAAATCAAGAGGCAGATTCTGAAGATGTTGGAAGAAGGGCACATAAATCCAAGTTCATCACCCTGTGGGAGGCTGATCGTGTTGGTAAAGAAGCAGGATAGACCTTGGAGGCTCTGTATTGACTATCGTGTGCTGAATAAGATCATTGTCCAGAATAGGTATCCAATCCTACGGATTGATAAGCTTCTGGATGAGCTCATGGGGGGGAATATTTCAGCAAGATTGAATTGAAGTCCAGTTATCGCCAAGTACCAATCGAACCCTCTGATGCATGGAATATTTCCTTCAAATCCAAGGAGGGCCTTTTCAAAAGGTTGGTCATGCCTCTTGGGTTGACGAATTCCCCTACAACCTTCATGAGGCTAATGGACGACATATTGAAACCCTTCACCAACTTGTTCATGCTAGTGTATTTGGATGACATCCTGATCTTTAGCCAAAGTTGGGAATAACATACACACCATATTCGACAGGTCCTTCAAACCCTGTGATAACACAAATTATGTGCCAATTTGGAGAAATGCACTTTTGGTATGACCCAGGTTCAATATCTGGGGTACATCATTGATGAGAGTGATTTACATCTGGACCCATCCAAGATAAAAAATGATGGCGTCACATGGCACCATGTGGTTGGCCATGTAGGTTTTCATAGTAAAAAATGATGTGGCTTAACATTAACAATCCACGAGCGACATGTGGGCTAATTAGAGGGAACTACATGGCACCTTGTGGTTGTCCATGTGGGTCTACCAATTAAGAAAATTTTGACATAACGGTTGAGTGCCGAACCCCTAACCATGATGGTATCACGTCAATGACTAACCATTGCACCAACATTAATTCTTGTTAAACATAGCACGTAGAGTTTTATTTGAAGGCTATGTATGATATCAAACCCAATATAGGGGGGGTGTGTGGGTTTGACCCTAGGACCTTCGAACCAAAACCAACATGTCTCCCTTCCAATACATGATAACAAGAAAGGTGTGTGGTCAAAGATGGTATATTATATGGTTTATGACATGGTTCGTTGGACTAAATGACAAAGTATGTTGGTTTAATATATTTGGTAGAGGTTATTTGAAATAGTTATATGTAATATAATGACACTCCAGGGTTATGTATGGTTGTTATAACCATAGGCATTAAAACTATGCACCATTTTTAATATGCTATTTGGGGTAATTCCAACGGACTTATGGAAATTCCCGCTTGATGTTAAGGTTATATAAACACATGCTCATTCGACTGAGGGGGAATCGTGAGAGGAGACAAAGGCAACACATGCATACTAGGGCATGAATTTCAAGACAATATTTGAAATTAATGTAGGTAATATTTAGTTTTCATGGCACAATTTTCGAGGTAGTGGAGCCTAGAGGTCGAGGCGAGAGGTGATGGTGACAGAAATTGATGATTTTTATATGATTTCTTTATTATTTTATGAGGCGATACCAATGATGCAGACAAAATCTAGATCTTATCAATGAATCTAAGGGCTCATGGTTTAAAGTCTATATGTGCCATTAATGCTTGACATGAATTTCGAGACAAAGATGCAATTTACATAACTTAATCGTGTTTAAAGGCAAAAGTTGCAAAATGATGAGATGGACCTGTTGATATTGTGTTTACTATGTTTTGAGCAAGGAATATGAGGGCTCATGGAATAAGCCCACAGGTTTCATTAATGCTTGGCACAAAGTTCCATACAAAGAAGCACTTTTCAGAAATTGGTCATGTTTACAATCAAAAGTTGCAAAATGACGAGACGAACCTGCTAGTGTTGTGTTTGCTAAGTTTTGAGCATCAAATTGAGTGTTTTGGCACATAAATCAATGCAAATCTCATTTATTATTTCTTTTCCCCTTTCAAGATTTATATCAGGGAGAACATGCATTTTCAAATATGCTTGGTTCTCAGCAGCAGATTCAAAGAGGACCTTTTCCACTTGTTGTGAGAGTTTATCCCCTTTAACATAAAGAAAGGGAGAACAATTTATGTCACTTGTTTGTGAGAATACCTCAAGCATCTGGAAGAGGTACTTTCCTTACTAGAATCAAATCAATTTTATGCCAAGCTATCAAAGTGCACCTTCAGTAAAAAGGAAGTTGAATAACTAAGACACATCATATCCAAGGAGGAAGTTAGAGTATACCCTAGTAAGATTAAGGTAATCAGGGAATGGCCAAGGCCAAAAAAAGTTTGAAATTACAGGGGTTTCTTGGATTAACAGGATATTACCGAAGGATCATAAAAAATCGCGCAAATGTAAGTACCCCGCTAACAAATCTATTAAAGAAAAACTCCTTTAAGTGGGAAAACAAGGAAAATGAATGATTTGAAGCATTAAAAGATATTACATCCATATTAACATCATATAACATCATCCATCCTAATATCATATTACATTTTTCAAAAAAATAACTTATTTACCATGGAATTTGATAGGTGCAAGTTACCTAACTTGTCCTACGACTTCTTTGCACGATCTTATATGGAGACACTCATCAAAACCATCTCAAAGAAGAAGAGTTGAAGCATACCTCTTACCTTTATTTCTAGCTTTTCCCAATCTTATTTGATGTATTAGTAGTTTTTGTACCTAGATCCACTAAAACCAATATTTCTCTATTTAGAAGAAGATATTCCATCTTTAGTTTCATGGCTCAAATCTCTAGCCATTAAATTTCTCAATATTGATATTGGAACAACTCATCATTTGCTTCCATATAAGAGTCACTACCACAAATTTTAGATACAATTTCTTTATCAAGAACAAACTGAAGTTTAGTAATAAGTGCATCCCTTAAAGCTAATAATGTCATTTCAATACCAAATGTGAGTTTTAAACCTATGTAAGTGATCAATGCATATGGATTCTTAATACAATATAAATAACAACAATGACACACATAGTACACATATATTTTGTCAAAAACCTTTAATGAAAAAAAATATATATTAATGTCACACCTCTAATTTATTCACCGTATTAATTTAAAGGTTTATAATACAATATTTAGGTATTCTACAACATTTAAAATCCTAATCCATTCACTCAAATAATATTATAACCCTAATTCCTTTATTGAAATTAAATTGCAATGGAACAAAAAAAAACCATTAACATAAAAGACCAAAAACAAACTTTACAAAAACAATAATAATAATAATAAAAATAAATGAGTTGTTGCCTTGAATAGTAATAACTTGGGGCTATTAACTCCTTCCATAAGTCACATTCCACATGCCAAAATATAACACATTTCCAACCAGATTCACTCACAATATCCATTAATGTATGCAATTATAAATTTCATCATTTTACTTTTATATCTATAAATCCAATCTATTAATAATATAATATACTTTATATAAAATTAAATTATTATAAAACTTACTTTTTTAGAAAAGGCAGATATTGACAATATATTTTTCACCCAATTAAAGTTCGAAACCACCAAAAACATATAAAAGCAAAATATTCATTTTAACAAATTTCCATCAACTTGATGATGCTCCATGAGAAAATAAAATAATATAAGTTCTTCCTTTTATTATTATGTCAATGGACGTGTTTATTTTGGAATAGGACTTCCATTAGATATTCTAGAATACTCATAGTAGTATACACAAATCAATGGTTGATATTTATCTCCAAAGTTATGTCTTTTTTACCATTTTAATTAAATTGATTAATTAAAAAAATATGATATGAAGTGAATTATGGTTTTTTAAGCATGTAGTGTTGATAAGCCATGGTATTGGTATGCGATATTGTAACAAAATTTATTTACAGATTAAAAATCTTCACAATAAAGTGGAAAAAAATATCCATGATTAAGAATCTCGAAATATTCAAATTCAACGTATATGATAAAATAACTATTAGACACATAAGATAATTGTATTGTAACATTAAATTTGTTATATTATAATATATATTAATATATGATGATATATATTAACTCCAAATATATATGGGAGGGAAGAACAAAGACAGAGTGATACAGGTGGAGAGATAGAGGGACTGAGGGGAAGGGAGAGAGAGGGAGAGGGAGAAAGGATATGAGAGGACTTGAAATACTGAAGGAGAGAGGGAGGGACAGAGAAATGGATTTGGAAGGAAGGAGAGTCAGGGAAGAAGAATCACATAGAGAGAGAAAAGTGGAAAGAGAGACAGAGAGGGAGTGACAAGGGAGAGATAGAGAGTGAGTATATATGTTTGAGGTGAGATAGAGAGATATAGAAGGAGAGATAGTGACAAAGTTGGAGGGAGGAGAGAGAGAGAGACAAAGACATAGAGATAAGGGGGAGATACAGACAGAGGCAGGAGAGAAAGGGAGAGAGAGGAAGGAAGAGAGCTTGGATGTGGGCAAGAGAATGAGAGGAAGGGAGAGAAAGAGGGAGGTAAGACGAAAGACATAGAGAGAGAAAGGTGGAGTGAGAGAGAGGGAGAGAGGAGACCAAGAGGGAAGAGAGATAGAAGGGGGGAGATAGGGAGAGGAAGAGGGAGGGAGAGA
Organism: Pinus tabuliformis; assembly: GCA_031772625.1. Lineage (NCBI taxonomy): Eukaryota > Viridiplantae > Streptophyta > Pinopsida > Pinales > Pinaceae > Pinus > Pinus tabuliformis. Next base: position 808,800,497 of record CM062810.1, read on the forward strand.
TAGATAAATATGGAGAAAGAGTGTGTATGTTTTGGGCGTGATATAGACAAACAAAAGAGAGATAGAGAGAGCTAGATATATAGATGGAAGGTGAAGAGAGGGAAGAAGAGAGAGAGGGAGAGATAGATATGTATGGAAGGAGGAAGCATGTGTGTTTGCGGGGGGGTTGATATAGAGAGGAAAAGAAGGAGACATGGAGGGATATATATATATATATATATATATATATATATATATATATATATATATATATATATATATATATATATATATATATATATATATATATATATGGAGGGGGGAGAGATGGAAGAATATTTCTTGCACTGAATGCATTGAATTTGTGGTAGATGGTGATTTCTAATCCTATTTGATTGGTTGCAATAGATGCATTAATTTTGAGTGTAGATGTTGATTTCTAATGATATTTGATTGTTTTCACTAGATGCATTGATTTTAATGTAGATGTTTATTTATAATCCTATTTGATTTCTTACACTAGATGCATTGATTACAATGTAGACGTGTTCTAAATCTATTTCATTGCTTGCACTAAATACATTGATTTCAATGTAGATGTTGATTTCTAATTCTATTTGATTTCTTGCACTATATGCATTGATTTCAATGTAGATGGTGATTTCAAATTCTATTTGATTGCTTGCACAAGATGCATTGATTTCGTTGTAGATTGTGATTTCTAATCCTATTTGATTGTTTGCACTATATGCATTGATTCCAGTGTAGATGGTGATTTCTAATCCTATTTGATTGCTTGCGTTAGATGCATTGATTTTAGTGTAGATGTTGATTTCTAATCGTATTTGATTACTTGCACTAAATGCATTGATTTTAGTGTAGATGTTGATTTCTAGTCTTATTTGATTGCTTGCACTAGATGCATTAATTTTAGTGTAGATGTTGACTTCTAATCTTATTTGATTTCTTGCATCGGATTCACTGATTTTAGTGTGGATGTTTTCTAATCTTATTTAAATGTGTGCATTAGATGCATTTATTTGAGTGTAGATGATGATTCCTGATTTGATGTAACTCAATGTATGATGGTACATTAAATTAAAGTGATTGGATTAACAATGTGCATTGATTTTCCCGGATGTGGGTGACCAACAAAGATAGTAGGGTGGTGGCCGAAATGGACGGAAAGTGCCCATTCCACATGGCCCTCCGTAATCCGGCACATCAGTCTAAAAATTGCATTAACACAAGCCATAAACGGCATTTAAGTTGGCGTCGTCTTCAACCACCCTGCAACTACCCACATCGGCTTCATTCATAGATGACCTCTGGAGATAACCATACCACCGCACCTGTCTCTTATCCCCTACCTCTGCAATGTCTATGCCCTTAGGCAGCTGCAGTACCTAGCTCTCCCACTATTATGGGGAGGCACTGTAGCATCCTATGTTGCATTGATTTAGGCTCGGGAACTCACTTCACTCTAATCCTGGCTTGCCATTTCGTTTTCCACTCGGCCCCTACAGCTAATCCTCCTCTGAGCCACTCGTTAATCCTACTGAGCCTTCTCATCACTTTGAGCCTAATCCCGGTAGAAATTCTCATACACCTGGTCTGAACATGCTGAGAACGCAACATCAAATGTGTAGTCGGAGGGGTGGAAGTAGAGGAAGATTGAATCGACCCCCTCATTCTCTGACCTCTGAAACCACATCCTCTTCGGCTTAGCAGACTATAAGTTGCTACCCAAACACTGGTAGTGACAGAGGCTGCTCATGACCTCACCGCCTCCATCCAACGCCCCCTGCTTCACCTCCCAGTGGCATTCCTTCCAATCCACAGCCACCTCTCAATTCCGCCCAATTCATATTTCATTCCTCCATGAACAGGCCCATCATTACTACCACCATCTCCATAACCTTTCACGAGAAGGAATAAGCAATTGAGGGTGGACACCATTCCAGAACAACGCCAACCAAAGTTGTGGGGAACTCCCATTCCATCACCTCTAATGAGGAGGAGCAGGCCACTGAAGGTGGTGGCCACACCAGAGCAGAACCAGCCATGGACCAGAAGAGCACTCACAATTCAGGGACACAGCAAAATGGGAAGGAGACAGACCAGGGCCAGCATGACGATGAAGACATGGATCCTTACCATTGTTTTATCGAGGAGGAACAACCCGCGTAGCAGGCAGACAACATGGAGGCTTCAAAGCAGACAGGTGTCGACATGGAGGCTTACAGATGCTTCATTGTTGAGGAACACCCATCATCTCTGGCACGTACCTGATCGGCCACACAACCTGCCACATGTTTGTTATTCTCAGGTTTTGGGAATTTTGCTTTCTGGTTTCTTTTACGGGGCTTTCGGAAAAACTATTGGTATTTGGTTACTTGCTTGTTTTTTGTTTCTCCTTGAAAAATTGATAAAAACTATGCATAATTGCTGGTTTCCCTTGCGTGGGCAGCAAGATAATATTGGCAATCTTATTTTGATTTGGACTAGTTTCCCATTATGGGTAGTCCAGACTCTGTTTTTGTTGTTTTTGCCCAACACTCAAGCATGGATAAGCACAGGCTAAAGCCTTAGTGTACTATATTTTTTAGTAATAGAATTAGCTTAACTTAGAAAAAAAAAAACAATGTGCATTGATTTTAGTGTAAGCACAAAAAAATGATTGACAATTTGCATTGGTTTTTGTGTTATAGTATTTCAACCTATTAATATTGGAGAGCAAGAGAGATAAGGTATGATGTTTATTACAATAGTTTGAGTTAAAGAACTGAATGGCTTACAATCTCAACTATCATTTTCATATAATCGATATGAAAAGATGGAAAAAGTAGCAAATAATGTAAAGATTTTGTAAATCTGACCACTCATTTAAAAAACATCAACATTACATTATTTCTTAACTTTTGCAAAACAAACTATAGATAAAAAAAAAAAATCATCAAAATATTTTTAAGGAAAAAAATTATTTCAAACATTAGCAATGAAACAAATGATTTTAAGATTAATCTTGATGCATTAAATTATTAAAACTACTCTTCAAAATATATTTAGTAATACCTAGAGGGACACTATTAAGAATTATTAATTGTCAAAAGTTGTGATACCTAAAATTAAATGAAACATATGTGCAATATCAATCCTCTTGCAAACTATTGACAAGATTGTCTCCCTTCTTCATCACCAACTAATTACTAACAAACAATTACATACACATATAGAAATATAACACAACAATTATAACATTCACAAACATTACCATCCAAATCCAAACACATAAACACACAAACCACTCAAAGCATCCAAGTGCAGACGTACAAACCATTCAAGGCAAGAAACACAAATAAAATTAAAGAAGAGAATGATATCAAACAAAGAAAACATAACATAAATTTCAAAGTATGAAGTTTATCTCAAACATATACATAAGAATGATAATCTAAAAATGTGTCATTGTTGCCCTCAACTGGAACCAACCTAGATCCATCTACCTCTGGATCTATCATGCACCTAGAGGGATCAAATCCCTCAACTTTCAAACCTTTCGTCAAATTACACACTCCAAAAAGAAGGTTTGCACCGCGAGGGATTTGATCCCTCTCAGTGCAAGATAGATCCAGAGTTAAATGGATCTAGACTGGTTTATATCACTTTGCTAGTTATTAGAACTATTTTAATTTTCTTTATATTCTTTTTATAAAACCTATCTAACCAATAAATTATATAGATTTGCATTTAAAAAAACTCTTACTATGACCCTTTCTGATTGTAATTGCTTGAATGCCTCAGCGATAATTACATTCTCCACTATTTAAATTTGCTTTGTATTTTTAAATCCTTTTATAAAACCGAAACAATAAATTATATAGAATAGTGTAAAAAAAAACCATTCCATTTTCTCTTCCTAATCTTGTTTGGTTTGGTGATAAGTATGTCAATAAATATGTACATTTTGGAATAGGGTTTTCAAAATTTTATTTTAATTATCAATAATCATTAGGTGGATGCTAAGGATTTAACCTCCATGAAACATTCTAAAATATGCTTAGGAGTAGTCACAAATAAAAAACTTGAGATTTATTTCAAAAATAATTATATTCTTTTGACCTTTTAATTAATGAATATAATTAAAATCCAACCTAGATCGCTTTTAATTTTGGACCTACCAAACATGGATAAAGATCAAATCTATTTTCCCTCTTAAAGAGGTTTCCACTTCAAGAGATTTGATCTCTCTTGAAGCTTGATAGAACTAGAGATAAAATAAATCTAAACAAATTTAATTATTAATTACTATTAATTATAATTATAAATTATAAATATAATAATAATTATTATTTTTTCAATTATTACTTTTATTTTTGTGTAATTTTATTGACTCAAAATGTTTTATTAATAATTATGAGTATTATTTATTTATTTTGTTTTGTTTTTTATTTATTTTGTTTTTTATGTTTTTTGATTAAGTCAAAGTATTTAACTGGACATTACAATATCTCTACCCTATAGAGCTGGAAAACACCCCTTATCCCAAAAAAATATATATCATATTATTTTATTTTCAATTATTTTTATTTTATGTTATTTGATTAAGTCAAGGACATTACATCACCTCTACCATATAGAGCTGGAAAATACCCCTCATACCCCAAAAAAAAAAATATCATATGAACAATTGTTGTATGAAATGAGTTATGGTTTTTTAAGCATATAGTATTGATAAACTATGATATTAATTGATAGTATTGTAACAAAGCCTATTTATAAATTAGAAATTATCTATGATAAAGTGGAAATAAATTCCCATAACTAAAAAACTTGCTTTTTATACATAAAAAATTAAAAAAATTAAATTATAATTTAATCAATTTCTATAATATATATTTTTTTTACACTATAAAAAGGTAGTAGTCTAACAAACATGCAACTTTACCTTGAAAATCATTGAAATTTTGGCAAGATTTTATTAAAATCCGTCCGGGATTTCTGTAAATCTAAATTACATCTGTCAAGCTTCAAGATTTTGGGTGCCCATAAATTTTTGATGATGTTGAATCTATTTCCACCATAAAAAACATGATTCAAACACTGCTCCTGCTAGATTTTTTAAATATTTTTGACCAAATTTTAATTACTTTTAATGATGCAAACAATTCATACACCTATAAAAAAAATATTACCAAACATTTAATTTATATCACTGCAATAATCTCTTCCCTTAATTACACCTAAAGTGTTTCCTTTCGAAAACATTCAGCACCGTTTTCAACACCGACAAACAACTGTCACTCTTCTCCACCGTTGGTTCGAAGCACACCTGTTACCAATTCCAGCATTTATGCAAGTGTTATAGCTCCAAATCTCACTCTCATGGTTTGTGATGCTGTATTCATGGCCTAGGGCAACCCCTCCTTCCAGACCTGGTCCTAAAATTTTAAAAACAGTGTTTTATACCTTATACGTGACATTGCCCTGAGTTAAACGCGTGTATACGCGGGTATGTATATAGCCAACCCGCGTGTATGTATTAAAACACTTAAAAATATATAACACTCCTTATTTTCGGGCGGAGATCGTGGGTTTTACCTGCTGATCACCTGTTAGTGCCCGTGGCCCAACTGTTCCCAACCAACTCCTAACTAAAAAACTACTTTGGAGATGGTATAAAAAGACCTCAAAGGGAAGGCCTAAGGGAGGAGAGAAAAGAGAGAAAGGTTATGCTAAGATTTTTCCCTTGACCAGGTCTGAAGTCCCTTGTGCCTTCTGCACTTCCCCCATTTTGTACAGGAAACCTTTGTTTCCTTGTGTGTTGATGTTCATCCACCATTTATGACATCATGGAGAGAGTCATGGAAGGAGTTTGTTAGAGGCTTGAGGCTGGAACGGATCCGGAAGGAAGCTTTGCTTGGAGCCTGCTGAAGGTGACTCAGGTGAAAATATTCATTTTTATGTACTTTATTTGTCTATAATAAAAGAAACACATGTCTTGGTTCCTGAAATGAATCTTCTTTATGTTAATGATATTCATGTTTAGAATTCATATACAAAAGGTTGTTTGGATTTCATAACTAACTACCTTTCTTTGTAACATGAAGATGGTTTCTTTATAAGTTTTTGTCCATATACTACTGTGTTCTTTGAATTGGTTGTTTTGCAGGACAAAAGAGAAGAAGGGAACTCCAAGAAGGGTTTGGACCCTAAAGGCCTTCTCAAACGTAGGACCAAAGGTACGTACCCTTATCATAGAATTTGCTTATAATAGCATAATGGCTGTATGAATGCATGTTTCTTTGAATAGATAACTTTCAGTCTGCTAGGGTTTCAACCCAAAAAGCCCTAGGGGAGTAATTCCCTCTATCAGCAAGGCCTTCGCTGCTACTGTACGAATGGGGAGGAGTCAAAAGCGTCCCCGTCGATGGTGGCTGCAGGAAGAACAATAAAACGAGGCCGCTTAATCCTGATTAGTGGATAATGCAGTCGTCGAAACCGCTTATGGCGCTGCTATCATGAGAAAGAACAGAGGATTGTTGTCACAACCAGGACCTTGCATTGCAAGATGCATATAATAGCAGATGAAATGAAAAAAAAAAGAAATTATTTTAAAGTTCATGAAGTTAAATATGGTTTATAAAACAGATTGCTTTTTCATCTGCTTAAACGGATCTGCTTAAATGGATCTGGCTGACCTCATTCTGTTCTGCCAGTAATAATCCTAATCCAATCTTTACATCAACTACTACTAATTTTTTATTTTTTTACCAAATTCTAATCACTTAGGACTTTCCAAACAATTCATACACCTATAAAAAAAATTATTACCAAACATTTAATTTATATCAGTACAATAATCTCTTAATTGAATCATAACCTTTTTCTAACACAAACTCCTCCTGCTCTTCTTACATACCCATCCCTTAACCGACTTTCACATCCCATCCCCATATGATATAAAAAATGGCAGCAACTTCTAGGTCGTTGTCTAGTGCTTGGATTGATGATGATGTGGATGTGTTAGTCATCAAGCATTTTGCTTGGGATTAGCACAGCGTTCACAACAAAAATTGATTGCTATCTACGTGTCATCGAGTAAGCCAAAAGTATCGTAACTTAACCATGATTCAAATGCGTGCCATGTTAATGAAGTTTCTTGCGTTGGTTCTTAGGCGGTTGTACGCAAACCCAACTCGTTTTTACATCTATAACTACTTCGAAAGGCAGAGATTCTTATCATTATCCAGGATCTTGATCTTGAGCTTCTTGATTGCTTTTTTGGCTCACTTCATACGCTCACTCTCTATGCTTCTCTGTCTTGGGTCTCTCTTCACTTTTCTGAAAAAAGTTGTCATTATTTCAGTCATAATGGGGGGGGCATTGCAAACTGCGTGGACATCTTGTTGGCCATACTTCTGCCTCCTCTGGGAGTTTTTTTCAAATACGACTGCCATGTGAGCATCTTCTCATTGATCTAACACACATTCCTTTGTTTTCCTTTTTCTTTTGTTTGTCCAGTAGTGCTAATTCTGTGAAGCTGGGTCTGTGTAAATGTGTTGATCTCATTAATTTAAGATACTGGTCGCTGATAATTTTGAGGGTTTTACTGTTTTGTGTGACAGGCTGAGTTCTAGATATGTCTGCTGCTCACGATATTGGGGTTCATACCGGGAATTATATACGCCATCACTAAGGAAAATCCATGATTTTTTGGGGGATGTTGATGTAACTGGGGCTGCTGTCTGTGCGACCAACCAGATTTGATTCAACAACAATCAGATTATACTAGGAATTTCGTGGCACACCCCAAGAGGGTGGTCGGACAACAGAAGCAGGATTAGGTCGCTCTATATGGAGAGGACCGGAGGTCGACGGGATAGAGGAGGAACGGGTACTTTCTTTCTCTTTCCCTGCCATTGGGGTTTGATAATCTTTAGATATGGTAGCCACATTTATGACTTTGTTCATCATAAACACTTGGGAACCTGAGGGAGCAGACGACTATGGCTGGTCTACCATTTGGGTCTACTGGGATGGAAAGGGTTCTTTTAAGACAGTCGGGGTCCCTTTTAGCAAGTGACTAACTTCAGATCGTTGGGGACAATCCTTAGTGTAATGATCCTCCTCACAGATGAGGCATGGATACTTCGACTTTCTTTGAGAGGCATCGCCAGCAGAGGACTTCGAAGGGCCCTGTTTCGAGGAATCAGCTTTGGCCTTGCCTTTTCCCTTCTTTTTACCCTTAGAGGACTTGTCCGCTGTAGTAGACTGAACAGTGTGAACCTCAGAGGTTTTACCAGGACCAGGTGAATTTTGAGAGGGATCATTGGAACCAGTGTTCGAGACTGATTTCTTCTTGGAAGAAGATTTCGTGGGGGTCTGAGACATGGAACCAATCACTCCATCAACAGGTGGTGTATCCAGAGACTTTGATGTTGTCAGATCGGATGATGGTATTGGAGCATCAGGGGAAATATCATACAATGTGCCAGATTATGAGTACATGAGGTCTAAATACTGAGCACAAGTAATGGCTTGCTCCTTAGTAACACATCCACCCATAGCTATGTGCTTAGCAATTTTACTGACGAATGATTTTGTGAACCATTATTTCAACAACTGATCACCAATTTCAAACTTGATCAAGCGATGGCGACGTCTCCATTCGTGGATGTGATCGGAGATATGGGTTGCGGTGTTTTGCTTAAATGACGTAAGCAAATAGGTGCCAATTTCATAGCAAACTGGCAATTGGAAATGAGTGAGGAAAGTCATAGCTAGAGTGTTGAAGTCACTATAGGTACCTTGAGGCAATTCAATGTACCATTTCACTGCAGCCCCTGTGAGAGTTCTTTGAAAAAATCGTAAGTGCATAGAACCATCAACGTATGAATTAGAGGAGAACCAGAGGTCATATGTCATCATGTGGGCTTGTGGATCCTCCTTCGCTTTTCCCTCACATTTTGGGCAATCGCTCGGAACTTTTGTCAGAACTAGAGGCCAGTAAGGTGAATGAAGGATAGGATCATTGGTGAGCCTTGAAACATCTGGCAGTTCCAACGTGGCCAAGAATGACAATTGTGTATTAAAAGGCATTTGGGGCCTCTGAGTAGGCCCAGACTGTGGAATCCATCCTTGTTGGTAAGGATTTTTCCCCCACGATGGAGGATTTTGTCCATATGGATTCTGATTTTCCCCCCATTGTAGGTTACCTTGCCCATAGGGAGGATTATGTCCTAGGTAGACTTGATATTGTCTTGCCATAGGCTATTGATAGGCATATGGGTTAAAAGGCTGTTGAGCTTGTTGAGCTTGGAAGTAAGGATTTTGAAATTGCTAACCTTAGACATAGTGATTTTGCACCTGCTACCCCTAGACATAAGGGTTTTGAACCTGTTTCCCCTGGACATAAGGATTTTGAACTTGCTGCCCCCGGACATAAGGATTGAACCTGTTGCCCCTAGAGTTGAACTTGACTTTACAAAGGTTGACCTTGGCCCTGAACGCGCTGACCCTACTGATATGCATATACGACCTGCTACTGCAAAGGTTGGCTTTGCAGCTGCATGAGATGGCCTTGTGGCTACTACAAAGATTGGCTTTGTTGCTGCACAAGCTGACCTTGTGGTTGTTGCAAAGATTTCCCTTGATGCTGCAAAGGCTAGCCTTGCGAGGACGAAGGTTACAAGGATTGCTAAACAAACTGTGTTTGCGACTGCAAAGGTTGTTGCGACTGTTGCAAGGGTTGCCCTTGTGGTTGTAGCAGCTATCCTTGCTACTACAATGCCTTCCCTTGCTGCAACAAAGGTTGCCCTTATTGCTGCAAAGGTAGTTGGACAGTTCCTCGATATTTCCCATATTGAATCTGTCCATACCCACCAGGCACAGTGGATTGGTCAGGCTGAACATAAGGTCCAACTTGAGGAATGTAAGGCGGGGAAACCGAGGCTTGTGAACCATATGGAACATAATCCAGTTCGAATGGAACCTGAGCCATGTATGACTACTGGTATTGGACGTTAGCTAACCCAGATGGATCAACAGGGTTAGGAATAGTGCCATAAAGAGGTTGATTCGTTCCAATCGTGTGAGTTTGTGATCCACTCAAATTGCTTTGGCCTGACATCATAGAGATATTTGGATCTTGCCCCTCAGGCAGTGGTACAGTCTGTCCACTCACTGGAGGGGTAGAATAACTTAGTGAGACATTACTTACCGAGATTGTCGGTTGAACCGGAAGAGTCGGTTGAAACGACGAAACAAGCAGAGACGGAATGGTAGGTTGAACCGGAACTGAAGTGATTGCAATTCGTACAATCGGTCGAGAGGTCGTGTTCTGGATGAATGGACCTGAGGTAGGCATGGTGCCAAAAGACCATATAGGATTCTAACACTGATGAAGCACTGGGAGTGCCCGAAATCAACTGAGCTAGAGAGGTATAACCATGCGGCAATAAAGTCTCACTAAACTCAGGATAAACGCTAGATGGGATGGCTCATGTGTAAGGGAAACCTTCCAGAGGGAACTCATATCGCTGCTCATCACCCACTTGAGGAGTTTGAGTGGCAGAAGCTTCTGACTGACTTGAAGAGGAGACTGGAATTTCTATTTCTGACTCCATAGGAAACAACCGACGACAAGCCAAAGATGAACAAGGAGACAAATCCAACAGAACACCCGGCTGATCGTACGGACTATAAGGATGTTATGGAGATACCACAAAGGGTCTATAATATGAGTCCTTTTGGACTATCAAAAGTTTGAGGACTCTCGGGTGTTTGGATAGGATTATCAGGGGACTTCAGGCTATATTTGTAAGGTGACTCAGTATCTGACAGAGGTGGACGAGAAGAAAAAGGTTGAATACTCAGAACAATTACAAGTTCAACAACTTTATCCTCAAGTGACTGTGGAAGTTTAGGGAAAGCTTCTCCAGCCTTCCAGATGAAGGAGAGGAAGAGGAACGAGGCAAACCTGATGGTTCAGCCACGATGACTTTGTCTCAAACAAAAGAGAAGAGATATTAGTTTCAAGGATTTAAAAACATATTAGGGATATACTCACGATGTGGTCCATAATAAGACTATCAGGAATGTGATGTGATCATGGGCAAAACAATTTTAAGATGATGAACCAGACTGATGTCTTTTCATGTTTTAAGAGTTGAGAAAAAGGAAAGGATGAATCTAGTCTCTTTCGGTTTGAACAAGATCGAAAGGGCAAGTGCTCAATGATATTTTAAATTTAAAGAGTCAAAAATACCAAAATGACTGCTCAGGATAATCTAGGAAAAAGGATTAGCAGGTAACCGTGAACTGCAGAATACCTCTCGGCGAACCGAGAAGTACGAGCAGGCAATCTCCCCGAATGTTGTGCTTGGTGTATCACGTTTACAAGGCGGCAGATTCGGCTTCCTACAGATAAAGGATTGCAAACTAGTGGGGTATCCCTTTATATATGTGACGGTACGAGGAGCACAAGCACGTACTAGCGCTGTCTAATTCCGAAGCAAATGACAACTACTAGGTTTAAAGACGCCGAAACACGTCTCTAGCCTAGACCTCTAAATGTGAGCATTTAGTTTCAAATGCGCCTTAGGTTAATTGAATATATTTTAGAAGTTTATTTTGAAATTAAGTCTCAGTTGTTAGGCCCTATTGATGTCACCTAAAAACTCTTATGTGCAGCTATATGAGACAAAACCCTTTCAATTCGATGAATGCTTACACTAATTAAGAGAAGAGAAAACAATTAATGCAACAAACAAGCAATCAAAAGTAAGATAACCCTTCACTACTTCGCTTTTCAAAACAAAATAATGAAAATTCTTTCCACTTCCTACTCTTCCTATCAAATGCACTTCAACTAGTTCTTTTAACAGTAAAGGAAGTTCATTTCATTTCGCATGCTCATGATGATGAAATTCTAGCTTTTAATGATGCCAACCAATGCAACATATCAATTAAACAAACTAGAATGATGTATTTTCTTCAATGGAATGCTAAAATGAATCTTTCACATGCACATTTCAATGAAAAATTTCAAACAACCAAACATCAATCAAATGCAAAGCATGATAAAAGGAAAATCCTTTCAAACCAAATGCAAACATTGAACCAAAACAAACTGAGCAATGTGATCTATGCTTGGAAAAGAGATGTTCAACAAGAGAAGAGTAAACAAAACTTTTTACTTGTTCAATTGAAACCAAAGGAAAATAGATGCAAGGACTAACAAAATGCACAAACCAACAAACCAACAACTCGACTTGATGAGCATACAAACAAATGAATGTATGATGACCTAGATGGCCTAGGGACACAAACCATCCAAAAACTCAAAAAATCAAGTAAGACAATCTCAAATCAATCAAGCAAACAAAACAAGCTAACAAAGCATTCTAGTAAGGGAGAATATAGGCAAACAATCCAAGAAACAAAATTTATGAGGACAAGACACACTGGCAATGATTTAGGAGAAACCTTGATTTTAACCTATAGGCATCGGCGCGACTGTATAACTAGAAACAAGCGCTAGAAGGGGCTGTGGTGCGACTGTTCAAAGGGAACTCGTGTTGGTCGGCACGACTGTTAGAAAATAAATAACGCCGATCGAGGGATTCAAAGAAAAAATAATTTTTTTCGCAAACCAGAACTAGACCTGTCACTCTAAATTCAAGAATCAAAGCAGGAGATGACTTGAAGTACATATTACGAAAGAGAAAGCGCGAAACAAGAAAAGTTGTCACTAATCATGAAATGGAAAACAGTCGAAAGAGAGGGATGGATCCCCAGCAGAGTCGCCAATTTGTGGAGTAGGAGTATCCTCTCTATGGACAGAGACGATCCCTCTAGCCCAAGAGAGTGGGTCTAGCCGCAAACAAGAAAATCTAATGTAAATTTCCTTAGATTAGAATCGAATAAGAGGAGCTACCTCTTATAACGCTACTCCACTTGATGGTGATCTTGCTTCCTTGCTCAAGCTTCCTTTTGTTCCTTTCATTCAAATACCTGAAACAAACATGCAAGAAACAAAAAAAAATGTGATAGCATAAAATTGAATTCAGTCTACTTAAAAGGTCAAGGATTTCTAAATCATCAAATTTAATATTACACACGATATAGAAAATAAACCATTAGTTGTATTAAAATAAACTTCAAAGAGAAATACAACCAGAGCCTTGATGTTGCAGGTTCCCTTTGACGTGTTCGGGTTCTAGCACCACTATAAGCATCTCATGATTCACCCTAAAAACAATAGAAGCTCAAGGCTTCTTCCTCTTTACTCCAAACCAAACACTACAAGCTTATTCTCCCTTCACACACAAACTAGAAGGCTAAAGTTCTCAATATGGCTATCACGATTTTCATATTATTTCAGCCCTTTCATTAGCTAGCTAAGGTTGGAAAATGAGGAGTTTATATAGCTTTGATAAAGGGGAAATGGATCTTCTTATGATGGGATAGGTCTTATCCCATTTGGTTTGTTCCATTTTAATAGGGGAAAAGATCCCAAACAGTCTCTCTCGACTCTATCTTTCCCAACCATTTACCATAATTCCATTCACGAAGCTTCTAGGCCTGGAAGCTTCGACTCCATTCTAAAAACTTGCCAAAAGAGGGCCAGCGTGGGTCATGAATGGCTTACCAATGCCGTTCAATGCTAGGACCAGTGTTAGACTCTGCAAATCGGCGCAGGGAAGAAACTGAGTGCTAGCGCCAGTCTTGAAAACTAAGTTTGAAGGAATATTCTTGGGATGTAAGAGGGAAATGTTCTGTAGATGAAAAGGGATGTAGGGACATGTTCTTCATTGCAGGGAAACACATGAGGGTCAATGTAGAGGTCCTCCAAGATCGATGAACGGGGAGTACAGGGATAGTGACAAAATGTTGTGTAATAGGGACCATTGCCTCCTAAGGGGGGAGGACTAATTGAGGTGTATATTGGTGGAGACCTACCTATTCCACCTGGACCTCCATCTAGTTTCATCAATTTTCTTGATTATAACACAAATTTCTATTTTTAGCAGTTTTTCGGGTCCTCAACTTCTAGAGTTGTTTTGATCCCCTAAACGATGTTTTTTTAGGTTAGTGATAGGCTCGTGCCAAAAATATTGTATTACTTTGAGAGACCTTTCTAAAAATTTATCATACACAGCAACAATAGATCATGTGACCAAGTTACGACCCCGGGAAGTTGATTATCTAACTAACGCCTCAACAGGGGCGACAAACTCTTAGTGTTCCATCTCCTAGGGTTAGGGTTTTGGTTTTTTAGGGTCTCCCTTTGTTGTTTAATAATAAAAAAGGCCCTTGAGCCTCATTGTAACATAGTTCATAGGCATGTAGCCGCCACATCTCTTCTTAGAGATAATATATCATTGCCTGGGCTAGTTTATTTCCATTATGTATGTAAGCATCTTTCAATTCTTTGATATTAATGAAATGAGGATTTATTTCTACTATATCTCTATGTTTATGTTTATATCTGTATTATGTTTCATTCCTGCATAAGTCTAGATCAATTGGTGAAACACCTCCTCTATGGCCTCATCCTGTGAATATGCCTCTTTGTATGCATCATGGGTGAATGGCTCCATGCGCATCAAAGTTCGCAAATATGTGATCTTTGATATGGGTGGTCTTGAAATCATGTTCGCCAAGTTTTTTGTTCTTCCCTTCTTAAACTTGATCATTAAATGAAACTGTTGTAGAAACCCCATCCACTTGTAATGCTTGGTATGCTATACCTTACTCTAAGCCTGCACAGACTACAGTGGTTGGTGATCTGTGTGGATTACTATCTCATTTCCCATCACATAGTGCTTCCACTTCTTCATAACTTTCACCAAGGCTTAGAGATCATTTTTACAAGTAGGGTAGTTAAGAACTAATTCATGATATAATTCATAATGGTAGCATATAGACCTTCCTCCCCGCATCAAGCCCGCTCCCATAGCATACCCACTCACATATGTCTTCACTTCAATGGTTGTTGCAAGTTTGGTAATGCCAAGGCTAGTGCTTGATTGATATTCTTCTTTAGCTCCTCAAAGGCCCTCTGCTGACCCTTTCCCCAATAGAAACTCTTGCCACTTTTTATTATGATGTGGAGTGGCACTGCTGCCACTAAAAATGAGGCTATGAATTTCCTCAGGTACTATGTTTCCCCAATGAAACTCCTAATCTCATAAACATTAGTAGGCAACGACCATTTCATGACAACCTCCATCTTAGAAATATCTATCTTCATCTCTCGTCCACTATCACATACCCTAAATACGCCAAAGAACGATGTGCAAACTAACACTTCTAAAAATATGCTGGCAGCTATTGCTTTTTTAGTGTCTCCAGCAACTTCGTCAAATGTGAGGTGTTCTCCTCCCATGTAGCATTGTATATTAGTATAATAATCCAAATAGACAATAACTGAAATGAATATATAAAAGGGTGCAATATATCATTCATTAAAATTGTAAATTGCATTGGTGCATTGAATAGGTTGAAGAATGACTAACCACTGATACAAACCTTGCCTAGTTTTGACGAAAATCTTCTAGGTATATTCTTCTTTGACTCAAACCTAGTGATATCCAAACTTTAATTCCAACTTGGTGAAATATTTCATTTGTTTCAACTGATCCAATATATCATCTATCCTAGGTAGGGGGTACATGTTCTTGAGCATGATTTTGTTCAACACCCTGTAATCACTACACATCTTCCAAGTCCCATCCTTTTTTGGCACAATCATGATGGGTGACCCACATGGTGATGTACTCAGTCGAATGAAACATTGTTTTAGTGATCTAAGAGGCTCTAGGAAAACCTCAAAAATGAAAGTGCTCAAAATTTGAATTGCGTCAAACAAATCTCATATGAGAAAGACATCATAATCTAAAGTTCAAACCAAACAACAAAAGAAAGGGCACTACTAGTGCCACATGGCAACACCAAGAAGTGTCACATGGTAGACCAAACAACTGATGCGACAATCCTATAGGTCATGATGTGGAAGGCTCCAGGTCTATCCACATGGAATCACATCAACACAGTCAACAATGACATGGCTTGACATTGACCAATCCATGAGCGACACGTGGCTAGTCACTGGTTGTCACATGGCACCAAGTGGTTGGTCATGTAGGTTTGCATAGTCAACAATGATGTGGCTTAACATGAACAATCCACGAGTGACATGTTGGATAATTACAGGGAACTATGTGGCACCTTGTGGTTGTCCACGTAGGTCTACCAATTAAGAAAATTTTGTTGTAACGGTCGAGTGTCGAACCCCTACTAACCATGATCGTATCACATCAACGATTAACCGTTGCACCAACATTAATTCTTGTTAAACATAGCACGTAGAGTTTTATTTGAAGGCTATGTATGATATCAAACCCAATATTGGGGGGGGGGGGGGGGGGGGGGGTGTGGGTTTGACCTTGGGACCTCCAGACCAAAACCAACATGTCTCCCTTTCAATACAACATAACAAGAAAGGTGTGTGGTCAAAGATGGTATATTATATGGTTTGTGACATGGTTCGTTGGACTAAATGACAAAGTATGTTGGTTTAATATATTTGGTGGAGGTTATTTGAAATAGTTATATGTAATATAATGACACTCCAGGGTTATATATGGTTGTTATAACCATAGGTTTTAAAACTATGCACCATTTGGGGTAATTCCAACAGACTTAAGGAAATTCCTGCCTAATGTTAAGGTTATATAAACCCATGCTCATTTGACTGAGGGGGAATCATGAGAGGAGACAGAGGCAACACATCCATACTAGGGCATGGATTTCAAGACAATATTCGAAATTAATGTAGGGAATATTTAGTTTGCATGGCACAATTTTTGAGGCAATGGAGCCTAGAGGTCGAGGCTAGAGGTGATGGTGACAGAAATTGATGATGTTTATATGATTTCTTTATTATTTTATGAGACGATACCAACGATGCAGACACAATCTAGATCTAATCAACGAATCTAAGGGCTCATGGTTTAAAGTTTGCATGTGCCATTAATGCTTGACATGAATTTCGAGACAAAGATGCACTTTACATAACTTGATCGTGTTTAAAGGCAAAAGTTGCAAAATGATGAGATGGACCTGTTGATATTGTGTTTACTATGTTTTGAGCAGGGAATATGAGGGCTCATGGCATAAGCCCACATGTGTCATTAATGCTTGGCACAAAGTTCCATGCAAAGAATCACTTTTCAGAAATTGGTCATGTTTATAGTCAAAAGTTGCAAAATGACGAGACGAACCTACTGGTGTTGTGTTTGCTAAGTTTTGAGCATCCAATTGAGTGTTTTGGCACATAAATCAATGCAAATATCATTTATTGTTTCTTTTCCCCTTTCCAGATTTATATCAAGGAGAACATGCATTTTCAAATATGCTTGGTTCTCAGCAACGGATTCAAAGAGGACCTTTTCCACTTGTTGTGAGAGTTTAGCCCCTTTAACTTAAAGAAAGGGAGAAAAATTTATGTCACTTGTTTGTGAGAATTCATTCATTTTTTATTGTCTAAGGAGAACATATATTTAAAGGAGAGACATTACCACATGAGTGAGATTTTAATCCTTTTGTTTTGACAAAGAAGAGCCTTATGGAAGAGCAACTAATGAAGTGGCTATGCAGTTGAGCAGAGCCCAGAGACATAGCTCACAGATTGTGGGTGAACTTCCTTATCAAGTCCTGGTGCATTTTTCGATATTGTCATTTCTTAATGTGTTTCTTCTTCATGTGACTTGGAAGAGGTACTTGGATCTCTAGTGCTCCTTCCAAGTACCACAAGCATCTGGAAGAGGTACTTTCCTTACTAGAAGAAAATCAATTTTATGCCAAGCTATCAAAGTGCACCTCCAGTAAAAAGGAAGTTGAATACATAAGACACATCATATCCAAGGAGGGAGTTAGAGTATACCCCAGTAAGATTAAGGCAATCAGGGAAAATCCAAGGGCAAAAAAAGTTTGAAATTACAAGGGTTTCTTGGATTAACAGGATATTACCGAAGGTTCATAAAAAATCGTGCAAATGTAAGTACCTCGCTAACAAATCTATTAAAGAAAAACTCATTTAAGTGGGAAAGCAAGGCAAATGAATGCTTTGAAGCATTAAAAGAGATTACATCCATATTAACATCATATAACATCATCCATCCTAATATCATATTACATTTTTCAAAGAAATAACTTATTTACCATGGAATTTGATAGGTGTAAGTTTCCTAACTTTTCCCAAAACTTCTTTGCATGATCTTATATGGAGACACTCATCAAAACCATCTCAAAGAAGAAGAGTTGAAGCATACCTCTTACCTTTTGATCTGAAAATGGAATGTACTTGTTTAAGGGTGCAAGGTATCCATTTCCCATAATTTCAACTGTGAGTTATACACTCCAAGTGACCTCTGAAAATGTGAAAACTTCTTATTTCTTATACAGAGATAGACTGTAGGGGCATTCACCAGACATGTCACCTATAAAGAGAGGATGAGTTCCAGAGGCTACCCAGCCCTCTACAGGCTCTGCCTAAAGAAATAATGAAGTAAACACTTAGAAGTCTTTGACATACACATACTTGAAGTTTGATGTCTTGCGAAATAAGACAGATAACTTTCTGCAGCTGAATAGGTGATTATGTGTGTATGCAAGTTATGTATATTTGTTGTTTAACACTTTATATCAGTTTTGTTTAGCATATCATCTTTAGAAAATAAAGACATCAAAATGATAAAGTAGTTCACCCCTTCTGGGCTACATCTGCTGGACCAAGCCTCTTAAACTAGGCTTGTCCTCTTGTATTAAAAATGCTACAAAGGCTAATACAAGAATATGAGTGTCTCGAAAGATAGATCTGACTGTAAATACAGAATCAGAAGATAGGAATTAGCCAAACATGCTCTTTCCCAAACGGTAAACAGTGAAATTGTACCTTATACAGTACTTTCCCCAATTGGCCCTAGTGGCCCTTTAAACTTGCATGGAGAATTTTGAGGTGAAGATGACCTAAATTGGTTCTGAAACCTCTGCCATTAGACTCAGAAGGTCGAAAATAGCAGGCATAGGCTTTTGAATTACCAAAAATGGATGAACATAGCCCCTAAACAACTCAAGCACTGAAATGGCCCTCGTGGCCCTTAAAGATTCCCTAAAGCTAAACAGTGAGAAGAATGCCTCAATAGGGAAAACGAGCTATAGAAATGGATTTAGAATGCTGAAAAACTTTAGGAATGACCTTCGTTCCACATTCACTGGCTACACAATTCCCAATGCAACTCCCAAACTGATTTGGCCCTAGTGGCTCCTGGAACTTCCACGAAGAAAAATCACCTATAAACGACCTCAGATGGCTGTGAAACCTATGCCAATGGCTTCAGAAGGTCGAAGAGACCCAAAATAAAATAAAAAAATTGTCCAAAAAGGACTTTCCTAGCCAAAGTTATGGCTCATTAAAGTTTCTCTAGTTTGCCCTAGAAAAACTCCAGTTAAAACTGGCTCACTACCAAATAACCCCGCTAAATTTGGCAATTCCACCATTTTTGGAGCGCACCGCCAAAAACTCCGCCATAATGACCGTGACTGCCAGCTAACTGTTAGTGGCTTTCAATGCGCATGTGAATATTCCCGGTGGTTTTGGGTTTACCTCGGAGTTTGAGCCGAACTTTTGGTTGAACTATTTGTTTACCCCTGTTGCCTCTGCATGTGAACATAACAAACGCGATGGCAGTTGCATTTTATATGCTGGCGGTCAATGTTTGGCCCACGGTTATGGGCGTGTAGTCACATATACATGGGGCTGACCCTTAGGGGCTGGCCCCGTTCGCCCTCGCCCTTAAACAAATTCAAACTTTAACATAAGTTTGTTCCCCCCATACATCAAGTGCCAACCATATGCTTTAACGGTAAGGTGTGGGAGTGTTATTAGGCAGGTCGTGTGTTCAAACCTCTCCATTGCCAAATTTTTAACGCATATGCACCCATAATGTTGATGTCACCTTGGGCCACGTGGCAGTTTTTGATTTGCTGCCCAAAAGGAATATTCCCTAGAATATTCCAAGGAATATTCTATGAAATATTCTTTTTTTAATTTTTTTGAAAAAATTCAAAAATTAAGAGTCATTGGGCAATTTTGTTTTTGGCATAACGTCTGCATACGGAGACCATTTTTCGAACCGTTTGTGGCATCGGAATCAGGAAGACGAGATCTATCCGGTCATTTAGGTTCAAACCAGTTCCGAGCACTTTCATTTTTGACCATTTTATGACACTTGGTCCTGAGCTCCTAATCACACCTCCCAAATGAGAGGGCTTTTGGTCCCCAAAAGCTTACTGAATCTCTGAACTGAACTGTACAACACTTGAGGAACATAAATATCCTCTTCCGTTCAGCCAAAAGAGAATATTGATGCCCAAAATGTCCTGCCTTGCCAACTGTCATCATGGCGACTTTTTGCTGCATAAGCCAAGTACTTGTCAAATCCCGACCAAGCTTGTTTGCCAGACAAACTGAAAATTTGCAGAAACCAGCAATGATACTGGCTGATATATGAGCTGAAATCTTTCTTTGAACATGTGGGCTTGCCAACTGTCACAATGCCCATCCATGGCACCTCCGCTCCAGAAGAAGATCTGCCTCCCAAATGAGAAGACTTTTACTGGTTGTAGCATGTTGAATTTACTACAAATGCTCATCCAAAACTCTTGGGATACTTGCTGCAAAAACTTCGTAAAAGAAGTAGAGACCCATGCTGAAATTTGAGCCCTCTTTTCATGCATGCTTTTCCAGCTCATGGGATTGTGCACTGCTTTGCACCAATTTCC
Organism: Pinus tabuliformis; assembly: GCA_031772625.1. NCBI lineage: Eukaryota > Viridiplantae > Streptophyta > Pinopsida > Pinales > Pinaceae > Pinus > Pinus tabuliformis. The sequence goes on from CM062810.1 coordinate 808,821,329, forward strand.
TTCCCTGCACCAAATGACATGAAAGGTACCTTGTGCAACAAGAGAATCATCAGCAACAAGTTGTCTTGAAATATGCTGAACAATGGACTCAACCGTCAACATAGCAAATGTGTACACAACCGACACAAGTCGACAAAACATGTACACCATAATCGACACAAGTCGACAACATAAGTGGCACAATCGACACAAGTCGACAAAACATGTGCACCACAATCGACACAAGTCGATGAAACATGTGACACAATCGACAATGTAAAAGTGTGCTCACAAGCGACACTAGTCGACTGTCAACAAGATACATTTACAAACACATGTATGTATAAAAAACAATGAACGATATACAGTTCGATAAACACACCTACAACATCTATGTACAGGTGCAACTTCAACTCTCATTTCCAAGACCAACAGGTACATCAACCCAATAAAAACACATGTGGGTGACAAGAGCTGAAATAGAGTGAGTCTCATACTCAGCTTTTCCATCCTGCAACTTGCATTCCCTTAACAAAGAAATGCATTCAATCAAAAGACATGCAACTTTAATTGGATAAGAATTCTAACCATTTCTTACCAATCCATTTCAAAGGCACTTCCTTTAACTGCACATCGATATCAACATGTGTATCATACTAACATATATCAATGATGGAAACTTCCTTCCCATTCTTTCCATACTCTTTCTCCAATTTCTTCAACTTTCGTGGAAACATTGTTGGATTCAGAGTCCAACACCTTTCAGCAGTATGTCCATGCTTATGGCAATAAGTGCAACACATGTTCATCTTCTTGACAGCATAATTTGCATTGTTCAATGGAACTTTGGCTTCTTGCCTCCTTTCCTTCAAAAGTTTCCTGTATGTTGCCATTCTTTTCCAACATCTAGAAACACTATGGTTAACCAAACCACAAAAAGAACATGCAATTCTTTTCCAATGCTTATGTGGAAATTTTCCATGCTTTACATGATCAAAGGAAGTGTGATGGAAATCAGATTTATACCTTTGTCTTTCACCTTCATTACCTTTATAAGGTGGTGAATCGAAAGAAGAAGAAGCTCCCTTTGGAACACTATCAGTCCCTTCAATGGTTTTAGAGCTTTCACAATTCTCCTTTTCAAGTGCATTCTTATGCACACCTTCTTCCTGCAAAGCATGTTTCAAACTATTGCATTCATCAAGGATACAACCTTTACAACCTTGAGATGGAGAACCTGCAATGAAACTCCTTCTAGGAACTGTTTCAATTGCCTTCATGGCTGCTTTGGAACTTTCTCCATAAGATTGTTCATGGCCAAGACCCAAATTCTTAGGCCTTACCTCAACTATTATTGGCTCAACTATACCCTGTGCATGTTTTCCCAATCCTTTTCCTTCATATCCCATTTTAGACATCAACTTGGACCCTATGCCTCTGGTATGTTTCTCAAAATAACCAACATAAACATTCTTATAAGAATTTGAAGACAAACTAGAATTGTTTACCTCTTCTTCAAGCTGATACTTGGCTAAGGCTTCTTTGGCAACAAGGAGTTGTGTCTCCAACTCATGCATCCTTTCCAGATTCATGTTTGCAATATGAAGTTGGCCTTCCATTTCTTGCAATTAGTCAGAAAGCAACTGCTTCTCTTCCCTCATGGAATTCAACTGCTCTTGAAGTCTAGAGCTCTTTCTTTCATCCTCATACATTTCTCTCACCATATTCATCATGATGAAAAATTCTTGCTTCAAGCCTTCATCAAAAAATCTTGTGAAGGAGGACGATTTGAGAACTCACTTATGAAGTTACCATTATAAAAATGAACAAAAGTGCTTCAGCAAACTCAAACAACAAGTAGTTTGCAGAATAATAAAGCAGTCAATCTTCAACACTGCTTAAGACACCTTTCAAGCTACACAATCAAGCTAGTGATGTCAGTCAAGCAAACCTAGTGCTCTGATGCCATCTGATCTGAAAATGGAATGTACTTTTTTAAGGGTGCAAGGTATCCATTTCCCATAATTGCAAATGTGAGTTATACACTCTAAGTGACCTCTGAAAATGTGAAAACTTCTTATTTCTTATACAGAGATAGAATGTAGGGGCATTCACCAAACATGTCACCTCTAAAGAGAGGATGAGTTCCAGAGGCTACCTGGCCCTCTACAGGCTCTGCCTAAAGAAATAATGAAGTAAACACTTAGAAGTCTTTGACATACACATACTTGAAGTTTGATGTCTTGCGGAATAAGACAGATAACTTTTTGCAGCTGAATAGGTGATTATGTGTGTATGAAAATTATGTATATTTGTTGTTTAACACTTTATATCACTTTTGTTTAGCATATCATCTTCAGCAAATAAAGACATCAAAATGATAAAGCAGTTCACCCCTTCTGGGCTACATCTGCTGGACCAAGCCTCTCAAACTAGGCTTGTCCTCTTGTATTAAAAATGCTACAAAGGCTAATACAAGAATATGAGTGTCTCAAAAGACAGATCTGACTGTAAATACAAAATCAAAAGATAGGAATTAGCTAAACATGCTCTTTCGCAAACGTTAAACAGTGAAATTGTACCTTATAAAGTACTTTCCCCAATTGGCCCTAGTGGCCCTTTAAACTCGCATGGAGAATTTCGAGGTGAAGATGACCTCAATTGGTTCTGAAACCTCTTCCATTAGACTCAGAAGGTCGAAAATAGCAGACATAGGCTTTTGAATCACCAAAAATGGATGAACATAGCCCCCAAACAGCTCAAGCACTGAAATGGCCCTCGTGGCCCTTAAAGCTTCCTTGAACCTAAATAGTGAGAAGAATGCCTCAACAGGCAAAACGAGATGTAGAAATGGATTCAGAATGCTGAAAAACTTCAGGAATGACCTTCGTTCCACATTCACTGGCTGCACAATTCCCAATGCAACTCCCAAACTGATTTGGCCCTAGTGGCTCCTGGAACTTCCATGAAGCAAAATCACCTATGAACGACCTCAGATGGTAGTAAAACCTATGCCAATGGCTTCAGAAGGTCGAAGAGACCCAAAATAATAATAAAAAAATTCGTCCAAAAAAGACTTTCCTAGCCAAAGTTATGGCTCATTAAAGTTTCTCTAGTCTGCCCTAGAAAAACTCCAGTTAAAACTGGCTCACTGCCAAATAACCCTACTAAATTTGGCAATTCCGCCATTTTTGGAGCGCACCACCAAAAGCTCCACCATAATGACCGTGACTACCAGCTAACTGTTAGTGGCTTTCAATGCGCATGTGAATATTCTCAGCAGTTTTGGGTTTACCTCGGAGTTTGAGCCGAACTTTTGGTTGAACTATTTGTTTGCCCCCGTTGCCTCTGCATGTGAATGCAACAAACGCAGTGGCAGTTGCATTTTATATGCTGGCAGTCAATGTTCTGGCCCACGGTTATGGATGCGTAGTCACATATACATGGGGCTGACCCTTAGGGGCTGGCCCAGTTCGGCCCCGCCCTTAAACAAATTCAAACTTTAACATAAGTTTGTTCCCCCCATACATCAAGTGCCAACCATATGGTTTAATGGTAAGGTGTGGGAGTGTTATTAAGCAAGTCGCGTGTTCAAACCTCTCCATTGCCAAATTTTTAACGCATATGCACTCATATTGCTGATGTCACCCTGGGCCACGTGGCAGTTTTTGATTCGCTGCCCAAAAGGAATATTCCTTGGAATATTTCAAGGAATATTCTTTTCTAAATTTTTTTGAAAAACTTCAAAAATTAAGAGTCATTGGGCGATTTTGTTTTTGGCATAACTTCTGCATACGGAGACTGTTTTTCGAACCATTTGCAGCACCGGAATCAGGAAGACGAGCTCTATCCGGTCATTCAGGTTCAAACCAGTTCTGAGTACTTTCATTTTTGACCATTTTACGACACTTGGTCCTGAGCTCCTGATCACCTTTATTTCTAGCTTTTCTTAATCTTATTTGATGTATTAGTAGTTTTTGTACCTAGATCCATTAAAACCAATATTTCTATATTTAGAAGAAGACATTCCATCTTTAGTTTCATGGCTCAAATCTCTAGCCATTAGATTTCTCAATCTTGATATTGGAACTACTCATCATTTGCTTCCATATAAGAGTCACTACCACAAAGTTTAGATAAGATTTCTTTATCAAGAACAAACTGAAGTTTAGCAATAAGGTCATCCCCTAAAGCTAATACTGTCATTTCAATACCAAATGTAAGTTTTAAACCTATGTAAGTGATCAATGCATATGGATTCTTAATACAATATAAATAACAAGAATGACATACACAGTACACATATATTTTGTCAAAAACCTTTAATGAAAAAAAAAAAAAAAATATATATATATATATATATATATATATATATATATATATAAGTTAGTGTCATACCTCTAACTTATTCATTGTATTTACTTAAAGTTTATAATACAATATTTAGGTATTCTACAACATCTAAAATCCTAATCCATTCACTCAAATCAATATTATAACCCTAATTCCTTTATTGAAATTAAATTGCAATGGAACAAAAAAAAACCATTAACATAAAAGACCAAAAACAAACTTTATGAAAACAATAATAATAATAATAATAAAAATAAATGAGTTGTTGCCTTGAATAGTAATAACTTGGGGTTATTAGCTCCTTCCATAAGTCACATTCCACATGCCAAAATATAACACATTTCCAACCGGATTCACTCACAATATCCATTAATGTATGCAATTATAAATTTCATCATTTTACATTTATATCTATAAATCCAATCTATTAATAATATAATATACTTTATATAAAATTAAATTATTATAAAACTTAATTTTTTAGAAAAGGCAGATATAGACAATATATTTTTCACCCAATTAAAGTTCGAAACCACCAAAAACATATAAAAACAAAATATTCATTTTAACAAATTTCCATCAACTTGATGATGCTCCATGAGAAAATAAAATAATATAAGTTCTTCCTTTTATTATTATGTCAATGGACATGTTTATTTTGGAATAGGACTTCGAGAATTATTAATTTGATGCTAAGGATTTAACTTCTATGAAATATTCTAGAATACTCATAGTAGTATACACAAATCAGTGGTTGAGATTTATCTCCAAAGTTATGTCTTTTTTACCATTTTAATTAAATTGATTAATTAAAAAAATGTGATATGAAGTGAATTATGGTTTTTTAAGCATGTGGTGTGGTGAGCTCCAGTATTGTAGCAATAATGCTACAACTCCTGGGGCTTCCTGTCTCTCATTTTATCAACCCGGTAGTTCGTACAAACTTGGAAGCGACGGTGCTGTATGCACAAGTACTAGCTCTTGTCGCAGCTGTCACTTGGTCAGCTGGCACAAGTCCGCTAGGGCTCAAGCCAACTTCTATAGGCTCACAGAAGAAGCTTTATCAATGATGGACGAAAGCTAGCTCAAAGGAGACTAATCTACTTGACAAAAATGAACTGAAAGCAAATCAAAGCATGTAAACCTAGGAAACCCTAATTTAACTAGTCTAACTTCTATAATGCAAAGAATGTGAAGGAAACTTCTACCAACGCTGCTGTTACCTCTAATAAGTGAAAATGCATGGATCTAAGCTGCTTGCATCACAAAAGACATGTTTTTGTATTTTTCCTTTAAGTGTGTGGAATGATTGTGATTGTGTGCTAATTAGGGTTTGGTTGTGCAGATGGGATGGAGAAGGAAGGAGAACGTGGGACAGGTTGGGAAGGCTAGGAGAGGTCCCTAGGGATCCTTAGCATCCATCCACAGAGGTTCCTCACATTCAGAAGCTCAACAACCGAGTGAGTGGCCTCCTACAGGATGTCTGCAGGGGATCCTACAGGATACTTAGAGGTTTCTACAGGATGTCTATAAACTGCTACAGGATGACCTACCATGAGTGTTTGAAGAGATGGAGGAGTGATGGAATGGTAGGGGGAGATGTGCAAGGTGGGAATGAGGCTGGTGATGGCTCTAGAAGTGGAGGAATGAGATGAGAAATGAGTGTAGAGAGTAGGTTGGAAGATAGAGGGCTAGGTCAACAAAAGGCTAGGAAATGAAGTTACGTGAGGAGTGGAAGGCTTTGGGAGATAACAGAGCGGGGTAAAGGTCGAGGAGATGTGATGCATGCGTGATCAAGATGGAGAATGAAGTAATGGACGAGAGAGGGCAGTGCAAGTGAAACGAATGCTTGTGACTGTTACCAAACCGAAAATGCATTAACCTAAACTACCTGTGCTTGTAAATTCAATGAACAGCAATCCAAAACGTGAAGGAGAATGTGCATGAAGCTGTGGTAAAGGAGCGTGGTGCAGGTGTGAATGACAAGGAAGCATCTAACATAACGTGACTGTGTTTGCAGTAATCATGAGATAAAGAAATGCGTGTTTTTGGTGGTTAGTCATGGATTGCACCCCAATCCCAAATGAGACGGCAGTGAGCCTTAACAACCCTTTTTGTTGGAGCTCCAATGGACTATATCTATCCTCTGCTACACTAAACAACTGTGAACAAACTCACCATAAGCAAACCCTATCTAACTCGTGAAAAAGACCAACTTAACAACCTGTAATTCGAATTGCATGTGCAAATGAAAAGCTCAAAGTGCTGAAATGAAATGGAAACAACACTACAGCAGAGGGGATCTATGGCTCTCAGGTTGGGCCCTAACCTGAGAGCTATAGTCTCCTTAAGAAACTCAGAACTAGATCACAAACTGCCTTCTTTATTCATAATCTGATGTTATGCCAAATTGGCTTACAAAAAGGAATGAAAACTGAACTGTGCTCCAAAATTACAATAGCAATACGAGAGTTTCAACAACCTATCCAAGGCTAAGGCCTCTATACTTATACAAAAACGATGATCCAACAAGTGTCCTTGATTTCAGGAGCTCGGCTGTCCAACTAGAGTTTAACTGCTGATCCTGTAGGACGGTCATAACTGTTGTTCCTGTAGAGCAGTTTATAACTGCTGTTCCTGTAGAACAGCTGGCTGCTTCTTAAGCTCGGAGGGGAGATGGATTGGAGCTCGGAGTTCTTGGTGGGAATCACGAGGAATGTCCCAAGACCGTGGACATCCTCTCCTAAAAACCAGCAGTGCCACCTCATTGTCTCTTTATCTCCTTTTTCGTTGTCTCTTGCTCCCTTTTAATGCCAAAACCTGGAATCATAATGCATTAGTCACGTAGATAAAGTGCCTACCCTTCTTCCTACAAACAACATGAATAAACTAAGAAATGCATGCATAAGCAATAAAAAATGAATGGTTTGAGCAAGTAGAATAGGCCAAAATGAGCCCAAATTGTACCAAAATTGGGGCTCATCATCACCCCCCAGCTGAACCATTTGCTCATCCTTGAGCAATTTTGCCCCGGCTCCTTGTCCTTGGCCGAGAGCTGGGGCCCAGAACCTGCTCCTTCTTCTCTACTTTTGGGGCCTCCGTTTTCTCTGCCTCAGGTGGAGACGAGGGTGGTGCTTCTTCCCCCTTTTTCATTTCCTTGAGCCGGGCTTCAGAAGGCGACTAGCCTATTTTTCGCGTCCAGGAAGTGACTTTTGGGCTTCCCTTCTCAGGGGTGGCCTATGTTTTGGAGGGAGTTCTTGTACTGGGTGAAGTAGGGATGTCTCCTGAAGTGGGTTGGTTGCTGGGTGGAGGCTGCGACTTGTCTGTTTTCATTCTCTGACTCCTCCTTGCTTTGGAAGGTAGAGGGATCTCCCTCTCTCTCTTTTCTTTGGGTTTTGCCGGTGTGCTGAGGGCAGCCAGTACCGCTGCCGCCTCCTTTTCGAGGATGCTAGCCTTCTCTTTCTTGTGCTTTGCTCTCTCGGAGCTCCTTGTAGAGGGTCCCTCCTCCTTTGGTTTCGGGCTTCCTGCAGAAGACTCTTCCTTGACAGGTTTTGGGCTCCCTGTAGGAGCATCTTCCTTAGCTCTTGGACTTCCTGTAGGAGCCTTTTCTTTTAGCACGTCTGGGCTTCCTGCAGGAGCTTTTCCTTTTTCTTTCGGGCTACCTGTAGAAGCTTTTTCCTTTAGCAGTTTTGGGCTTCCTGTAGAAGCCTTTTCTTGAATTTTTGGGCTTCCTGTAGAAGCCTTTGTCTTTGTTTCCAGACTTCCTGTAGAAGTCTGTTCCTTAGTGATTTTCGGGCTTCCTGTAGAAGACCCTACTTTGTCCACTTTCGGCCCTCCTGTAGAAGACTCTTTCTTTACGCTCTGTGGGTTTCTTGTAGAAGATCCCTTCTCTGTTTTTGAGCCTCCTGTAGAAGCCTTCGTCTGCTTTCCTGTAGGCGTTGTTCTGGGGCTTCCTGTAGAAGCCTGCGTTTGTTTCCCTGTAGATGCAACTGTCACCACCTTTTCTTGCTTGGCTGCATGAATTTTGCTTTTGGCTTTGACTGCAGGAGCTGACGAGGTGCTTGGGCTGACAGGGACCACCTCCGCTTTGTCCATTCTGCTCTTCATCCTCTGTTCTCTTGCTGTCAAAACAGGTGTGTCACCCTCCTCTTCGTCTTCCTTTTCTTCTTGCTTCCTCTTTTGTTCCTTCCTCTGCACCGTGGCAGGGGTCTTCTGACCTGGTTCCCTCTTTTCTTTGGCCACTGCCTCTTTGTCTTCACTGCTGGAGGGGCCACTATCTTCGACCAGCATTTTGATGTCCCCATCTCGTGTTAGATTTCTAAATGACTCCCAGGAGAGGGGAACTTTATAGGAGTGCAGTGCATCCTCTACAAGCAACTTGATCAGCCCATGGTGTGCCACCTGATCTGGGACGCCACCCTTCAGCTTCTTAGCACATTCCATTAAAGATTGCAACAGGAAATAAGGAATGCTTAATTTCTTTTCTACAGGAAGCTCATTTCGGTGCCTTAACTCGTTCAACAATCGGAAATGGTACCCGTAGACGATGCTATAGCGCCCCTCACATGTAATATATTTCATAATCTACAAGCTGACCTCGTTCCAAGGTGGTGTCAAACTATTCCTTCGTACTCCATTCTTATCTTCAGAGAATTCTTCCTCAGGTGGAAAGAATTCCTTCTTCGCTTGCTGGCTCTGTTTTCGTTCTTCTTTATCCCACGGGAGACCCATAGGAAGCTCAGTGATTCTACTGATGGACTGCGGGGTTATCTTGAGGCTTAGGCCTCTGAAATTGACTGTGGCCAGCACCTTGGATTTTGGCCTCAGGGCCTGCAAGAATTCCTCGGCCACTTCCTCATCGTAGCCCTGTAGTTTATCACAAAAAGGCATCCATTGTGCTCTAGTGAAGAGCTCAACCACTGCCGGATTTCTTCTTAGTGTATTTGAATCGGTGGGCTCTCGCCTGATAAACCCGCCAGGCATGATGAACACAGTGGTTTTGACCAAAGGCGGTAGATACAAAGGAAATTCGGTCTTATAGACAGAGCATGCAATGAATTCTCAGAACCACAGTCTAATTATACCTCTATCCTGTAGAAGCGATAGTATGGGCACGGCAATCCAATATCTTTTATGACCAGACTGTGAATAATGACCTTTTCACCTTTGAAAACCAATTGCGGAAGGAGTTTCAGGGTTACCTCTTTTCCGCCACCTTTTTTACGTGAAGACTTCACCTTCCTGTAGAGACTGCTTTCTGTAGATACTGCTTCCTGTAGGACTGTGTTCCTGTAGAAACTGTTCCTGTAGGAGCAGTGCGCAGACTTCAGGGGGAGCTATAGTTGGACAGCGGTCGAGAGGTGCCTTACCAGCGTTCAGGTAGCCGAGAGCTTGGCGTATCAACATGCAGAGGTAATCGGAGGAGCTACTCGAGTTTTGAAGTGAGGTTGATGGATATACACGCTTAATCGAGCCGATTAGATTTTGAATCGGCGCAGCTCGTGGCGCGGGGGGTGAGCTGTCCCCGCCGGACCGTTGGGTGACGTCACCCATCGTCCGCCTGCACATTCGCTTGCTGCCGCATTCATTCCCACAGATCTGCCGCCGCCCTTTTCGGTTAAACTCGTTTCATGGTTGACGGGACTAATCTTCACATGCGTGCTACGTGTGTCTTTTGTCGTGGCTGCCACCTCATCATCTGACTATCCTTTCACTAGCCGATGTGGCCAGTCAACTGGCCTTACGGCCGCTCAAACATTCACCTTTATGCCATGCAAAACAAATCAAAGTAATATCCATGCGATTTGACGGAGAGAAGGATTAGAACAATTACCTGCGCGCGGCTGCACATGATTTCCAGTTTGTGGACGATGGATTTACCTGCTGCACGCGGCTTACACAGACCTGGAGGCACATGGCTACCGATTGTTGACGCTGGAGTGGATGGTTTCGCGTTCATGCGCCCGTGTTTTCTCTCGGATGGCGGTGCTGTGGACGGTATTCACTCGAGCAGGTTGAACTGTTACAGGATCCCCGCGAGGGGTCTTGTCACAGTCCTTTCTCCTTGGGTACATGCTGCATGCTGGCGGTTCTGGCTTCTTGATCACGATCCCAGCGCTTCTGATGCATAACGTGGATGTGGTATGGCTCTCGGCGCTTGGTTTTTCTTTGACAGATGTTTTTTTACGAGAACTCATTGCTTTGTTGTGCTGCTGCAGGGATCTTGGTTGCATGGCGACGAGGATGGTGGAGCAAGATAATAGCAATGTTCAGGGGTGCCATCAGTGGCATGCATGCGTTCAATCCACTCCTCAGTCGCTAGATCTTCACTTGAAACACATTTCGGCCATCGCAACCTTCTACAGTTTCCTGTAGAACACAGAGCTTCCTGTAGAAATTTTGCACTTTCCTGTAGAAGATCCGCGTCTTCCTGTAGGAAGACTGTCTGTTCCTGTAGAAAACTGTATCTTCCTGTAGAAGATCCAAATCATGATAAAAATTGTACATACCTTGAAAAGCATTGTTATTCTTGGAGGAGGTGTTGATGACATCCTTTGATAGCATGATGAAGGCCCCTGGCTTGGAGTGGAGAGGCTTCTTCTCCTCCATAGAACATCTGCATGCAAAACTTTTATTGTGCTTATTGTTTTTTTTTCTCTTTTTTTTTTTGAAAAGATAGCAGGGGCGCCCCAAAGAGGTTTTCACCCTTGCTACCTGCCCTGAGCGCCTCAAAGAGGTTTTCACTCAAGGATCCTTTTTTTTTTTTTTTTTTAACTTTCTTCTTTTTTTTTTTTTTTGAAAGACAATAGGAGCGCCTCAATGAGGTTTTCACCCCTACTGCCTGCCTTGGGTGCCTCAGAGAGGTTTTCACCCAAGGATCCTTTTTTTTATTTTTTCTCTCTTTTTCTCTTTTTTTTTTTTTTTTTTTTTTTTTTTTTTTTTTTTCTCTTCAGGGTATGCCCAAAGTGGAAGCAGAACCCTTCTCTATGACCAAAACAGATTTCTCCATAGTGCTGATAAACTCTTGTCTTGAGAGAGCTCTTCTGTAGATCTTCAATCGGTGCCCATTGGCAAGCATGGGAATGGCTTCCTCATCAATGGTTCGAATGAGGACAGATCCATTGTCATGGCACTGTTCCACTACATATGGTCCTAGCCATCTGGTTCTCAACTTCCCCTTGAAATCTTTGAATCTGGAGTCATACAACAAAGCCCAATCTCCCGGCTGGAACTGCTTGTCATGGAGATGTTGATCATGCCACACCTTTCTCTGAAGTTGAACCACTTCTGAGTGAAGGAGGGCCTGCATGCGGTGCTCATCCAGTCCATTCAGCTGCAATAACCTTTCTTGTTGTGCATGGCTGAGATCTAGGTCCAGCTGAGCTGCCATCCTCAAAGTGTTATACTCAAACTCAATGGACAGCAAAGCTTTCTTCCCATAGACCAGCTCATAAGGTGTGAAGCCGGTGGTGGTCTTCCAGGTGGTGTTGTAAGCCCATGTGGCCTCAACCAGGCGATCTGCCCAGTCCTTTCTGCTGCTGCTCACCACTTTGGTCAAGATCCCTTCTAATGCTCTATTGGTGACTTCCACCTGCCCATTTGCTTGAGGGTGATAGGGGGTGGAAGTCCTGTGCTTGATCTTGTGATGAGCTAGCAGATCTTCAATCAAGTTGGATGTGAACTGGCTCCCCTGATCGGTCACCAGCTCTCTTGGGTAGCCAAACTTGTAGAAGATGTTCTCTCTTAAGAACTCGACCACCTTCTCTTCTGTTGCTGCTTTGATTGCTTTAGTCTCTGCCCACTTTGTCAAGTAGTCAGTACACATAATGATGTAGGACCTCTGCCTCGAAGAGGGATTGATTGGACCCACAAAGTCCATGCCCCACTTCTCAAATGGCTCAAGAGTCACTTGAGGTTGGAGAGGCATCTCATCCCTTTGGGTTGGTTTCCCCATCCTTTGGCATTGGTCACACTGGCTGACATATCTTCTGACATCTTGATGAAGTGTGGGCCAATAGTAGCCTGCCTGCAGGATCTTGAAGGCAGTTCTCTTTGCTGCAAAATGTCCTCCACAAGGCCCATCATGACAGGTGAGGAGGATGTCAAAGACTTCCTCTTCCCTTACACAACGCCTTAAGATCTGATCAGGGCCAAGCTTGAACAGGTTGCCCCCGATCCAAGTGAATGAGGCACTTTTTCTGATGATTTTGCTCTTCTCTTTTGAAGAGAGGTGCGGAGGGAACTGAGCTGAAACAAGGTAGTTCGCTATATCAGCAAACCATGGAGAGAGTACTGAGATAGCAAATAGATGCTCATCAGGCATCTGGTCATCCACCGTCCCATCTTCACCTGCAGACAAATCCAATCTAGATAAAAAGTCAGCAACAACATTCTCTCTACCTGGTTTATCAACAATGGTTAGATCAAACTGCTGCAATAAAAGTAACCATCTAATAATACGAGCATTCACATCGGGTTTATTCATCAAATATCTAATAGCAGCATGGTCAGTATGTACAAAAGTCTGGTAACCAGTAATATAATGTTGGAACTTGTTCAGTGCATGGACCACAGCTAAGAACTCCTTCTCGGTTACAGTGTAATTCAGCTCTGCTTTGGACAAGTTTTTGCTAACGAAGTAAATGGCATATGGAAGTTTTTGCTCAACTTGTCCTAAGGCTGCACCTATGGCTTTGTTCGAGGCATCAGTGTGGATGTGGAAAGGTAGGGCCCAGTTTGGACCTCTCAAGATTGGTGCTGACACCAACTTGTCCTTTAACTCATTCAAACTCCTCTGACAATCGTCAGTCCACTTAAACTCCACATCTTTTGCCAACAGACCAAACAATGGTGAGGCTAACTTGCTGAAGTCCTTAATGAATCTCCGGTAGTATCCTGCTAATCCCAAGAAACTCCGGACATCCCTTACTTTTTGAGGAGGTGGAACCCTCTTGATGAGAGCAATTTTGTTAGGATCCCCCTGTAATCCTTGGCTAGAGATGGTATGGCCTAGCACGGTCCCTTCAGTCATCAGGAATTCACATTTTTCGGGACTGAGGGATAGGTTCATCTCAATGCATTTGGTTAGGACTTTCCTCAGATTGGACAATGCTTCCTGGAAGTTGGCCCCATAAGGAGTAAAGTCATCCATATAGATTTCCACTGCATCACGGACCAGCTCCGAGAAGATGCTTAGGACAGCTCTCTGGAAAGTAGCAGGAGCATTGCATAGCCCAAAGGGAAGGACTCGGTAGGCAAAGGTACCCCAAGGGCAAGTGAAGGTGGTCTTATCTTGGTCTTCCGGGCTGATTTGGATTTGATTGTACCCGCTAAACCCATCCAGGAAAGAGAAGAATTTCTTTCCTGCCAGTCCATCCAACACTTGATCTATGAAAGGTAGAGGGAAATGGTCTTTTTTGGTAGCTTTGTTCAGCTCACGGTAATCTACACAGATTCTCCACTTCCCATTCTTCTTGGGAACCAACACTAGAGGGGACACCCATTCACTATCTGAGATGGGGTAGATGAATCCGGCATCCAACAGTTTTTGCAATTCTTCCTTGACAATGTCTTTAAGGGTTGGATTCATTCTCCTCTGAGGTTGCCTAACCAGTTTACAGTCCTCTTTGATGTATATATGATGAGTACAGACCGAGGGATGGACTCCTTTCATCTCCTTATAGCTCCAAGCAAAAGCATCTAGGTGGCTGGCTAACAGGTTGCACAGTTCCTTTTCCTGAGAAGGAGATAGGGAGGAGCTGATTTTCAATGCTCTCTCAGGGCCGAACTCCACACTCTTAACTCTGGGAGTGACAGGGTTGGTTGTACAAAGATCCACTAAGGTGCTAGCTTGGGCATCCTCCACCAATTTTTCTAAAGGTAGTGCACTGGTAGGTGGGTTTTGGATCAAGTTCTCGATCAAATCATCCTCGGTTGGGGGATTTCTTCTATTGGTTTTTATGGTACACAGAGGTGCTGAATACACCTCGTCTTCTTCTCCTTCTTCCAACCAGAGTGGTAAGTCCTGCTCCAAAGAGGGTTGGGCAGGAGGGTATAGGACAAGTTGCTTGGACATAGGACCATTTTTGATGGTCATATTTCCGGCACGACAACTGATATAGGCATCTGCAGTGGCTAACCAAGGCCTTCCCAAAATGAGGGGATATCCAGTAAGCTTTGCCTTTGGTTGCAGAACCAGGAAGTCTACAGGATACTCCCAAGAGTCAATAGAGACCAAGACATCCTCCATAATCCCCTCGGGAGTCACAGTGGAGCGATCTGCTAATTGCAGTACTATCGAGGTCTTCCTCAAGGAACCTTGAAGATTGAGCTTGAGCATGGTATCCCTGGTCATTACATTAATGGCAGCCCCCAAATCAATCAGGGTGTGGGGTATGATGGTGCCATTGATGTGGACATCTACTACAGGACTTCCAGGATCTAAGTACTTTGGGCAGATGACTTGTCCTAGCATAAGGTCAGACAGTTGTCCTATGACATTGATAGTTGAAGCATCTTTCTTCCGTCTGCCTGGATGTTTGAAACACCTCTCCTTAACCAGCTTGTTATAGATTGGCACATCCTTGATGGCCTGGAGAAGGGGTATCTTCACACACAACTGCTTGAGCTCTCCCAGAAGCTCATCTTCTTCCGGGTTGGGTTGTGTGGTGGCTGTAAGTCTCTCAGGAAAGGGTGGAATAGGCTTTGGTTCACTTTCCTGATGGTCTTCCTCATCCTCTGGGGGAGGAGGTTGGCGATCTGGAAGAGTCTTTCCAGATCTAAGATTGATCTCCTGGATCTCCACGGCATAGGTAGGGCATGAGGTCTCCCCAGTATATACCTGCTGAGCTTGTCTATTGTTGGGGTTCGGGTTCGGTTGAGCAGGCATTTGAGGTTGCCTTGGAGGAGTAGGAGGTAATGGTTGTGGCTGAACTGGAGGTGGAGGCAGAATGGCGGGAGGAGTGTTGTACTGGGGCCTCCACCCCGACTGAGGTGCACTCCATTGAGGCTGTGACTGGGCATGTGAGTGATATGAGTGAGTAGTGGGTTGAGTAGGATACTGAGATGGATAAGACCATGGAGGAGGCATGGACCAAGAAGGATGAGCAGGGGGACCCCAGGAAGGCATATGAGTCGATTGGTTGGGGTTGTAATAGGCTTGTGGTGCCCCTTGCATTCCCTGCTGATAGGGTCTAGATCCTTGTGGTCTCCTTTGGTTGATGAAGTAGAGAGGTTCAGTGGGGGCTTCAGTCCCTTTGTACATGGCTTTAAACCCAGGTAAGGTGGGACACTGATTGGTAGGATGGTCCTCCTCACAAACAAAACACACTTCAACCGAATGCAATGGGCATTCGTTCTTAGGATGTCTTCTTGTGCACCTAGGGCAGAAGACAGCCAGGGCTCTCTCAGCTTCTTCTTTCTTCTGCTGGATCCTGAATGTGTCCAGCTGCATGGCAATGGTCTGTCTCACCTCACTCTTAAGATCTTCTAATTGGTTTGTAAACTCATGTTTGGAGAAAGGGACACCAGTGGAGAGGAGATTTCCTCTACCCCGTTTCCTAGCTGCCCTAGAATGATTTCTAAACACAGTTTTGATGTCCTCATAAGGCAGTTGGTAAATGTCCCCCCCAGCTAACATGTGAAGGGTATCTATGAGTTCTTCAGGTACTCCTCGGAGCAGAACCAACTTAAGGGATTCAGGGTCAAGTGTGCACCTGGCCTGCTTGTAACTAAGTTGGAACCTTTCCTCATAATCCTCTAAAGACTCATCATTTCCCATGGTCATCCGAAAGATTTCCCCTTTCGTTTCCTTGGACCTACAATAATCCCGGTACTTGGTGTTGAAGGCTTGCTGCATCTGGGCCCATGTGGTGATAATATTCCCAGGCAAACCCATGAACCAGCGTAATGCTGCATCCTTGAGAGTGGAAGGGAAAATTTTTAGCTTTTGTTCATCTTCAGTATAGTCATAGGTTCTACAGAGGACAGCAAACTCAAATAGGAAGGTATCAGGATCCTCAGTGGTCAGTCCATGGAAGTGAGGCAAAGCAGAGGGGCTAATGTTTTTCATTTTCATCTCTCCATTGGTCTCTCGGATGGGGAAAGCTCCTTCTATTCTCTCATCTTCTCTATTGTCAGCCATAGCTTCGGATGGAGTGGTCTCTAACTCTTCTTCTTCTATAGGGTCTTGGTATATCTCAGGATGTTCACCTATAGTTTCCTCTGGATCACTGTCGCCACCGAAGAGTGAAGGGTGACTAAGTGATGTGGTGGGGGTGTTAGGTAGGAATTTGCCTGATCTATCTCGGTTCCTACGAGGCATAAAATGGAAAGGACTTTTCTTTTTCGAGTGCTTTTGCTTTTTCTTTGGTACCTGCAAAACTGAAACAAAGTGATCTACAACTAACTATATTGCTCAAATGAAATTGCAGAATTAGAAAGCTAATCTAGGAAAGCGAGAAATACTAGTCTATGAAAGCAGGAAATGCTAATCTATGAAAGCGAGAAATACTAGGCTATGAAAGCAGGAAATGCTAATCTATGAAAGCGAGAAATACTAGGCTATGAAAGCAGGAAATACTAAGCTATGAAAGCAGGAAATGCTAAGCTACTTTTGCAGAATGGAAATGAAATAAACTACTGAGCAGAAGTAAGAGTACGAAAGTAGAAGAAAAACAACAATTACTAATACTCTGACGCTTCCCCGGCAACGGCGCCAAAAAAGATGGTGAGCTCCAGTATTGTAGCAATAATGCTACAACTCCTGGGGCTTCCTGTCTCTCATTTTATCAACCCGGTAGTTCGTACAAACTTGGAAGCGACGGTGCTGTATGCACAAGTACTAGCTCTTGTCGCAGCTGTCACTTGGTCAGCTGGCACAAGTCCGCTAGGGCTCAACCCAACTTCTATAGGCTCACAGAAGAAGCTTTATCAATGATGGATGAAAGCTAGCTCAAAGGAGACTAATCTACTTGACAAAAATGAACTGAAAGCAAATCAAAGCATGTAAACCTAGGAAACCCTAATTTAACTAGTCTAACTTCTATAATGCAAAGAATGTGAAGGAAACTTCTACCAATGCTGCTGTTACCTCTAATAAGTGAAAATGCATGGATCTAAGCTGCTTGCATCACAAAAGACATGTTTTTGTATTTTTCCTTTAAGTGTGTGGAATGATTGTGATTGTGTGCTAATTAGGGTTTGGTTGTGCAGATGGGATGGAGAAGGAAGGAGAACGTGGGACAGATTGGGAAGGCTAGGAGAGGTCCCTAGGGATCCTTAGCATCCATCCACAGAGGTTCCTCACATTCAGAAGCTCAGCAACCGAGTGAGTGGCCTCCTACAGGATGTCTGCAGGGGATCCTACAGGATACTTAGAGGTTTCTACAGGATGTCTATAAACTGCTACAGGATGACCTACCGTGAGTGTTTGAAGAGATGGAGGAGTGATGGAATGGTAGGGGGAGATGTGCAAGGTGGGAATGAGGCTGGCGATGGCTCTAGAAGTGGAGGAATGAGATGAGAAATGAGTGTAGGGAGTAGGTTGGAAGATAGAGGGCTAGGTCAACAAAAGGCTAGGAAATGAAGTTACGTGAGGAGTGGAAGGCTTTGGGAGATAACAGAGCGGGGTAAAGGTCGAGGAGATGTGATGCATGCGTGATCAAGATGGAGAATGAAGTAATGGATGAGAGAGGGCAGTGCAAGTGAAACGAATGCTTGTGACTGTTACCAAACCGAAAATGCATTAACCTAAACTACCTGTGCTTGTAAATTCAATGAACAGCAATCCAAAACGCGAAGGAGAATGTGCATGAAGCTGTGGTAAAGGAGTGTGGTGCAGGTGTGAATGACAAGGAAGCATCTAACATAACGTGACTGTGTTTGCAGTAATCATGAGATAAAGAAATGCGTGTTTTTGGTGGTTAGTCATGGACTGCACCCCAATCCCAAATGAGACGGCAGTGAGCCTTAACAACACTTTTTGTTGGAGCTCCAATGGACTATATCTATCCTCTGCTACACTAAACAACTGTGAACAAACTCACCATAAGCAAACCCTATCTAACTCGTGAAAAAGACCAACTTAACAACCTGTAATTCGAATTGCATGTGCAAATGAAAAGCTCAAAGTGCTGAAATGAAATGGAAACAACACTACAGTAGAGGGGATCTATGGCTCTCAGGTTGGGCCCTAACCTGAGAGCTATAGTCTCCTTAAGAAACTCAGAACTAGATCACAAACTGCCTTCTTTATTCATAATCTGATGTTATGCCAAATTGGCTTACAAAAAGGAATGAAAACTGAACTGTGCTCCAAAATTACAATAGCAATACGAGAGTTTCAACAACCTATCCAAGGCTAAGGCCTCTATACTTATACAAAAACGATGATCCAACAAGTGTCCTTGATTTCAGGAGCTCGGCTGTCCAACTAGAGTTTAACTGTTGATCCTGTAGGACGGTCATAACTGCTGTTCCTGTAGAGCAGTTTATAACTGTTGTTCCTGTAGAACAGCTGGCTGCTTCTTAAGCTCGGAGGGGAGATGGATTGGAGCTCGGAGTTCTTGGTGGGAATCACGAGGAATGTCCCAAGACCGTGGACATCCTCTCCTAAAAACCAGCAGTGCCACCTCATTGTCTCTTTATCTCCTTTTTCGTTGTCTCTTGCTCCCTTTTAATGCCAAAACCTGGAATCATAATGCATTAGTCACGTAGATAAAGTGCCTACCCTTCTTCCTACAAACAACATGAATAAACTAAGAAATGCATGCATAAGCAATAAAAAATGAATGGTTTGAGCAAGTAGAATAGGCCAAAATGAACCCAAATTGTACCAAAATTGGGGCTCATCATGGTGTTGATAAGTCATGGTATTGGTATGTGATATTGTAACAAAAAATATTTCTTCACAGTAAAATGGAAAAAATATCCATGATTAAGAATCTTAGAATATATATATCTATATATCTATATATATATATATAGATATATAAAATTCATAATAGTTTAAAATAAAATTATAATTTAGTTAGCTTTTATAATTTTATAAATTTTAGCAACAAGAGATGTATCATAGTGTTTTGATGTATATTATAGATTAATGCCTATAAGTGCTTATCAATCATTTAATTTCACCGAGAGGCACACTCTACAACCCAGTATGATATGTAAGCATGTCCATCCATCATCAAAGTTGAAATTTTGCACATGTCGGGCAAAATAAAATTTAAAAAATCTAAAAATAAAAATAATTAATTTAAATGTTTTATATAGTTATTCAAATTCAATGTATATGATAAAATAACTATTAGATACATAAGATAACTGTATTGCAACATTAAATTTGTTATATTATAATCTATATTAATATATCATGATATATATTAACTCTAGATATATATGGGAGGGAAGAACAAAGACAAAGTGATACAGGTGGAGAGATAGAGGGACTGAGGGGAAGGGAGAGAGAGGGAGAGAGAGGAAGGATGAGAGAGGACTTGAAATATAGGAGGAGAGAGGGAGGGATAGAGAAATGGATTTGGAAGGAAAGAGAGTTAGGGAAGAAGAATCACATAGAGAGAGAAAAGTTGAGAGAGAGACAGAGAGGGAGTGACAAGGGAGAGATAGAGAGTGAGTATACATGTTTGAGGTGAGATAGAGAGATATAGAAGGAGATATAGTGACAAAGTTGTAGGGAGGAGAGACAAAGAGAGACAAAGGCATAGAGATAAGGGGGAGAGACAGACGAAGGTAGGAGAGAAAGGGAGAGAGAGGAAGGAAGAGAGATTGGATGTGGGAGAGAGAAGGAGAGGAAGGGAGAGAAAGAGGGAGGTAAGACGAGAGACATAGAGAGAGAAAGGTGGAGTGAGAGAGAGGGAGTGATAATGGATATGGAGAGAGAGGGAGAGAGGAGAGAAAAAGGGAAGAGAGATAGAAGGGGGAGAGAGGGAGAGGAAGAGGGAGGGAGAGATAGATAAATATGGAGAAAGAGTGTGTATGTTTTGGGGGTGATATAGACAAACAAAAGAGAGATAGAGAGAGATAGATATATAGATGGAAGGTGAAGAGAGGGAAGATGAGAGAGAGGGAGAGAAGGAGAGATACATAGATATGGAAGGAGGAAGCATGTGTGTTTGGGGGGGGGGGGTGATATAGAGAGAAAAAGAAGGAGACATGGAGGGAGATATATATATAAATGGCGGGCGGAAAGAGGGAAGAATAATTCTTGCACTACATGGAATGATTTGAATGTAGATGGTGATTTTTAATCCTATTTGATTGCTTGCATTGAAGGAGATAAACTGAAGGATGTGGGAGAGGAGGAATGAAGAGAGAGAGAAGGAGAGGGGTGAGAGAGGGAGAGAAGGGTAAGAGAGAGAGAGGGAGACACAAGGATGGAGGGGGGAGAGAGGGGGAGAGAGAGAAGGAGAGAGGGAGGGAGATAGTGGCATGGTTGGAGGGCAAAGAGAGAGAGAGAGAGAGAGAGAGAGAGAGACGACTTGAGAGAGAAGAGGAAAGAGGGAGGGAGATAGTGACATGGTTGGAGGGCAAAGAGAGAGACGACTTGAGAGAGAGGAGGAGAGAGGGAGGACAAAGAGATGGATTTATAAGGGGAGAGAGGGAGTGAAGAAAAAATACATATAAAGATAAAAGTTGAGCGAGAGATAGAGAGAGAGGGGGAGTGAAAAGGAAGACATGGAGAGAGAGCGTGTATGTCTGGGGCTGAGATATAGAGAAAGAAGAAGAGATGGAGGGAGATATAGATATAGATGGAGGGGGGAGAGATGGAAGAATATTTCTTACACTGAATGCATTGAATTCATGGTAGATGGTGATTTCTAATCCTATTTGATTGGTTGCAATAGATGCATTAATTTTGAGTGTAGATGTTGATTTCTAATGATATTTGATTGTTTTCACTAGATGCATTGATTTTAATGTAGATGTTTATTTCTAATCCTATTTGATTGCTTACACTAGATGCATTGATTATAGTCTAGATGTTTTCTAAATCTATTTCGTTGCTTGCACTAAATACATTGATTTCAGTGTAGAAGTTGATTTCTAATTCTATTTGATTTCTTGCACTATATGCATTGATTTCAATGTAGATGGTGATTTCGAATTCTATCTGATTGCTTGCACAAGATGCATTAATTTCGGTGTAGATTGTGATTTCTAATCCTATTTGATTGTTTGCACTAGATGCATTGATTCTAGTGTAGATGGTGATTTCTAATCCTATTTGATTGCTTGCATTAGATGCATTGATTTTAGTGTAGATGTTGATTTCTAATTGTATTTGATTACTTGCACTAAATGCATTGATTTTAGTGTAGATGTTGATTTCTAAACTTATTTGATTGCTTGCACTAGATGCATTGATTTTAGTGTAGATGTTGATTTCTAATCTTATTTGATTGCTTGCATCGGATTCATTGATTTTAGTGTAGATGTTTTCTAATCTTATTTAATTGTGTGCATTAGATGCATTGATTTGAGTGTAGATGATGATTTATGACTTGATGTAACTCAATGTATGATGGCACATTAAATTAAAGTGATTGGATTAAGAATGTGCATTGATTTTAGTGTAAGCACAAAAAAATGATTGACAATTTGCATTGATTTTTGTGTTATAATAATTCAACCTATTAATGTTGGAGAGCAAGAGAGACAAGGTATGATGTTTATTACAATAGTTTGAGTTAAAAAACTGAATGGCTTACGGTCTCAACTATCATTTTCATATAATTGATATGAAAAGATGGGAAAAGTAGCAAATAATGTAAAGATTTTGTAAATCTGACCACTCATTTAAAAAACATCAAAATTGCATTATTTCTTGACTTTTGCAAAACAAACTATAGATAAAAAATATATATATCATCAAAATATTTTTAAGGAAATAAATTATTTCAAACATTAGCAATGAAATAAATGATTTTAAGAGTAATCTTAATGCAACAAACTATTAAAACTACTCTTCAAAATATATTTAGTAATACCTAGAGGGACACTATTAACAATTATTAATTGTCAAAAGTTGTGATACCTAAAATTAAATGAAACATATGTGCA
The DNA here is from genome assembly GCA_031772625.1 of Pinus tabuliformis. NCBI lineage: Eukaryota > Viridiplantae > Streptophyta > Pinopsida > Pinales > Pinaceae > Pinus > Pinus tabuliformis. The sequence goes on from CM062810.1 coordinate 808,843,742, forward strand.
ATATCAATCCTCTTGCAAACTATTGACAAGCTTGTCTCCCTTCTTCATCACCAACTAATTACTAACGAACAATTACATACACATATAGAAATATAACACAACAATTATAACATTTACAAACATTACCATCCAAATCCAAACACATAAACACACAAACCACTCAAAGCATCCAAGTGCAGACATACAAACCATTCAAGACAAGCAACACAAACAAAATTAAAGAAGAGAATGATATCAAACAAAGAAAACATAACTTAAATTTCAAAGTATGAAGTTTATCTCAAACATGTACATAAGAATGATAATCTAAAAATGTGTCATTGTTGCCCTCAACTGGAACCAACCTAGATCCATCTAACTCTGGATCTATCTTGCACCTAGAGGGATCAAATCCCTCAAGGTGCAAACCTTTCGTCAAATTACACACTCCAAAAACAAGATTGGCACCTCGAGGGATTTGATCCCTCTCGGTGCAAGATAGATCCGAAGGTAAATGGATCTAGGCTGGTTTATATCACTTTGCTAGTTATTAGAACTATTTTAATGTTCTTTATATTCTTTTTATAAAATCTATCTAACCAATAAATTATATAGACTTGCAATTTAAAAAAACTCTTACTCTGACCCTTTCTGATTGTAATTGCTTGAATGCCTCGGTGATAATTACGTTCTCCACTATTTAAATTTTCTTTGTATTTTGAAATCCTTTTATAAAACTGAAACAATAAATTATATAGAATCGTGTTTAAAAAAAACCATTCCATTTTCTCTTCCTAATCTTGTTTGGTTTGGTGATAAGTATGTCACTAAATATTTACATTTTGGAATAGGATTTTCAAAATTTTATTTTAATTATCAATAATCATTAGGTGGATGCTAAGGATTTAACCTCCATGAAACATTCTAAAATATGCTTAGGAGTAATCACAAATAAAAAACTTGAGATTTATTTCAAAAATAATTATATTCTTTTGACCTTTTAATTAATGAATTTAATTAAAATCCAACCTAGATCCCTTTTAATTTTGCACCTACCAAACATGGATAAAGATCGAATCCCTTTTCACTCTTAAAGAGATTTCCACCTCAAGAGATTTGATCTCTCTCAAAGCTTGGTAGATCTAGAGATAAAATAAATCTAAACTAATTTAATTATTAATTATTGTTAATTATAATTATAAATTATAAATATAATTATTATTATTATTTTTTCAATTATTATTTTTATTTTTGTGTAATTTTATTGAGTCAAAATGTTTTATTAATAATTATAAGTATTATTCATTTTATTTTGTTTTTTTATTATTTCAAAATATTTAACTGGACATTACAATATCCCTACCCTATAGCGCTGGAAAACACCCCTCATTCCAAAAAAATATATATCATATTATTTTATTTTTAATTATTTTTATTTTATGTTATTTGATTAAGTCAAGGACATTACAACATCTCTACCATATAGAGCTGGAAAATATCCCTCATCCAAAAAAAAATATATCATATGAACCATTGTTGTATGAAATGAGTTATGGTTTTTTAAGCATATAGTATTGATAAACTATGATATTAACTGATAGTATTGTAACAAAGCCTATTTATAAATTAGAAATTATCTATGATAAAGTGGAAATAAATTCCCATAACTAAGAAACTTGCTCTATATATAAAAAATTTAAAAAATAAATTATAATTTAATCAATTTCTATAATATATAATTTTTTATGCTATAAAAATGTCTTAGTCTAACAAACCTCCAACTTTACCTTTAAAATCATTGAAATTCTGGCAAGATTTTAATAAAATCCATTGGGGATTTTTGTAAATCCAGGTTACATCTGTCAAACTTCAAGATTTTAGGTGCCCCATAAATTTTTGATGATGTTGAATCTATTTCCACTATAAAAAACATGATTCAAACACTGCTACCACTAAATTTTTTAAATATTTTTGACCAAATTTTAATCACTTTTAACTCCAAACAATTCATACACCTATAAAAAAATTTATTAACAAACATTTAATTTATATCACTACAATAATCTCTTCCCTTGATTACACCTAAAGCGTTTCCTTTCAAAAACATTCAGCACCGTTTTCAGCACCGACAAACAACTGTCACTCTTCTTCACCGTTGGTTCGAAGCACACCTGTCACCAATTCCACCATTTATGCAAGGCCTTCCGCCGCTACTGTACCAATGGGGAGGAGTCAAAATTGTCCCCGTCTATGGTGGCTGCAGGAAGAAGAATAAAACGAGGCCGCTTAATCCTGATTAGTGGATAATGCAGTCGTCGAAATCGCCTATGGCGCTGCTGTCGTGAGAAAGAACAGAGGATTGTTGTCACAACAAGGACCTTGCATTCCAGGTGGTCGCATATAATAGCAGGTGAAAGAAAAAAAAAATTTATTTTAAAGTTCAGGAATTTAAAGATGGTTTATAAAACAGATTGCTTTTTTATCTGCTTAAATGGATCTGGCTGACCTCATTCCGTTCTTCCAGTAGTAATCCTAATCCAATCTTTCCATCAACTACTACTAAATTGCCATTCCGTTCTGCCAGTAGTAATCCTAATCCAATCTTTCCATCAACTACTACTAAATTTTTATTTTTTTACCCAATTCTAATCACTTCAGACTTTCCAAACAATCCATACACCTGTAAAAAAAAAAATTATTACCAAACATTTAATTTATATCAGTACAATAATCTCTTAATTGAATCATAACCTTTTGCTAACACAAACTCCTCGCGCTCTTCTTACATACCCATCCCTTAACCGACTTTAACATCCCATTCCCCATATGATATAAAAAATGACAGCAACTTCTTGGTGGTTGCCTACCGCTCGAATTGATGATGACGTGGATGTGTTAGTCATGAAGCATTTTGCTTGGGTTTGGCACAGCGTTCACAACAAAAATTGATTGCTATCTACGTGTCATCGAGTAAGCGAAAAGTCTCGTAACTTAACCATGATTCAAACGCGTGCCGTGTTAATGAAGTTTCTTGCGCTGGTTCTTGGGCGATTGTACGCAGACCCAACTCGTTTTTAGCCGCAGTGTATAATCGTCAACGTAAGGATCGCGATTAACGAGTTGGTCACGTAATGGTTGAGGAACATATTTATAGAACAGCGATAGCATTACGACTTAGTCGTCTCTTATTCTAAATAGTACAGCGATCGCATTACGCCTTACTCCACACGGATGCATTGATTTCTTAGTGCATTACGTGTTTTCGAAAGGAAACGCTCTATGTGAAAAGACAAAAATCAACATAATCCTCTCTCAAGACAGATAAATCACATAAAACACTACAACATATATGTATCAAGTTGAAAACAGAGAAAACATATATCTAATACTTGTTGATGACATATTGAATGTTAGATAAATCATAAACTTAAACAGCGATTCTGCATGCGGAAAGAACTGAAAAGAATCGTTGAAACTTAATGCCCATGGATACGAATTACCTCCAGCCATTGGTGATGTTTTGATGCAGGCCACAGTCCGCTTGCTTCTTCTTCGGCACTCCAGCTTCAATCCAAGCAAAAGAAAAACATACAAAAATTCTGAAGGCACTTCCAAGCTCTGCTATCTCAGCTAGATGGTGTAAAACTGAAGGGGATTGAGATTTGAGCTTGGGGACCAAACAGATGAAACTATAGCTAAGCTTCCATCAAGCTTCTAATAGCTATGTGTTAGATGTCCACAAATCAAGGCAGAGAACTCGAATCAAAGTAATGGACCACTTTAGTAGCTCCTAATAATAAATTTAGTAATTGCAGTTGATTTTCTTAACTTAAGGAAACTACTGCAGTTGGTTTCCATAAGTTAAGGAAAGACTGCAATTCCATAATTGTAGGCAGCAATTGTGTAAAATTAATGGAGCTAACATTCTCCCACTTGGTCCATACTTCCAAACTTAATGTCTCAACTTAAAAACCATTGATAATCTGTATTAAGTAATAGATA